>OY757911.1:71462250-71767439 GCA_963585895.1 Sepioteuthis lessoniana | reverse complement strand
ACTCAAAAACTGATGCTCGATTCATGCAAGATGCTCTAAAAGCAGTCAGAAGCCTTCCATAAGTTTCTGTGGCATTATTTCCATGTTTAAAACACAATTTTATTACTTATTGTTCCTCTAAAGTGTCCTCGCGTCAAGATTGCATTTTTGAAATTCACCAGCTGTGACAATTAGGCTTTAGTTGGGTGTATTCCAATTGCTGCTGTAGCCGTTTATTTTAAGCTGAAATCATAAGAATTGGTGAGTCATCTCATAAAAAGTATAGCAATAACATACTGAATTTTCAAGTGTCTACGACAATTTTAAATGCCTGTACAAAAAATAGTCTGGAAACTTATTGAAGGCACTACGTACAATTAATAAAATCAACACAGAAAATTTAACATTCTTTCCTACCTTATTTTCTGTGAAAAATGAACATTTTCTTCGAAACGAGAAAATACATAAACCTTTCTTTATGAAAGACAAACCTCTGCACTGATTAGATACAAATTTCAGGAAAAGATTATAACAACAGCATTACAGACATGATAGCTAATTTCTAATTAATCCTCTAAAATTCCATTGTTCAACACAACTGTAGCTCCAAGTAACTCCTCTCCCCTGTATATATATATATATATATATATATATATATATATATATATATATATATATATATATATAAGATGGCTGCTACCTGGAATTCGTGATCAGCCACCACATGATATGGTGTAACAATCCCATGAAATCAGGCAATACCTATGTCTCATTTTTTTTTATAATGAGTAAAGACAATGCACCTAGCCAATCCTGCTAACTTAGTTACAATAACATGTATTAAAAAATATCCCGCCAACACAATCAGGTGTTACTGAAGCCACAGACTACACATTAGATTGTCCTTTTCGAGACGGATGCTTCAACAAAAGACAGATGTCTCTGACTCTAAGTTTTATATGAAATATCTTTTTCTTAGATTATTCATCAGAGTCTCGGTAGTCAGCCGGTCAGGGGAGTGCTAAATGGTCGTTGAATCAGCAGCGACCTATGACAAATTTTATTTTCCATCCTGTAAGTCTGTCAAGGAAACCAGTTTATTCGATAATCACTCGGGCATGTGACTAGTAATACTAGATTATATGGTACCAGTAGCAATTTTCAAGTGACTTGATGATATATATATATATATATATATATATATATATATATATATATATATATAGTACCATGCAAAAATCTGTGGACACTTTAAGCAATTGTAAATTTCTTTTTAACAACTTTTAAATGAATTTTTCGCATTGCGTTTTTTTTTACAGATGAGACATTGGCCCAGTTGGAGTCATTTCTGCCATCTCATAAAATCAAATCATGATACAGTGTTTTGAAACAAAATGTCTATAATAAAATTTTTTACAATATGTTTATTTCAAGAAATTTCGTGTGGTTTCTGTTTATCTTGAATAGCTGCTTCAATAGGCCTGGTACCCGGACATTAGTATAAGGGTTAGAGTGTTCTCCAATGGCCCGGGAGACCTGGGTTCAATCCCAGGTCGAGTCCTACCAAAGACTCAAAAATTGGTACTTGATACTACCTTGCTTAACACACGTTATTATGAGGAAAGGGTAAAGTGGAGCAATCCATGGAAAGGAGTAGCGCCCTCCCCTACATGTTGGTGTAGTAGCTATCGAAAAGGGAGCCTTTGGGTCACCAACTTTACTTACTTTTATACATCCTTTACCAACTTCGTATGTCTGAGATGCCATTCGCTGTGTCTCTTAGATTGCATGGATTCTTCTGACAAACTATTCTCTTAAGTTCTGTAGACATTTGTTCGATGACATTTAAGCCAGAGCTCTGAGCTCAACAATCTTTTAAAAATGTAACACCTTCAATAGCCAAACTCTATTGTGTTGCACCTGATCTGTAACATGAAGCTCCGTCTCGCTAAAAAATCCCACCTTCATCCATGACTGGTATTACATGGTACTCAGTAACTGGATATATTTGGCACTATTCAAGTTACTCTCAATTTTAACCAACTATCTTGAACCATCAATTTTTATGTGTCCACAAATTATAAGACTTTCATCCCCAAACTTTACTGTTTTCGTCGTGCAACGTGGGTTATTTTACCTAACATTTCTTCGCTTATTAGAATGCAGCACCATCCTAGTTTCATTGCTGAATAGGATCTTATTCCAAACATCTTCATCCTCATTTCATATCTTTTGACCTTCTTGTCTTCAAATGATTTTTGATTAATGCTGATTTCTAAGCTACAATGTACTCCTTCATTGCATATTACCCCACAAACTAAATAGTACTTTAACTAATATTCTACAAGGTTGGCTTTTGCAGTAAATAAGCCTCGAAGATTGATATGCCATTAAAAGAAAAAAAAAAAAGAAACCGAATAAAATAAATTCTTACTTTGTATTCCATCAGCTTCGCTAAATCTATTCATTACCTTCCTGTTTCATCGTATAAAGTAGATATCTAGTAGAGTATACTCTAAACCAATGTTATGACATTATTTGAAGGATTTCTTTTCCAATTTTTATTTCATCATACATACAACGTGGGAAAGCACGTGCGATGCTCTGTCCTCATCAGTCAACAACCAGAGGTGATACTACAGATTCTGTAGCTAAGGTGGTATCACCAAAACTATTTCCGATGATCAGAGAATGAAAGCATTGCAAAAAGGATAGAAGAAACAAACATAAAGAAGAAAAAATATCTATAAACAAGTCAAAAAATAATATGAAGAGAAGACGGAATAAAGATGAGAAAAAAAAAAGATAAGGAAAATAGTCGGAGATATATAAGGAGGAAATCAGCGGCGAAGAAAAAGATCCGAAAATAAGTTAATGATTAAGGAAAGAAGAAGTATTATGCTTTCACGGAGGGACTCTCGTGAAATTGGAGACACGAAGAGGTTGGCAAGATGAAGACGTTGTCACTTGATCCCTGGTGAGAAATAAAAAGGAATAAACATGCATTTACAGTCGGGTTCTCAAATTTATTAGTGTGTTAATAATTCAGGCTGGCTATGTTCGTGAGATTTCAAACTGTCTTTTGTCTGGAGATGTAAACTTCCTGAATTTTGTAAAGGAATATATCAAAACCCCTAAAGAACATATGCTTGCTCTGTAGTATGCCAGAAATTTGACAGCTAAACCGCAAACCTTCAAAGCGATTGCTTCAGTTGAAAACTACCTCGATATGACATTACATAACATTATATAACATTGAAGGTCTCTGGTAAAATTGGAATCTCAAAATGGTTGTCGAGATGAAGAAGACTATTTGTCGCTGCCTCCCACCAGACATGAATTGACACAAGGTCATAAGCCCGAAGACCGATTAAAGTGGGGATAAGGGGGAGGGAAGGTCGGGAACGAGTCAAGACTCGAACCCTGCTGGTCTGTGCTGCTCATCGGCTCACTGGGTGCAATGTGAGCCTGATGAGGCAAGCAGTTTCACGAACCCAAATGTGGGTCCGGGCACGTATGCCGGGTTATGGCTTGAACTAGACACCAAGGTCTAGTGCCATACATAGGTTCCTGAGAGCATCTGAGGATATGAAGAAGTTGTTACTTGATCTCAGTGATGAAAAAAAGGAATAAATATGCATTTACATCACATCAAACGTAGATGAGAGAGAGAGAGAGAGAGAGAGACTGGATGTCGAGAAAATCAGTATTTGAATATTTAACTTTAATGCGGGTCCCCAAACCGATTCTTGAATTGATAGAAAATATTTTCTTAATATTATTATTAGATGTCGTAGTAATTAAATCTCTAGCACTGCCTTTGTTTATATTCTCTTACAATGTTTTTATTTGGTTTAGTTTCTTCAATTAATGCCTCATAAACGTTCATGGCTTTTTAATGCAAAATGCAGCGTTAACGAAGGACAGTAAAGATGCTATTCAACCCATTGATTGGATAGAAGGGTGTTTATAACTTTCCTAAAGGTAGGGGTTCAAAAGTAAAGGTATTAGCATAATTGGGGTTCGAACTCGCATACTCCTATGCTGCAATCCAGTACATTAACCTCTACTTAACAGCGACTTCCGTGATTTATCCTAAGCTTCAGTTGTCTAGTTTTATGTTTATATAAAATACTTAATTTAGATTTTTCAAAAACTTTTTCCCGACTTTTATCACGAGTGAAAATAATCAAATTGAAAATTAGCTCTGAAAAGATTGTTTTATTAAAAGCAATTTCGGAATCCTTTGTAAGTTTTTCGACTAAGTCTGTAGGAGGCTAATTCTTTTCTCCCGCTCACAAGCAACAAGCGAATTTGCTTTGCTTTACAGTAAACATTTATAAGAGGCAAATTATGTGACAACAATAATGTATACTTTGTGCAATTATTAATGCTGTAAAAAGTAATAAATTGACTTTCAAGACAGATAGCTAAATATATAGAACTTCTTTTTTTTTTTTTTTTGTTATAATATTCTTTTTATCTCTTCTTATCTGTGATTCTCCTTTGTATTATCTTGATTGAGTTAAATGCTTGTATTGAAATTTCTAAGAAAAAATTGGTTGAGAGGAAGAGAAAATATACAAAAGGTCAAAGATTAAAAGAGGAAAAAAGAGAAGGCTGAGAGAAAAAAAAGTTCAAAGAACGTCCAAGAAAAATAGAAACATGACGGAAAGACCAGTAAAATCTCTAAGAAAAATAGAGAGATGTTGAAGAAGTGGAGAAATAAAATATCTGAAAAAGTCAAAGAGAAATAGAGAGAAGAGGAGGAGGTTAAGAAAGAAAAAGTCCAAGGGATGTAGAGAGAAGAGGAAGAGATGCAGAAGAAAAAGAAAAAAAGTATGAGAGAAATAGAGATAAGAGGATGTGATGAAGAAAAAAAAAAAGAACACAGTTGAAAAAGAGAAAAGAAGTGTGGTGAAGTACGAAAAGATGAGGAAGTCAAAGAGAAGCACAGAGAAAAGAGAGCGGGGAAAGAAAAGATTGGAAAAAACCAAAGAGAAATGGAGAAATGAGAAAGTAAACAAGGAAAGGAACATGAAAAGAAAAATAGAAAAGAGAAAAAGAGACGGTGAAGGCAATGACGAGAAATTTGTCTTAGAGAAAGAAAGGGGAAAAGAAAAGATATCAATCGAATGTGAGACAAAAGGGACATTTTGAAAAGTAGTTAAAATGTAACGTTAGTACGAAAGAAAAGAAAACCAATACAAATTCGCAATTATTTAGATGAAATGGTTCCATCTCCTCATTAAAAATAATCCGAAAATTAGAAGATCAGTTCACAGACCTCGGTAGCAATATCTCATCTACTGAAAATGGTGTCACCATACGCATAGAACAGGTAGAAATTGCAATCGACAGGTTATTGACCACATAAAAATCTGATGAAATTCCTCCAAGTTTAAGCCGTGAAAGTCTTACTGTATAGCTGCATTACTTAAACCTTAACCAAGTCCTTGGAGAAAAAGCTAGAGGGGAATTGCACAAGGATGTGACGTACTACATTAAACAAATCCTGGAAGAAGCAATTCACAACCCCCTCCAGCTACATGGCTTCTCACTTCTCATTTCATAAACTATCCAATACGAAAAAAACATGCTGAGCACAGGAGAAAAAGAGACAACCTCACATACTGGGCTCTCATCAATGGAGAATGGTTATCATCGGAGGTAATGGACACAGTGACACGAGTTCGAAACCTGGAAGAGGCTTATTGCCTTTAACATACAAGGAACACACAATAAGTTTCCGGACTTTTTTCGTGTGGGCACTTTTATTGATAGTACACACATGAAACTCTAGTCCCCTTCGAAGTAATCTCCTCCGGCTGCAATGCACTTGTTTTACCGTTCCAACAACTTCTGGAAGGCCCCATGGAAGTCCTCTTGCGTATCAATGACCTTCGTCACAGCCTCTTTCATCTCCTCAATTGTCTCATAACGACAGCCTCTAAGTTTTTCCTTGAACTTAGGGAATAAACAAAATTCACAAGGAGCAAGGTCTGGACTACACGGAGGGTGACGAACTGTCTTGATGCCCATCTTGGTCAAATAGTCTGTGACAAGGATGGAGTTGTGGACTGGTGCATTGTCCTGGTGGAAATGCCACCGACCCGATTTGAAGAGAGCTGGCCTCTTCCGAGGGAATCTCTTCTTGAACTCCCTTAAAACCTCAACATAATATTCCTTGTTGACTGTCTGTCCAGTGGGAACCAAGTGTATGTACATCATGCCAGTTATGTCAAATAAAAAAAGGTATCATCAAAAGTTTGTGGGTGGATTTGCTCTGTCTGGTACGGTTTTTGTGTTTTTCTTTGACAAAGTCATGCTTGGTTGCAGTATAATCAGTAAGGTTAAACAAAAAATATTTTTAGATTTTTTTTTGCTTGGAGAGAGTAGGTTGGTATTTCCTGATATAGCGCTCTAATCATACTGACAATTGTAATACACTATAAGAGACTTCAAGAATAGTAAATATGTTAGGGTCATAGGCATTGTCACTGGGTGCGTTAGCTAATAGATATCAAGTGATAGAAGAAGTCATGTTTTGATTGCACGTATCAATTGAATGGGTTGAACCATTTGATCGGATAACAGGGAGCATATATTGCTTTATTCTATTCTCCAATCTTTGGGTAATGCTGATAAAGCAAATGTCAATGAAAATTATAGATTAAGAAACGTTTATGATGAAGGGACAACTATTTTCGAGATAAGGTGGAAAAAGTACGTAGGATTTAAAAAGAAATCGTAGGTTAACAACATTGAAATAATGGCTGACAGAAGTTTCAATTTGTCCTATTAATTGGGTGGAGGCGTCGCCTATCCATGGTTATTTGAGATATACAGGGCATTTTTCAAGGCCAATTTCAGTGTTGGCAGAGAACTCGATTCATTTATATCTTATTGTACAGGTAATTTTGTCTTCAGGATATCTATTTTTTTATGGTTGTTTTGATGAAGTTGAGTTTTTAAATAGGTTTTAATTTAGAACAGATCATTAAGGCACGAGTTTTAATTAAATTAATTTTACGACTTAAGGGGCAAAAAAAACTTCAGCGTGTTTATTAACCAGTTAATGTAGATTCAGGGTAGATAGAAGTTAGAAAATCAAAACTAATACTTTTAACTTAGAGATTAAAAAAGGAAGGCAGTTGTTTTCAAATTCACTTATAAATTTCCACGCAGGGTGTAATTGATTAGCTGAATGAAAAAATTGTCTGCTCTCTGATCTAGACGAGAACATAGCAAATGATTTCAACATAATGTGCATAATAAAGTGTTGTTTTTTTATTGTTTCAAATAGTCTCTGTTCCTGAAACCCAACGAAATTACAAGCTACTGCTTATCCAAGAGGACTACCCATAGTAATTCCTTCAATTTGCTGATACATAGTATTATCAAAACTAAACTGAACCCATTTAGCAGCCATATGATTTAATTTTTAAAAAAATTTCACGAAAAGGAGTGGACTCCAAGTGACTGTGATATAAAGCATCAGCGTAAATAGCAATAGTTTCACCAAAAGGAACATTAGTATATAAGTTTGTGATGTCAAATGAGCAAAGAAAGAAGTTATTAGGATTAATGGACGTATTTTGAAATCTCTTGGCAAAGGTTAACGACTGATAAATACAATGCTTTGAGTATAGTTTTAGTACTGGTTCAAGTGAACCTGCTAACCACTTAGCTAAACAGTGCTGGGTAGAGCCAACCATCGATAGAATAGATCAAATGAGGACATTGGGTTTATGAATTTGGGGGACAATATATAGTTTTAGGACTGGTTGAAGTGTGCCTGCTAACCAAAAAATTTCTTTTCTAAAAGCTATTCTAAAATTCTCTACGTACTATATATATATATATATATATATGTGTGTGTGTGTGTGTGTGTGTGTGTGTGTGTGTGTGTGTTTATGTGTGTGTGTGTGTGTGTGTGTGTGTGTGTGTGTGTGTGTGTGTGTGTGTGTAATCACTTGTGAATAACTATCCCTCAAACATTAAGAATAATTTTCTTCTAAACAAAATATACCAGTATTCTATTATATGTTTAATAAAGTGTGAATGTCCCACATACTTGTGAGTATCGGGTGTCTAGCAAATCATGCTTCTAACGGTATAAAGGTTTCAGTATTAAGTATATTTTATTATGGAGAATGATAGCCCCCCCAAGTTCACCGCTTTTGAATTCAGTGTTAGACCAGTTACCTTATTCAGGATTTTAAAAATCTAGTCTTCGCAACTATTATCTATAGTTATGGCACGGTATGATTTATGAATTCGTGTCCTTCTAAAGAACATTAGTGCTAAAATTAACCACAAAAGCCTTGTTTTAGTTTATTTTCTGACATTATTAACTTAAAGTAAAGACTTTTAATTACTTATTTCTTTTTCATCAAACTCTGATACATTGAAACTTTGTTGCGAAGAAAAAAATCAAGTTTGCTTAGAAAACATACTTACGATATGGAATTCTTTGTAATTGGTGAAATTATTTATGGACTGCTACATATTGATATATTTGATTACAATTTGAGTATTGTAGTGTTAGGTTATAAAAATTTCTAATAATTTCTGTTTTAAATGTAAAATATTCCAATAAAGATATTAAAATCTTTGTACTTTTGTTCAAAAGAAAATTAACTTTTCAATAAACAAATGTTTGGTTCGATTTGGTTTGAATTCTTTGTTAAATAGCATCCCAAACTTCCTGGTTTATTTAATACCAAAACCATCCTTGTTGGATAACAATAGTGGTACTATTTGATCCATAGCTGGGGAATGAGGGAGGTCATGCCTTTCCCGTGGGTATTTATCCAGGGGTGAATATGTAAGCGTAACTGTTAGGTGATAATTTTTAGGTGTTAGGCGATAATTATTAGGTGTTAGGTGATTGATTATTCTGAATTAAAAATGTTTGTTATAATGTCCAATTGGTTTATCAAACTGTGATAGATTGTGCAGCGTAAATGTCTGTAGTAGAAAAATACTCAAACCACTTTTGACACTTTGATTCCTCAACTGCTTGAATCTGTTTTTGCATTTAAGTGACGTTTTTACAATTCTGAGATTAAACATAGGTAAAACTTGGTAAAGATGTCGTTTCGTTCTTTTCATATTAAAAATATAACTTATCGAGGAAAATGTTGATTAAATTGCCGTTGATGTGAGAGCAGTTACAATTCAACCGAAATTGATGTTTGGCGTTTATTGCCATATAAAAAAGACCACTTAATAAATACCCCAATATATATATATATATATATATATATATATATATATATATATATATATATATCGATAGACATCAATACGTGAATAGCAAAGGCATGGACAGCTTTTGATAGACTATCGTTCATATGGAAGTCACACCTGACCGATAAAATGAAACGAAGCTTCTTCCAAGCAGCGGTCGTGTCGATACTGCTATATGGATGCACTACATTGACGCAAAGTAAACGGATGGAGAAAAAACTTGACAGAAACTACACAAGAATGTTGCCAGCAAATTGAACAAATCCTGGAGGCAGCATCCCTCAAAGCAGCAGCTGAATAGCCACCTACCACCCATCACGAAATTATCTACATTTGACGAACCAGACATGCGGGACACTGCTGGAGAAGTGGGGACGAACTCATAAGTGATAGAATCCTATGGACCCCTTCACATGGCCGAGCAAAGGCAGGACGACCAACACGAATCAACATACAGCAGCTCTGTTTAGATACGGATAAAGTCCTGAAGATCTACCGGAAGGAAGCAATGTACGATAGGGAAGGTGGCGAGAGAGGGTCAGGGATATCCGTCCGGATGGCGTGACATGATGATGATGATGATATATATACATATATGTATATATATATGTATGTATATATATATATATATTAGAAATGTATACAAGCACACACACACACAAACATATATGTATATATATACATATATATATATAACAACGCCGTATGTATCATCATGCACACACACATACAAACAATCACTTAAACGATCACTCACATAAACACACACATAGACACACACACGCATACGTACACACACACTCGAAAGAGTTGTACACAACCCTAATATTCTTTTGACTCTATTTTTCGATTTTTTCGATTTTTTTTTCTCCGCCTTGTCGTAACAAGATGTGATGATACCAGTGGTCGAATTTAAACATCCATGCGATTAGGATATGCATAAAAACTAATATATATATATATGTATATATATATATATATATATATATATATATATATATATATATATATATATATATATATATATATTGGTATCATTATAATCATAGTATTATTATTCTTTTACCTTTTTATAATACGTACTTGGAAAGCTTACTTTTATACAGTCTAATTATTAAATATGCGTGATGGAGTTTTTAAAATTTGGAACGAAAAAGATGTTTTCGATAAGTTTATAAATTTGTATCTTCAGTAATTGGTTCCATTTACATTCCTGAGATAATCTGCAATTTGGAAGTAAATCGGTTAGAAACGAAAATTGATCAGTCCATTTAACCTTTTAGAGTCTTCGAATTTTCATGAAACATATTCTCTTTTAATGAGTTTCAAACAAGAAAAATCATTTACCAGAACTGCAGTTTGAAGAAACAATTTGTAAATAGAAGAATAACAAATTATATATATTTATATATATATATATATATATATATATATATATATATATATATATATATATATATATCTCCAAGTTTTACTCTGGATCCATGAGTGATAAATTATTTGGTACAAAATATAAGTGATATTGAAGTCCTGCACCATATACACAACACATAGAGATACTTGAACAGTAAAAATAAATTCAAAATCAAACTCAAGGTTCAAATAAAAATACTGCTACTGTTGTTTCACAATTGCTTGATCATCAGGAGATAAGAAAAGTTGAAATTTATTTTTAATAAATAGAAACATGCTCCGTTACCATGACAACGTCCCGAGGGAAATATTTGCGACGTAGCGGTTAATATGCAGGACTGTGACGAAGTGAAAGAGTTTGAACTTCAGTCCTGCAATAGAGTTCACTTTCAGACGAAGTTATGGGTTAAATGATATCTGTACTATTCTTCTACAAGTATAAATTTTACATGAAAGAAACCAAAAACGTTGATATACCATTAAACGTAAAAGCCAAACGAAACTATTACCACCTCGCCCTTTTTGAAGCTAACGATTTTCCATTCCTTTGTCTATCTATATATTTGTGGCTTTTATTCTTCTAATACTATCTTCATATGCTTTGTATTAAGCACAATGTTTTAAACTAACTTGCTGTTATCGATGTTTTTCGTTACTGCTGGTCAAATTATTTCTAGTCCGTCTATCCATTGTATCAAAATTTAATTTCCTTACACTTAAGGCTCTGGACATTTTCACATTTATCTAAAAGTAAATTTTGTTGCTTGAATTATCTTTTATTTTCTTCGTAGAATTAAAGAAACTTTGTGATATCATCATCGGCGTCATCAATGCAAGCTAATAGCGCTGATTCGCTTAGCAAGTTCACTAGAGGGTACCTAGTGTCTGCAAAGAGTTGATGAATGTAAACTTTGTGACTCGGCATGTAGTATTATAGCTGCTGTCTTGTGGAATGTTGCTTCAAGCATTTGATCAAAACTGGAGGAAAGATTTTCGAGCAGTTTACATGAAGCTTTTTCTCCAGGGTTTACGTTAAAATCCTTGTAGTGCTGTTGTATACAATAATGATGTCAGACACAACAGTAACACAAATACATATACGACACAATGAGAAAGACACAACACTTAAAAGTCTACGTTGACGATACTTTGCTGATCCCACCCCAACGCGCGGCGCATCTTGTGATATTTAAGATCTCAATTCATCTCTGCCAGTTGAGATCCGTAAAACTCAAACACACGCCTGAACGGTAGAAAATTCAACTGCTGTCTTTTCAAAATCCTCAAATTCTCAGGACCAACTCTTATGAGCAAGACGTCATCCACACTCCAGCCCTCATTTCCTGTCTGGGGGTTTATTATGACAAATGGTGATTGTCATATCTTTTGCGCGCGGGCGTAAGACTGTACCATCTGGCAATGTACCTGGACTAAGAGACCCGAGTGGTTCAAAGACTTACCAAACTAAATGATAAAATATAATTAACGAAAAATGATTAATATAAAAAAATCATTCCTTTATTATATAACAGTGGAACAATACAATGGCACTGACAGAGTTACAAAATAGTAGAATTTTTATATCATGATAGAGACAACAGTCAATAACAGTCCATGCGTTAATTATGCCTATTTTAACATCGTTGAGATATTGCTACCGAGGTATTTGAACTGGTCTACTAACACTCAGCATTATACAGTACGAATCAAGGGGGACTTGAAACAATCCAGGGAATTAAAACACGAATATAAAGTAGACACAACTGATTCTCCCTGCCTGATGTTGACTGTGCAAAAGAATTGTGCCGGTGTACTTGCAAGAAGTGCTATATCATCTGTGCAGTCTGTATCAGTAATAGTTCATCCGGGATATCGACTACTTTTCGCTTTATTTTGTGTGTGTGTGAACCCATTTTCTTTCATTAAATCAATTGACGTTCGTTGTAATCTAAGAATGAATAGTAATGGTGCCAATTTATCTCCTTTCAAGACTCCATTGCAATATCAAAGAAATTAGTGTCAACATTGGTACCGTGAACCATTGATTTCTAGTTTTTGTAGCGCATCATTAAACTGGTAACAGTTACTTTAGGAAGACCAACATGTTGAAAATAGCTGCTCCATCTTTCTTCGTGTATGAAAACAAATGCTCGGCGAAATCTAAAAAAAAGAGATTATTGGCTCGTAATCCTTCGACGATTCATCGAATAATCAGAATCAAAGTTACGGGCCCAAACCTGAAAGGGATGATATTTCCAAATTTTTAATTGAACCTTTTAGAAGAGAAACTCAATAATCTTAAGAAACAATTATTAAATAATAGATAGGTGAAATCTGTTATTGGCATGTAACGTCGTTAGTTTGAATAAATTCTAACCGTCACCGTTCGATCGTTTAGTCTGATTGACATGTGAATACCTCGAGATAAATTGAGAACCTGGATTTCATTGGACGGAAATTATGTGATCAAGTGACTCAAGAAGTTTTGAAATAAGATAACTTCGATCATTTAAGAATTGGTAAAGAGATTAGTCGAGAGTTCCATGTCTGCTCTACTGGTTCCCCGTTTAGTTGAATGGGCAATGGAAAATTGAAGTCACAAAGAGACAAAGTAATATGTGCACGTACAAATGGATCTAGGTCGTTATTCCTCCCACTTCAGAAAAACAGATAACAATAACAATGACATGACGACGAATAAACAACACGAAGAGAAGAAATAGGCGTCTTATTAAAAAAATAGAGTATCTAACATCATCATCATGTCACGCCGCCAGCACGAATCCCTGACTTTCTCTCACTACCCCTCTCTATCGTCCATCACTTCAAGGCTACATCCTGTATCGGCGCAGAGCTGTTGTATATAAGTCCTTGCCGGTCATCCTGCTTTTTCTCATTCATGTGAAGAGGTCCACAGGAGTATTCTCTTATGAGATCGTCTTTACTTCTCCAGCAGTATTCTGCATGTCTGGCTTTTTCTAACTTGGATAGTTTTCGTGATTGGAGGTAGATGGCCATACAATTGCTGTTTTGTGGGATCCTGCCTCCAGGAATTATTCAATAATGATCGCAGAATTCTTTTGTAATTGCTATCAAGCTTTTTCTCCATACGTTTAGTTAGCGTTCATGTAGTGCATCCATATAGCAGTATCGACACGACCACTGCTTAGAAAAAACTGCGTTTTATTCTATTTTTATACGTCTGACTTCCATATGACTCAGAGCCTAACGATTAATGCCTTTGCTAATCACGTATTCATGTCAGTCTCGGTTGATGAGACACTGCTTCCTAGATAGCTGACCTTTTCCTCGAGTTTCAAAGGCCCATCCTTTAGTTGGGAGATGTCACCTCTTTGATTAAAGCACGTATTCTGTCTTATCTGCGCTGACATGGAAACGTATGCCCTCAGCTGTTCGTTCCAAAATATGTAGCAGCGTTTTGGCTTGGGCAGGTGTATTTGCCAGAAGCGCTATGTCATCGGCGTAGTCAGGATCCGTAATTGTTTGAGCAGGGTATCTTCTGCTTCTTTCCCTTGCCAGCTTGAACCCGTTTTCTTTCACTAAATCAATAGACTTTCTAAACACGTAGTCTAAGGAGATGAAAAAGAGGTATGGGCTAATGTGTCTCCTTGCAACACACCTGCTACAATGTCGAAGTAGTCAGTGTCTCCATCCGGGGAGCGGACTTTTACTTTCGTGTTTTTATAGTATCATTATGGCTTCGAAGGTTTCTTTGGGTAGGCTGAAGACGAATAGTATTTACCCCATCTTCACTTTTTGTATAGAGTCAAAGGCCTTAGAGAAGTCAACAAATAATGTTGTTGTCTCTAGGTTTTTTGCATGTACACATTTTAGAATTCGACGGATTGTCAAAATTTGTGATGTCGTGGATCGATTTCTCCGAAAGCTATTTTGGTTCTTCCTAAGTATGTTCTCAATTGTGGGTTCTATGCGGTTGCGTAGCAGAGTATTGTAGATCTTGACCACAATGGACATAAGGGCTACACCTCGGTAGTTCTTGGCTATTCCGAGGTCATCCTTTTTCGGGAAGGGGAGGATGCACCCCTTTATTCATTTGTCTATTGTTTTTTGGTTATATATGGGATCACAGTGAATGCGTTGAATTGAAGGATTTATAAACGGAATGGTTCTAGGTAAATCCCATCTTGATCGGGTCAAGAAGCATTCAGCACTCTCTGAAATAGATAGATAGATAGATAATGTGAAATAGAGATGATCATTAAAAGACAAATGCCTAAATTATTATTCTTAGTATTTTACGTAATATATTCAAAGTAAAGGGCTTACGATTGATTGTAAAATGGCACTCAATCTAAAATATATTGGGTTTATGGTGTATATGATCATAAGTCATAATCATTCGTTGAATAATAATAACCTATTCTACTCTGACAAAAACAACAATAAAGGTAAGCATTTATGGAATATCGAGTTTGTATAATTGATATTTTGTAACAGTAAGAAAAGTTTGTCACCTTAAAGGGTAACCCGAAGGCTTCTTTTTCAATTGCTACTACGCCTAGGTGTAAGGGAGGGTGCTACCCCATTCCCTGAATTTCTCCACTTCACCCTTGATCAGTATCCTGTAATGCTGAGTGTTAGGCAAGGCCGTATCAAGTACCATTTTTTGAGTCTTTGGTATGACTCGACTTGGGATTGAACCCCGGTCTCCCGTACCAAGGGCGATCACTCAGATCATTATGCCAATGTTAGTTATGAATCAATAATGTTGCTAATGTTACGAATTCATTTCTTAATTGCATCATCATTTTACCTTTGATTTATAATTATTAATTCTTATTACTGGAAGAAATGAAACGCAGTTTCTTCCAGGGAGCGGCGCATCGATACTGCTATATGGATGCACTACATGGACTCTAACAAAACGGCTTGAGAAGAAGCTAGACGGCAATTACACAAGAATGATGCGAGCAATCTTGAACAAGTCCTGGCGACAACACCCCACAAGACACCAACTGTACGGCCACCTGCCTCCTATCACGAAAACTATTCAAGTTAGACGAACCAAACATGCAGGACACTGCTGGAGAAGCAGGGACGAACTCATAAGTGACGTACTCTTATAGACCCCCACACATGGCCGTGCAAAAGCAGGATGACCAGCACGAACATACATTCAGCAACTATGTGAGGATACAGGATGTTGTCTAGAAGACCTGCCTGAGGCGATGAACGATAGGGAAAAGTGGCGAGAGAGGGTCAGGGATATCCGTGCTACCAGCACGACATGATGATGATGAATTCTCATTATCCCTACTGTGTCTTATGTTACCAAGATAAAATTCGATACGCAACATTATGGAAACAATGTGAAATTTCCATGTAATATTGATTAGTGAAAGTTTGATATTTAGGCGCATATTGATGGTGAACTTTACCCTTTTCGACACAAACGACTACGAGCAGGAGTTTGATTTTGCTACAAACCTGATGATCCCCATTTAAACTTGGTGATGACAGAGACGTATATACTGATGACTCACTTTTAGTTTCAAGATCGTTGCCATATGTCTATGATTCGTCAGCTCTTATGATGTTTTAAAAAAAAACTTCCATCGGTTTCCGAACACCAAAGAGAAGCAGTAGCCGTGGCTATCCGATTCTCATTTTACGTGCGTCAGAAGCCGTGGAAAAAAGTTGGATGCAATTTGTCACATCACCAAATAGTCCGTAAGAATGTCCTGACATGACCCAACAGAAATGCTCACCCATCACAAAGCCCTCTGATAGTCTTCTATCTGTCTTTACTAGACTGTGCACTTTCTTAACAGCTTCAACGTGCTCGTGAAAAGAAGCTGTGCACACTCATCTCTTTCAACTGATCTATCTTTCTTAAAGTACCATGGCACAGCTTATCGCATCCTATCAACAATTTTTGCTTGGCATTTCAACAGTTTTAGAACTATTTTTACTCACTATTCGGGAAAATTAAATATAGACTCTAAGTTTTTTTCCCGCCATGACAAAATGCAACACGCTGAAAAAAATAAATGATGATGAACAATCATATTAAAAATTGATAATGTCTATATTTCGTAAAGACTAGACGGCGCCAATTTGAAAATCACGATTCTTTTTAAACATGTCTCATTTAAGTCTAATATGAATAAATACAAAACATTCAATGTTTTATAAGATGAGTAAAAATATGCAACAATCTAATATGTAGATCTAATTACGTATCTCGGGAAATAAACCCGAAGAATTTAATTTAGAAATATCTTTGACTGAAAATCAAATAGATCTCTGGTAAAAAATAGTAAAGAAAACGCTTGACGCCAGATAGTTCTTTCCCTTACAAGAATATTGAGTTTTCATATATTGTTTGTTATTTGTTTAAATTACGACCACCACAAGAAAGTCGAAATATTATTGACTTTCTTGCTGACAAAAAACAGATGAATAGATAAATCAACGTTGTATAGCAACAATAAAAACAGTTTCTAAAATTGTTCAAGTTCTCCCAAAATAGCAACAATAATACCACTGTTACCGTCCCAGCAACAGAAATATCATTATCTTCTCTCGTAATGTAATTATCGCTATTGATACTGCCATCGTTATCCTCGTTTTAGTACCGATTAGAACAGTCATAATTTACATTGTTTCATCACCATCGCTATTAAGGTCACAACAACGATTATGTTCATCATCACCTCTTTATACGGTCATCTCAATTATCAGATCAGACTACATAAACGTCTTCCAACCTCCATACCCCATTCAATGTCAATAATATTAACAAACTACCTGCCATTAAAATTATTGCATCGACCACACACAATAGTTTTGCGTGAGAATTAATTTTTATTTATTGCGGACTTTTTTTCCTCATCTTGGTAGTTTTTTGTGTTGTTTCTTCTTTCACTACGTTTCGGCCAAATTTCACCTCTGGCCTTCTTCAGGTGATTTTACCGCGACCTCGGATAGGAATGCTGAGTCTTGTAACCGTATCCCCAGTAATTACTGCCTTCCATAGTTGTTGTCTAATTCACCACGTTTTTGACCAAGTAAACCTCTGGCCGGCCGTGGCGCAGCGGATAGAGGCGTTGAGTCTCTGCGGTTCCAGGTGAGCATTGTCAGAAGATAGCGGTTTCAAATCCTACCCAAGCCGGCCAGAGGTTTACTTGGTCAAAAACGTGGTGCGATAGACAACAACTATGGAAGGCAGTAATTACTGGGGATACGGTTACAAGACTTATCCGAGGTCGCGGTAAAATCACCTGAAGAAGTCCAGAGGTGAAATTTGGCCGAAACGTAGTGGAAGAAGAAACAACACAAAAAACTACCAAGATGAGGAAAGAAAGTCCGCAATAAATAAAAATTAATTCTCAGATTAAGAAACCTCATCTCAAAATGATTCCAATTAAAGACAAATAGTTTTGCGTGTAACTTAACATTTGCCTCACATCATAAATTTAACTGATAATAATTTTACAATCTCCAACATCCCCTCTAATTTTCATACACCATTTTCAGGACGGTTACATCACCTATGATTGCTTACATATTAGAGAACACTAATGCCATTCAATTAGGGATATCCCCGTGGGAAAGTTGTTAACGTCTTGGACTACGACATCGTAGTAAGCAAGTTAGAACTCTAGTAATGCTATAACATTATCATTTTGACGAATACCTCTGAGTAAGGTATAAATACCTTTATAAACGTAAGCTATGAGTTATATAGTACCACTAATATTATTCTACAACAATGGCTTTGGTAGTAAAATAACATACGACGTTTTATGTGCCATTAAACAAACAAACTAAACCAATATGTATTTTATAAGAAAGCAATACGACAGTTGTTTAACTCCAATAAAGCTGAAGTTACCTGCATTCAACATTCGATTAAACAGACTTAATTCTTAATTCAACTAATTCAAAAAACTTTACAATTGTTTACTTGCAAAATCTGGAGAGGTTTCTGTTTATTCACATATACAATAACATAGTAGAGTTGGCCGTAGAAATATATGAAGTCAATAAAATACCTTTTTAAGCATAATTTTGCTACACCTCAGTTAATGGACTCACAAAATGTAGTCATTACATTTTCAAGGTCCATCATCACTATCATATAGACATACACTGTCTTTAGGACAATTACATCGCAACAATTGCGTAAATCTCTACCATTACAGAACATTAAGGCTAGACAATATGTACCATAGCTGACAGCGATATTACTGTCGTTGAAAACCAGCAGAGCTTAAGTATTTTGGCATCAAAACAAATTATTTTCGATACTCTTACTCTCTCTCTCTCTCTCTCTCTCTCTATATATATATATATATATATATATATATATAAGTGCATGTGTGTGTGTGTGTGTGTGTGTGTGTGTGTGCATGCGCGTGTTTTTGTGTGTATATGAGAGAGAGAGTGGGGGGAGAATTTTTGGAAAATCAGAGATATTTTCTGTGGTAAAATTATACAAATTATTTTCAAAATTTTCCTTTAATTTCCAATCAGATTTAATTCTAAAGTTTATTAACACACACACACACACACACACACACACACACACACACACACACGCACACACACACACACACACATATATATATATATATATATATATATATATATATATAGGGTTTTTCAAAAATTTGATATTTTTTTTGATTTTCAGTTTATTTCAGAAAAATGATATAATTTCGTAATTAAATAACACGACCAATTCTCTTTCAAATGATCGCTAATTTTAACACTGAGAGTAGAAAAAACTCAAGATTATAATTTCAATGTTTGAACGTTTCCCTTTTCCAATGATTGGCATTTCAATACCTGAAAAAAATCAAACATTGAATTTTTTGTTGATACTACGCATGTTTTTTTAAAATTTGAGATCATTGGAACGAGAATTAGTCGAGTGATTAGATTACGAAGTTATATCAATTTTTTCGAAAGATCTTATATATATATATATATATATATATATATATATATATATATATATATACATTTATATAAAATCAAATTGTACCATTAATCGTGTGATGATTTAAATCCACAAGCTGGATCCTACTCCTGAGACTATAATTAAATATTAGCTGTTCGATCCCAGTAGTTAGATTTTAATTTGGTGAATCATTAATTTGTATCAGTTTTATGTTAAGCTAAGTATATTTAATGTTTATTAATTTCAACCTATCTCAAATTATTTACAGAATCATAATGCTTCTACTTGTAAAATCCCCGATATCCCAAGAATTGCATAAAACTACTTTGGCCATTATCATTATTCCACTGTCAACCCTATGACACCAACAATGCGATCATTTAATATATTAAAAACCAAAAGACGGAAATCATTAAGACTCCCACCACCACCACCACCACCTCAGAACTGATAATTGATAAGCACAATACGGTAAGTGGTAGTATTTACTTATTGCTCTATATATAAAAAGCCATGATGTACGGTGTGTTGCCAAGGAGTTTAGGTAGAAATTTAGTGCCGCCCGTGCGGAAAAGAGCGCCTAGCAACAGCTTTCAGCCATACAAGGCTAAGCAGTTAGTCTACCTGTACGGAGATAATATGAAGTAATTAGACAAAGAGGACAAAACAATCTCATTAAACAGGGTTGAGTAAGTCGACATATAAAAGAGAAGTGTTCAAGAGAAGGAAAGAAGAGGGAGAAGAAAGAGCGAATCCGTCGTCAGATGATAAAAAACCGTTTATTTCATACAAAAAAATGTACCTTTTAATATAATCTTCTCCCTTCTTAATGCACTTAACTCAGAGATCTTCCGTTAAATAACATTGATCAAACATTATACCAAGAAAATGTCAGATAAATTAATCTAATAACTGATACAGGTGTATCGTTCTTAGATAATAGATAGTTAGATACCGATAGTTTGAGAGCGATGGTAGCAGACCATTGTTTGCGCGTTCAAGAGTGTTCTTTGAGAATATCTCCCTTGAAGACTGCTATTCCTCTCCTTGTCAAGTCAAAGTAACACATGTGGATACTGTAAAAATGTGCATTAATTGTGAGAATTTCAAAAATAAACCTCGATCAAAAGTGATGATTTTAATTTAGATGAATAAGAAAATGGCAAATTTTTTAAGGGTTTTTTTGGGGGGTTGTAGTCAGACTTTTCATGAGTTTAAGCTAATATCTAACTGTATCTTATTTCTTTTACTTTGAAACTGTTAGGAAAATTCTGTCCTCTTGTTAAATAGAAATGGAGAATTTTGAACTGTTATTCAGTGAAGATATGAAATGTTTCACTTTTCAGCGAGGATTGTATATATACTAGCCGATAAGATTTTAACAAGCTGGTGTATTTAGCCTCCTTATTAAGTACAGAATTAAAAGCTCCAAGGCAGATTGTTTAAACATAAGACGCTAGTTTCAAACTGTGATTCACCTTTCGATTTTCCCTGTTTCTTAAGCTCAGATCATTTGCTTCCAGGCAATTCCCTTAAGTATACGCTCTTTTCTATTCATTAATGCCTCCAGTTATTCTTGTATTAAATTCAAATGAAAGAGTTCAATTCATACACATTTTAAAGGACCCAATTCCCCTAAAGTCAGCAGCTTCACATTCCATCCAGAAGGCCGTTCAGAATCACCTTCTCGGTGTCAAGGCGCAAACTTTGCTGAAACTACCGACCGTTCTTTAAGGAAACTAAGAATTATTTGAAATATGATAACTGATATTAAGCCATCATAGTTATTTTAATTCTTTGATTGGTATTCTGACACTTCGTACTTTGCTTTTAGATCCACTTGGATATCTTCATAAAAATTTCGAGTTTATTGATGTTTATTAACTGCAAGTGGGAAGGTTATCACAATGCATTTGATTTGTTATTCTTACAAAATATCCAAGTTTATAAATAAAATAAACTGCTCAGTTTGATTAAGAGTAATTCAGATGTAAGTAGTAACGTAACTTTTTAGATAAACATAAATTGATATAGGCAAAATTAATCAATATAATTATCTTTTAGACGAATAAAAGCCTTTATCGTTTGAGAAATCCCAGCTTATAA
Source organism: Sepioteuthis lessoniana (assembly GCA_963585895.1). Lineage (NCBI taxonomy): Eukaryota > Metazoa > Mollusca > Cephalopoda > Myopsida > Loliginidae > Sepioteuthis > Sepioteuthis lessoniana. The sequence continues at coordinate 71,745,736 of OY757911.1, read as the reverse complement.
TCAATATTTAATTGCGAAAGAAGACTTGGAAATGTAGATGCTTTTTTTCTTTATTTACTGTTCCCTTCGGCGACCTTCTTGATTCATCCTATTTAGAGGATTTATATCATAATTAATTGCAAACAAATAAGGAAAAATACGCTACCACTAGTTATTTTATAGCAACAGTTATGAGAAGTTAAAAGAGTGAGTGCGATCGACGAATTTAATCTCTTCTTCTTCTTCTTCTTCTTCTTCTTCTTCTTCTTCTTCTTCTTCTTCTTCTTATTATTATTATTATTATTATTATTATTATTATTAAGGTTTTTTCACATCTGTTTTAGCCGATGGTCTTTCACTGGAGTTTGAGTGACAACAAGAGTCCTCAAGTTGCAAGGACTCTTCTCAGTATTCTGGCCGTTCTCAGCAGTGCTGTAGTTTGGATGGACTCCACTCGTCCTCCAACTTCCAAGTCCTCCAGTCCCTTTAGTAATCCTTTAGTTACTGTACCAAATGCATCAATTACAATTGGTATAATTGTCACCTTCATGTTCCATAATTTTTTCAATTCCCTTGCAAGGTCAAGGTACTTTATATATATATATATATATATATATATATATATATATATATATATATATATATATATATATGTGTGTGTGTGTGCATACAGAGTCGCCTTGAATAGATATACCACGAATATTTTTTTAGAAAAAGTTTATTACAAAACCAAAGGTAGCAAGATTTTACAATTTTCAAAACATTATACAATGAATACGGACATAATTAGGCATTATTTATTATCCTAATCTACAGCACTGAAACTTTAATCGACGATAAAATTGCATGAATATATGCCTATTAGAAGTGTACTTATTTCTAAACTTCCTCAACTTCATATTTTGGTTATGGATGTTTACAGATATTACTAAATTTAATCTTTTTTTTTTGTATATATGAAAACATGACGAAGAAAAACGCTACGTCACATGGACATTTTTATTAAAGCAAAACATGCTAAATTCACAAACTTAGAGAATAACGCAATTTTCAGTCCAATTCGCAAGTGAACTTTTTTTTGTTATCAGTATTTGCGTCAATCATTTCTTAATTATAAACGACTTAACGGTGAAATTCTAATAAAAATATGGACTTTTTCCCAAAAATAGAAATTAATATAATCATGGGCTTCTATTTCAATGAGAACGGGCTCACGTATCGACTAACACACATACACATACACTCACACACTCAAACACACACACACACACACACACACACACACACACACACACACACACACACACACAAATGTATGATGTACATCTTAGAAGAATTTTATCTTTCAAACTTTTTATTAAATATAGCAGACACTTTAATTCTGCTTATTTTATCGGTGATTCTTCATATAAGTAATTTGATATCTTAATCGTTGACATACATTTATTATAATTATTATTTTACTCCTTTAGAGTTTTTTTTAGATCAGCGTTAGCTGATGGTTTTTCACTGGAGTTTGAGTGACAGAAAGTCTCATCAAGTCTCAAGGACTCTTTTTAGTATTCTGGCCGTTTTCAATAATTCTGTCGTTTGGATGGTCTCCACTCGCCCGCCAACTTCCAAGTCATCCAGGCACTTTAATATCCATTAGTTAATGTGCCAAAAGCACCAAACATAATTGGTCCAATTGTCACCCTCATGTTCCATAGTTTTTTCAATTCTCAAACAAGGTCGAGGTACTTATCCTTCTTTTCATATTGTTACAGTTTTATTCTGTGATCAGCTGAGACAGCAAAGTCGACAATTTTGCAAATTCTCTTTTTTTTTGCTGATTATTATAAGGTCTGGTCTTCTGGCCGAGATTAGGTGATCCGTGTGTATGTCAAAGTCCCATAAGAGTTTATGTGTGTCATTTTCTAGGACAGGTGCTACCATTGTTAATTCGGCATCGCTTGTGAACCAGTAGCTCAGGGCTAGAGTTTCAGCTCAGTACTCTGTAGTCACTAGTTCAATCTCTAGAGGGACAAATCACGGGATACACTACTGATGAGACAGTAGTTCCGTATTTTTAGCGTAGTGCTTGTTTGATTTTCTGGTCATGGTAATTTGATTGAGTGAATTTTCAAAGGTGTCATAAAATTGGCAGAAAATAAGTCTTTCCTATTTAATCAAATATGCGTATGAATATATATAGTAGTGTTTGGAAAGTAATTGTCTTTTGGCAGATAGGACATAAAAACAAATGCAAATTAAATTTATTCATATATTATCGTAAGTAATGTAATCACCTTCTCTTTCAACAACTGCAGACCTAGGAGAAAGAAACATTTCCGTTTCAATTGGAAAATATATATCTGGGGGTTTTAACTAAAATAAATATTCAACTTCTTTGTTTCTTAATGTTCTACCACTTCTAAAATGTTCGTCTAATCGAAAAAAAAATTGTATCTGGTGAGTATAGGGGATATGGAAGAACCAGCCATCCTATCAATCTTATCGTTTCTTTGGTTATTTGGGCTACGGTTCCTGAAAAGGATTAATATATAAATGAATACATTTGCTTTTATATCCTTCCTTTAGACTGGGCCATTGGCATAATGAATAGATTGTTCGCCAATGGTCTGGGAGACGGGGGTTCAATCCCAGGTCGAGTCATACCTAAGACTCAAAAAAATGGTACCTTATGCCGCCTTGCTTAGCACTCTGCACCGTGAGTTGGGGATCAAGGGTAAAGTGGAGATATCCTGGGAATGGAGTAATGCCCTCCCCTACACCTCGGTGAAGTAGCTATTGAAAAGGGAGCCCTCGGGTCACCTTCGACAAAGGTCACCAAATTTACTTATACTTTATATCCTTCCTGGTAAAACTTTATTACATTCCAAATACTCAATATATACACACAAACGCACATATATATATATATATATAAATGTGTGTGTGTGTGTGTGTGTGTGTGTGTGTGTGTGTGTGTGTGTGTGTTAGGCGACACATGAGCAACTCGGATTACGGTTTTAATTGTAGTTTATGATTATATTGGTATTTCTATTTTTAAAAAAACTATAACATATCGTATGATAATATGCGTTTAATTTGATATTAAAATTGCATTTAATTTAGCTTTGAAAATCTTCCTTTAAAGTCATTGATCCTTTATGAATGAATGAATTATTAAAATATGGTCTGACCGAATCTGTTCCCTTAAAAACCTTTCTGTTAATTAGCTGATATAGTGGCCTGATCGAAATTGACCCCATAAAAATCCTTTGCTCTAATCAGGTGAGGTAATGGCTCGGAGAAAACAGAAAACTCTTCGTCGCCTAATTTGCCACAACTAAAATAATGAAAGCAAGGATCAGTTTAAACGCTTATTAAAACAACTTCAAAGTTGATTTATAGCCCTTAGGGTCCACGTAATTACGTTAAAACATTCAGTCTTTATAGCTATGGGAATTATGTTTGTGGATTAGGGATTATGATTATAAGTAATTATCTTGCAAAGAATGAAGCCCTAATGTTGTGATTGTGTTGAAATATTTTCCTTCGGCTGAGCGAACGTACGACTGGAGACAAAGTTATAAAGAGTTTTCATACAAGTGTAATGATTTGGAAAGATAAAAAAATCTGAAATTGAAAGATTTTTTTTTAAATGATAAAGATTAAATTGTATGGCCAATGAAATAATTACTTTCTTAGCTGAATCTCATAGAATAAGTTTAACTCTTTGCATGATTCTAATTCCTGAAAGTCTTGTAGAAATAGGACCAAAATGATTATACAAAAATACTGACATTTATTGCAATTAAAAATGCCTCACCTGGAATGTTGATTATTGAGCTAGATGAGCAGATAATCTGTTGTAAGTTTGTTTCTCACTAGGTGTCTCATTCTGCTCATCTTTTGCTAAATTATTCTAAGCTTAGAAGAGACAAAAAAAAATGGATCCGACCTATCAAATGCAAGATTATGCGTGACATTATAGACTTTATTTTAATTTTTTGTTAATATCCATGTTCTTGGAGCTTAAATACTCAAGATGCCGACACATAGAATCAGCCGCCAGCGGGAAAAATGAAATTTGGCACAATTTCAAGTCACACCATGATGTTTTATTTTTTTTTAGGTGGGCTGTGTTTTATTATCGCGCTGAAGACCAAAGAGCGCTGCGACGAAAATCAATTAATTTTTATAATCCTTTGTTTTGTTTTGTTTGGTTTGGTTTTGTAAAATAAAAAACGTAAATAAAAAAAGAACGTTTGTTTGGTTTGGTTTTGTAAAATAAAAAAAGTAAATAAAAAAAGAACGAAAAGGGAAGTTATTTTGGAAATAATTGAAGGAATTAATCAAATCATTAATTAATAAATTAAGCATCATAATGACCACTTATATTAAAGCGAAGACTGATAATGCCCAACAGGATAGCTAGTGTAGGTTTTGTAGAGACAGATGAAACGGTTTATCACTTAATGGAGTAAACTTGCCCAAAAGTTATACTAGACTAGACATAACTGGGTAGGAAAAGTAATCCATTTGGGAACTGTTCAAGAGAATAAAATTTGATTATAATACCGAATTATAAGCGTACAAACCCAAATTTTTCCGAGAGAATGAGCTGCATAAAATTCTTAGGTGTTTAGAGATACAAACGGATCACAAGAGCAGATCTAGCGTTAATTAACAAGAAAAAAAAAGAAGTTACCATTTACAGAATTTTGCCGATTTGGAGGATCAGAGAGTAAAAATGACATTAAAAAATTACCCCTACTTTGCTAAAGAAAATATAAAAATACTATGGTATGGTAATTCCAAATCTTAGAAATGAGAACGGAGATTTGGAAATCAGAGGAAGAATCGAGCCCATCCCAACGGCAACACTTTCAAGATCGGCTAGAATATTTCAGAAGAGTCGAAGAAACCTGAGGAGACTTTCTATCGCTCAGAAACCAGTGAAAGATCACCAGCTAACACTGGCGTGAAACACTTGCAAGGGGTAAAGTTATAATAATGTTGATAGTATTTGATGATACAATCGATTTGAATGTAAAGAAAAAGCGGGCGATTTTTGCTTCTCTCCATTATTACCCTATGGAGTGGGTCAAAATTACAGATTGCCACATCAATGGAAATTGAAATATTCCGATTGTACAGAAGGGTAAAACCCCGGAAAGGGTTTTCTGAATATAACACTAGATTTCATTCGGTGATAAGCCTCTAGTTCTAGAGCACTTGGAAGTGTGAAGTACTCCCTCATTGCTATTACATGACAGGTTCTATTTGCCAAGAATTATTATATATAACTGAGACAATGATTAGGCGAACATTGCAGAACTCCAGCGTACAGCTTCAGTAGTTTATAGGTCGTTAAGTTGAGTATTTAAGAAATATAATCTTTTAACCTCCCACAGTCGACTAGTGCTATATTCTTATATGCCGTATCATAACGACACAATAATAAAGACGTAAGAAGGAAGACTTCTTTAACAAAATATTTACCTCTCACTTTATTGCAAGGGTTTGAAAAGGGTTACACAAGGTTTGCGTGTGAGAGGGTGTTGGAGACCGAACAGAACAGAAATATTTTGATCCCATTGTTATGATCGTCAACGTTGTGTCTTTCTCGTTCTCCTGATGCTCAACCGGAGGCCCTGGGGTCCACTCTGCTGGGTGTTGGCTTTCTTTACTGCATCTTATCAGCATCTTCTCTGGACCTCAATTCATCAGGGCCCCAAGCCCCTTCGGCCTGGTGTGGCTTTCCCTACCACATCTCGACTCCAACTGGACCTCGAACTCAACTGTCTTGACTTCTGTCTTGACTGAGCTATATAATAGTTCAACGCCCACTCGAACGCCCACTCGATCTTTGAAATCGCATGTTTAATCGTCATCAAGCGGAAATAACTGTCATGCAGTTCAGAGGTCACTCTCTTCCGGTGCGTCAGTCTATGAGAGTATCATGGGATTTTTTAGCTTGTCCCATTTTGTTAGCCAATTTCCACCCACGCGATTTCCTTTCCTAACTGCCATTGGAATATGTCACTTCCTTCCGGTGCATCACCTTGAATGGCATTTTGGGCCGGGTCGAAGGTCAAAATATAATACTGGGACTATAGAATACGCCGAGTGCATCTCTACAGAGGGCTAAGACTATCCCAACCATGTTTAATCCACTGCACCATGAGAACACATGGCCCAGTGGATAAAGGCGTTGGTTAGATCCAGTGACATATCCAAAGAGTGTGGGTTCAATAGCCGGTGAAGGCAGTGGAGAACTTTCAGAGGGGAAATTAACAGGAGATAACTGATAACTGACATCCATTAAACATGGCTCGTGGAACTAGAACAGTCTACCCTGGTAAGCTAAATAAAGGGTTAAGTTCGCCGTTCCAATCACCTGAAAAAGGCCGGAGCGTGCAACTGCCGGACCGTTGTGATAAACATGGCGACAAAGATGAGGACGATAGTCCGAAAAATGTAAATAATGTAAATATTGTTCTTTCTCGTTGTAAAAATATATTTTCAATAAGATCTTATGCTGCCGTTTAATATTTATGTTCCAAACCCGAGACATCATTCTGCTTGACTCAGTAAAATGAATTATATGGAGTGTGTGTACTGTTGATATATTTCTGATTTTGGAACCTGTACACATATTGATCTGTATATGTAATCATTTACTGTAAACCAACTATGTTACCCATATGTTTAATCTTGAGTAATTTGAAACAAGTACTTATGTGATTTAATTTCATTTTCTATCAGTATATATTGATTGTCCCATAACTTCTGCTTCACTATATATATTTGTAATAGATGTAGATTTTGCAGCATTTTATAATCTCCTGAGAATACAGATCTGCGCCCGAGTATCAGCAAGGCTATGAGCATAAAGAGCATTTGCCCAAATGATCCCTTTTCACAAGGTGTCATTCAATAAAAGCGTAAAGAAATAGCATTAGTGTGGCCGTAGGTGTATCTCAATGTCAGAGTACCTTCGAGACCGTAGCTGCTACTTTGGGGTTAAGAGTTTTGCTTCTTGTCAGCCGTTTGCTCTATGGAGGCTTGAAGGCAGTCTTCACAACTATTTTATTCATAGATGGGAGTAGATGATACAGAAAGGTGCCCTTCCCTTTGTTATCAGCAAATAGCTTTGTTTGGTATTTGATCTTAGCTGAGTCCAGCAATTTCAATGATAACCAGTGTAAAGTGAATATGAGTATCCTATCTTGCAGTTTATTGATACAACACTGCTAGTGATTTGGTTTGGTTTGGTTTGGTTTCCGGCATATCAACCGATGTCGGTTATTTAATACAAAATCCATTTTTATGAATATAAACATTTCTATTTCAAACAATTCAGTTTTGCATAAGCACAGCTTTCTGTTCACACTCAGTTAAATATAAAAAACAGTTCTATTTCAAACATTTCTGTTTAGCATAGGTACACAGTTTATTTCTGTTTGACCCATGGATAGGACCCTATCAGGTGTTACCACTCCGAGCCAGAGCGATTGCATTCAAGGGGTACTCTGCAATCCCCAAAGTTCCAGCATTACTGAAGCCTCACCATCAGATTGTTTCGTATCATATCGAGAACATTCATTTGGGGAGTCTTACCCCTCAGCAGAGTTGCAGTTGGTTTTATTCTACAGCCCAATCGATTGGGCCAACACTCCTGGTGAATCAGCTTCTTGTATCATTGTAGAGCTAAATTCCATTACGATTTTAAAATTCATTCACCTTGATTATATAATTAAAGTTATTGTATTATTGAAATTATTGTTATAATTCTATTATTTACTATTGCGGTATATATCAAAAGAAATCTCTTTCTGAAAAGGTAAATAAATTTTGTAAGTATGTAATTCACGCACATGTCTTCTCATTTTGTACAGTCACGTAGGAAATTATTCGAACTAAATTTAATTGGCAAAAAATTGAATACAAAAATTCTTTCCAAATGCGTGACTTAGTTTTCGTTTTACAAAAGACAAGGAACGGTGGACATCCTGATTGTATTTCACCCTCAAAACTGTCTTTGTTATACAGTAACTTGTGTACTTGGCTAAATAAGGGTAAAAAAATGTGCTTCACAAATCTTCAAAAAAGCTTAATAGATCTCAAATAAAGATATAAAGACTGTGTTGCACTATGTTTTCGAGTTCGAGCAACGCGTCTCCAAGCCTCAAAAATCATTGTTATTCTTAGATACTTTTACCTGGACGCGGATAGTGACATCTAAAAATACGCAACTGCCTTTGACATAAGGCAGATTCTCGTGTTCATTTTTCACTTGGTTTCTATCCCCATATCTGAGCTGATGATCTGTACACGGCTTTCCGGTCCAGTTTTCACTTTTGACTAAATTCTTAATATCATTCGTGTACATAAGGTAGTTAATGTTTTCTGGAGATTTTTTAAAGTATATATATATATATATATATATATATAATGTAAGTAGAAGAAAACTCAAACATGGTTAAATTGTCATTATACATTTATTTCGGCGAAGAATATCATTACACTCTTCACATGATATCAGACGCTTTATTTGAGGGCAAAAAACCATTTAACCATGTCTGAGTTTTCTTGTAATTGCATTGTATACGAGGTTTATTATATAAACCTGGAAAGGGAATACATAACGATAGGCACTCCCATTGATTTATAGAAAATTTCTCATATATTCTGTACGTGAATAATCCACACCCATTGTCTATATAGGTATTTATGAGTATATATATATATATATATATATATATATATATATATATTGTTTGCTTCAATAAATAAAATGCACTTCATATTAATCAGAGAGTATATATCTAAGAAGAGCCTTGACAGAGTTCACGTCAATGCCTATATAAGAATAGTTTTTTTCTGATGATCGCATAGATGAGAAATTGACAGTCACCAAGCATTGTTGACTCAGTAAAAACGCTTTCCTAACTTATATATATATATATATATATATATATATGCGTGTGTGTGTGAGAGAGAGAGAGAGAGAGAGAGAGAGAGAGAGAGAGAGAAAGCGATTGTGTTTGTGAGAGTGAATGAGAATTATCTTTGTTATAGTAAAATGTGGAAAATATATCCATTTGTTTTTTACCTTTTCGGGTTTAGTTTGGTTTCATTGTTTAATGGCATATTAGCACTCATGGGTCACTTAATGGCAAAACTATCCTTGTAGAGGAACAGCAGTTATATTATGTAACCTATAGCTGGGAGGATAAGGGGGTACAATACATTTCCCTAGGGTAATAGTCTAAAAGTTAACGCAATAGAGCCATTGGAGTTCGAACCCTTGTTACTTCGAGGATCCAATTCTGCACTTTTCCGATTACACCACAGAGACTTTCACAAGGGTTTTAGATTGACTACGCTATTTAATCTCTCTCTCTCTCTCTCTCTCTCTCTCTCTCTCTCTCTCTCTCTCTGTGTGTGTTTCTCTCTCTCTCACTCCATATATATATATATGTGTGTGTGTTTGTGAAAAAAAGTGAAAAACTGGATAAACCGAAACACAGACAACGGATTCATATATATATATATATATATATATATATATATATATATATATGCGTGTGTGTGTGTGAATGAATAGTTCTACAAGTAGATTTATTGAATCTACTTGTAGACCTATTCATTTAAAAACATTTACTTTTTGCTTTTATTGGACCAACAAAAAATTATATATATATATATATATATATATATATATATATATATATATATATATATATATATTAGGTGTACTTATTCCTATATATGTACGGCATTCTTCCCAAGGAACAGCAAATTATTGGCCCTTTTCTTGTGAAGCCAATCATTTTCTTCACCGAACCAAAGTATATCTTCACACGACTTTTTTCCATATCGATCATGACTGTATCTCTTCAGTAACAGGGGAGTTTTTAATCGAAGATTTTTGTTGCAGCGATTGTATTTTCAGGTAAATTTATGAATTTTTCAAATAAACGTGTGCTGACTTTTATTAAACTAAGCTTTCTCTTGCTTTTGTGGAAAACCAAAAAAAAAAAACAAAAGAAAACACTGGGATTGAACTCAGGAAAGCCTTTATTGGTATCGATCGATCGATTTGGCCATTCAACTAAATGAGGCATATAATGAAAGCTTACAATGTTCACCAACTAAAGATTATCATTTCAGAGACAATAGGTATGGATTAACGCTATCAACAATTTAGCTTCAGTTTTGATGCTGTCAAATTTAAATGTATCTGAGCGGATTAGTTTAAAAACCAAATAATAAGGCAGATTAACTGGCAACGATAAACTGAAATTGTTTCACATAGAAAGGTCCGTACTTATTTTCACTTATTTGACCTTTAAAAAAGTCAACTGGCATAATTTTTAACGGTGTTAATCTCAGGTAAAATATTTTTTACAAGTCGTGACACGAGCATATTTTTAATTTTATTCATTTATCTACGTTGTTACTTTACGTACTGAAATTGATTTCCGTATTAGGGTACACAACAAGTGGATAATTCAAGGATTTTTTCAAGAAAAAAAATGCTGTGATTATTACTATCTGGAAAATCCTATAGTTATTAATATATGAAAAAAATTGTCACGTCTTATTTGAACAGATTTCTATTTACGTTATGAAAACACTGTTGTATCCTGAATTTTTCAATCAACAACAGATTTTTGGGGATATTTGTTTGTTTGTTTGTTTGTTCGTTTTAGATGGTGTCTTACTGGGTTTTTCTTCGTGTAACGTGAGTAGCGCAATGGTTATATTCACAGAAAACAGACTCAAGATTCTAAACGAACCTGTTTCCATTTGACGTCACTCTAATGCCACAAGAATGGCGCGAATTCCTCTTTTTCCTACCACCTACTCTGGATCCGTAGTCGCGTTGTCCAGAGTCTTCAGCCTAGGTATGACAATCGGTCCAGGAGGAAACTCTGTACCCAAAATAAAAATTAGTCGTGTATCACATCGTCTAGCATGGTGGAGAGGGGCAGCTAAAAATATACAGCCATTAAGGTACGCTCCGTAAAATCCTAAAAAGGTTAAGATCTGCTTGATCTAACCAGCCCAGTAGGCTGGGATGTTGAATAGGCCGACTTCATCTCTGCAGGGAGTTAAGTCATGAAACTAAGGTATCTGATAGTTAGCCTTTAGTTCTGCAGCTTTGGGGAATGTAGAGCACTCTTTTATGGCCATGACTCCAAAGTCCACATTGACCCGAAGTGGTAATACTTGTTAGGGTCCCATCTATGGGTCAAATAGAAATATCTAATCATTTTCTAGACTTGAAACTATCTCACTGTGTGTAGACAAATGACTGATGTTAAATTGAATAACTAGAATTACAGGGCAATGCTTGAAACTATTTAAAGGTATATAAACTAATGTACATATATTTTGAATAGAATAACTAGTGTTGAATTGCAATTCTTAAAGCTATTCAACAATGTGCAAACAAAACAATTAATGTTAGATAGCAATATTTAAAACTATTTAAACGTGTGTAAACTAATATATATATATATATATATATATATATATATATATGTGTGTGTGTGTGTGTGTGTGTGTGTGTGTGTGTGTGTGTGTGTGTGTGTGTGTGTGCTGAAAAGAATAACTAGTGTTGAATAGCAATACTTAAAGCCATTCAACAATGTGCAAACAAAACTATTAATGTTAGATAGCAATACTTAAAACTATTTAAACGTGTTTAAACTAATGTATATATATATATTGAATAGAAAAACTAGTGTTGAATAGCAATACTTAAATCCATTCAACGATGAGCAAACAAAACAATGTTTGATAGCATTACTTGAAACTATTTAAACGTGTTTAAACTAATATATATATATATATATATATATATATATATGTGTGTGTGTGTGTGTGTGTGTGTGGGTGTGTGTGTGTATGTGTGTTGAATTGTTGAATAGAATAACTAGTGTTGAATAGCAATACTTAAAGTCATTCAACAGTGCGCAAACAAAACTATCAATGTTAGATAGCAAAACTTGAAACTATTAAACTGTACGAAACAAATGAGTTGTCACTCGTTTAAAAATTGTTATGCACTGTTTGTTGACAAATCACAGACATTTAATTTATATGTTTAAACAGGATTTGACCTTAAATAACCCAAAAGGGTTGTTATGCCGTAAAACATAACCAACCAACTAAACTCGATGAAATAACCTCGTTTGTCTTTTCTCCATCGAGTTTTCCGAAAAAAATTTAAAGCAGGCATAAATATAATGAATGATTTTCGAATAATTATCTGTTCATACTTTGTTAATTATTAAACTCCATACTTCTTTAATATCAAATTACACATACGTTTGTGAGTTTATAGATCTTAGCTCTTCATATTTATCTCTATCCTAACAAATCTACAATTACACTACTCTTTCTCTCTCTCTCTCTCTCTCTCTCTCTCTCTCTCTCTCTCTCTCTGCATGTCTGTGTGTGAGTGTGTGTGTGTGTGTATGTACTTACCCAACTCCTGCGCACAAGCAGGGTCATTTTTTTTAGTAGAGTTTAACTGGTACCAAAAAAGGAAGATCAAACTATGGACATACACGTACGCAAACAATACTAAAGCTCAGATAGACTACGTCCTTATAAACAAGAAATGGAAAAATAGTGCAATGAATTGCGAGGCATACTCCTCTTTTGAGGGTGTGTCCACCGATCACCGAATAGTCACGGCGAAAATACGGTTAAGCCTACGAAAAAACGCCAAACGAACAGCGACCACCAAACACTATGACTGGGCCCTATTGAACAACAGAGATGTAAGAGATAAATACGTATTAGAATTAAGGAACAGATTCGAAACACAACAAGAAAAGACGGAAACAATTACACCAAACGACGAATATGAAAATTTCGTCAATGCACACCTCGAGGCAGCAGCGAAATGCATTCCAACAAAACTCAAAACTAAATAGAGAGTCCCATGGGAAACTTTAGCGGTGAGAAACAAACGTGCACTAGTGAAAACAGCCTCCAAAAACTATCGAAAAAACCCAACAAACACAAATGCCTTAAAACTAAAAACGGCACGATATCAATTAGCAGGCATATATATAAAGGAACAGACAGAATACATTCAAAATCAGATAGATAAGATTAGAGACTCAGTGGAAGATAGACAATCTAGGATAGCCTGGCAAACAATAAACGAAGTGAGTAGAAGAAAAAACACAGCCAAAGCAAAACTGAAAGCAGCAAACCAATAAGAAAGAATAAAACTATGGAAACAGCACTTCGAAAACTTACTAGGAGACCCACCGAAAATAACACATGAACCAATCACCAGAATAATTAGCAAACAATTAGACATTAAACTAGGACCGTTCACACAAGAAGAACTCGACTCGGTTCTCAGAAAAATTAAAAATAGGAAAGCTGCAGGACTGGACGAAATTCCCCCGGAAGTATGGAAGACCAGACAATTCGACGACATACTGCTCCGACACTGCAACGCAGTATACAATCAAAATCCGATAGATAGATGGATGAAGGGATGCATACTCCCCTTCCCTAAAAAGGGGGACCTCGGATTACCCAAAAACTACCGAGGCATAACACTTACATCCATAGCAGCCAAAATCTACAATGCCCTACTACGAAACCGCATAGTACCCAAAATCGACAACATACTTAGAAAAAACCAAAATGGCTTCCGAAGAAATAGATCCACGACCTCACAAATATTAACCATCCGTAGAATCCTTGAAGGTGTACGGGCAAAAAACCTACAAGCGACATTAATATTTGTTGACTTTACCAAGGCTTTCGATTCCATTCACAGAGGAAATATGGAACAAATCCTACTAGCGTACGGCATACCTAAAGAAACCGTAGCGGCAATAACGATTCTCTATAGAAACACTAAAGTAAAAGTACGATCACCAGATGGAGACACAGAATACTTTGACATTGTAGCAGGAGTACTACAAGGGGACACGCTGGCCCCGTACCTCTTTATCATTTGTCTAGACTACGTACTTAGAACATCGATTGACAAAATCAGAGAGAATGGCTTCGAACTGACGAAGAAAAGAAGCAGAAGATAACCCGCAACAACAATTACCGACGCTGACTACGCCGATGACATAGCGATACTGGCAAATACACCTGACCAAGCCGAAACACTACTGCATAGTTTGGAACGAGCAGCAACAAGCATAGGCCTCTATGTTAATGCACACAAAACGGAATATATGTGCTATAGTCAAACGGGGGACATCTCCACTCTAGAAGGAACCCCTCTTAAACTAGTAGACAAATTCACATACCTAGGAAGCAGCGTCGAATCAACCCAAAAGGACATCGAAACGAGGTTAACGAAAGCATGGATAGCTATCAATAGGCTATCGATTATATGGAAATCAGACCTAACCGATAAAATGAAACGCAGTTTCTTCCAGGCAGCGGTCACATCGATACTGCTATATGGCTGCACTACATGGACGCTAACAAAACGGCTGGAGAAGAAGCTAGACGGCAATTACACAAGAATGCTGCGTGCAATCTTAAACAAGTCCTTGCGGCAACACCCCACAAGACACCAACTGTACGGCCACCTGCCCCCTAACACGAAAACTATTCAAGTTAGACGAACCAGACATGCAGGACACTGCTGGAGAAGCAGGGACGAACTCATAAGAGATGTACTCTTATGGACCCCCACACATGGCCGTGCAAAAGCAGGACGACCAGCACGAACATACATTCAGCAGCTATGTGAGGATACGGGATGCTGTCCTGAAGACCTACCTAGGGCGATGAACGATAGGGAGGAGTGGCGAGAGAGGGTCAGGGATATCCGTGCTACCAGCGCGATATGATGATGATGATGATGAGACTTGTAGCCATACCAAGATTAAAATCCTAGTTTACCCACTTGTTTACTTTTTGCAGGAAGAAGAAAAGAATTCATGCTTTTTCAAAGGATATTAGCAGAAATGATAAGGTCCTCGTCCAAGATTTAAACTCAGGTCAATGTGTCTTTTCCAACAATAACCATTACAATATGAGCTTTCTTTCTTTATATATATATATATATATATATATATAACTCATAACTCCGACTTGGGAAGACGTAGCCCCGGAGGTGGCTGTGTCCGCTGTAGGGAATACGTACCTATAAAAAAAGACACATTAGGTCAAGTGGTCGCGCAATTAACCATGACTTGTTAATTCGCCATCGGTTATATGTGACATGAACCGGTGGCCCAGTGTTAGGGTTTTGGCTTCTGCATACTGTGGTTGTTGGTTCGATCTTCAGTAGTGGAGATTACGGTGTGCACTGCTGATGAGACCTAATAAGGTCGCAACAGCTGTTCAGTGCACCGCATGTAGGTGTTTGCCGGATTTTCTTGTCATGGCAATTTCTTATATAATGTATCAATTCCTCCATACAAAATTATATATATTGTGTACTTAGTCAGCAACTTGCTATCTCAACTCGTTCGGTTAAAAACCACGAATTGTTTTCTTTTCAAGATCTTCAAGTGAAGATGTTCAAGTCTTCTTGCTATTTTTCTCAAGTCTGGGTCAAGGTTGTGATGAAAATGCCCCGTACTAGCTCAAGAATACCACTCTATACAAAAAAAAATCAATCCCATAAAAAATACTCCAAAAAATATAAATAAATGTCACAGCAATAAACAATAAAACACAACCCCTGAGGGTGGCCAGCAAATTAGTTGGAAGGGTTTGGGCTAGTATGGGGCACTTTGTTCACCAAGTTGACCCAGAGCATTAGAAAAATAACAAGAAGACTTGAACGTCGGTGTATTCTGTTTCCCCATTCGACAGGGCCAGATAAAAGAACGTTAGTAGTACAAGAATATGCTTTTTTTTTTAAATTCAGGTTGGCAATCTCGATTGAAACTCAGCTGATCATTGTTAATACATCACCAATCACTATCATTATCGAACGCCTATCAAATTCGATGAGAGTCATCATATTTTTTGTGTTTTCCTCTGTTCGTAAAGTGACCAGTCAACCAGAACGGTTTTTTTTCTAATGTTCCTTAGCCTTTAAGAAATTCCTAGTGTCACCTTAACAACTCCACAAACAGAAAAATCCCAACAATCTCTGGTGTTACCTTGTACATATTTTTTTTTTCGCTGCCCTGAAGTTTGACATACTTTTTATCATATGTTACATATTTGTGATACACATAACCAAAAACAGTTATTGTAACCAAAAATTGTTCAGCTGAAGATGAATTGTGCGAGGCAAACATGAACTGAATTTTTTCAAACGTATTCACGGCTTATAAGTGATTATATGATTTTCAATTAGGGTTGCTGATCTGAAAAAAAATCAGACGGGCACATTGACCTTAGATTACTTACAATACCTGTTGTTCCCTGTGGTTAGCCATCTGAACACTGACCTAGCTCTTCGCTGCTTAACTTCGGTGATATCTTGGTAACCAGTGCTTTCAGAGTGACTTGATCGAAAGAAAATAGAAATTAACCTAAGGCTTGTCACTTAGTGAGAATCAAACTCAATTCTCAATGGCAATGTCTCCTTTAGCCGAACAACTATTACACTACTATTCAGTAAAACACAAAAGAAGGTAGTAACATTGTTTGTGCAAACAAAAAGAAAGAAAATTCACTTAAACTAATTTCCCTCCTATGTAATCTGGCAAATAAAATCTATACACGTGTACATAAATTTATCTGCATTGGAATTTTTTAAAAAAAAATAACAGTTTAGTTTACATCGCTCAAATTAAGTACTAATCCAATTGTCGCATGTTCAGTCCCTGATGTCACCTTATTTTTTTTTCTATTTCTATCAACAACAGTTTAATAATGACATTTTTTTAAATACTTTCTTTTGTGATTCCAATAGTCACCTGACAAATCAAGTCACCAGTCCCTGCATACCTTCACCCACATCCTCTCTCCCCCTTCTTTTAGTTTTGCTCAGAGCATTTTATTTACAAAATTGTCTGTTTCTTTCATTTTTCATCGTCCCATCCTCATTCGCCCGAACGGATTTAGGGGCTCGGTGTTAATCTCTCTATTTTAATATAATTCCTGTGTGTATGTGTGTGTGTGTGTGTGTGTGTGTGTGTGTGTGTGTGTGTGTGTGTGCGCGCATTTTGTCTTGTATTACAGGATAAAGGCAATCGCGTGTTAGCTATATATTTATTGCAATCACTTTAGGTCGGCTGACCTTCTTTCGACGTCAACTCACGCGAGAAACGTCAAGATAATGGCGACCACAAATGCACATTTCGACTTGCTCGTTTTTCCACGTGGAAGGGCTACAGGTTTTGCAGATATCTTCCTATCTGCTGCAAAGCCTCGAAAAGAGGAGGCATCTTATTACCATGGCTGTGGACTTTTTTCAAATTAAATTAGAATAATTTTGGTAGCCTTGCATATTAACCTTCGTAGATTTATTTATTGCTAAAGCCATACTTGTAGAACAACAGCAGTAACACTGTTTAATCTATAGCTCTCAGGTAAAAGGCTTCCTATGTTTTCCAGATATATAAGTGCAAAAGTGAACTTCCTTTATAAAATAGCAACAATCTTTAAATTTTATATCCGTAGTGTGTCAATGGTTAGAGTGTTCGCCAATGGACCGGAAGACTTGGGTTCAATCCCAGGTCGAGTCATACCAAAGACATTAAAAATGGTACTTGATACCTCCTTGCTTAACACTCAGCAATATAAGGTACGTATCAAGGGTAAAGTGGAGCAATCCTGGGAAAGGAGTAGAGCCTTCCCCTACACTTCGATGTAGTAGTTATTGAAAAGGGAGCCTTCTGGTCGCCCTCAACTATGGTCGCCAACTTTACTTACTTTAGTGTGTCAACACAATAAATTGAAAGGTTTAATATTCATTTAAAAGGCTATTTAATGTATTGTTACTCGCGATGCAGTTTTGTAGAGAAAGATGAACTTTATTACCGAAAATTACACTAGATTTATGATTAAAAATTAGATGTTCTAAAAACCCACCTTCATCTTCACAATGATTCAATATTTCCCAAACGAAATCACTATATAAGATCTCTAATGAAAGATTTGGTTTAGTTTGGTTTGGTTTTATGACATATTGACCATTGTAGGTTATTTTATGTCAAATCTTTTAATACATATATATTAAATATATATATATGATTTGTAAACATATTTTGTGGATAACATTCATAAACGATCCAGAGCTCCTTTTTTTGCTCACAGTTAAATGGTTTCAAGTATTGCAATATAACAGACACAATTTAATATCAGTCATTCATTTGCACATACCATTTGCTCTGTTTGACCCATTAATAGGACCCTATCAGGTGCTATTACTCCGGGTCAGAGTGGACCTGGGAATAATGGCAATGAAATGGTTCTCCACATTTCTCAAATCTCCAAGACTCACTATCTGATTGTTTAGAGTCCTATCCAGGACACACTATTGGGGAGGTTCTTATCCCTTTGCAGAGATGCAGTTGGTGTATTCTTTAACCTCGGTCGACTAAACTTTTTATTTAAGCTACTGACGAAAGGCTTGACAAAAGCAAAACTGAGAACTGGAGAACAGAGAAAGAATTTGGACTATTCAGACCATAGCGCTTTTAAAACCAGCAAGAATGTTTCATAGAGTTTTGAAGACCTGAGGTGACTGGTGTATAAAAATAATAATACAACCCAGGAAAATAGTAAATGTAGGCTTTGTGGATATATATATATATATATATATATATATATATATATATATATATATATATATACCAAAACAAGCACCAGAATCCTGGCTGGATAAGGTAATACCACAAAAATATTTCAGAATCTGGTGGTTTTCTTAGTTCACAAGTATCATCTGTCACCAGGTTGGTAGTAAATGGTAATCAAAGAATATATATATATATATATATATTCACCAGGTTTGAATTCAGTGTTTTCCTTCTTCTAGACTGGCTGCCTATAAAATACTAAAGAACCCTGTTTGACCTACTATTTGCCCATATCTAAAGAGGGAACGTATGATTTAATACCTTTACGATGGGCATTAACGTATTTGAGTACAAAATATTACCGGCATGTTCTTTTGAAAGATTGCTCTCCCCCTCCCCACCGAGTGTTTGCAACACATGAAATTGTGTGGAATTTCAGCCAGTGTCTTAATGGTTTCATACTTCCTGATTTTATATATACTGTGGATACAACTGTTGCAAGATATTTGTTAAAGTCATATATTTAAAATTCTTTAAGGGAACAAAGCAATTTCCTGTCCAGTTTTCAATTTAATAGTTTTGTTGGATCTACTCTCTCTCTCTCTCTCTCTCTCTCTCTCTCTCTCTCTCTCTCTTTGAAAGTCCCTTTTTAATCATCCAAATTCCCAATATAATCGAGATAACTTGAAAATACTTTTGAACTTTTACTCCTTCCTAAATAGAAGCAGCACAATCATTATGGACCGCAGTCACGATAACCGAATATTTTATTTCCATGTTGAACTTTTACATAAATAATAACCGTTTTTTTTCTGCAGGACTTCAAGTAACAGCAAGTCTTTTCAGTAGGGAATTATGCAAGCGACTTTTAGCATTGATAAAAAAATGGTTTATCCAAAAGCTAGAATCTGTCCCAGAAAATGAAACGTACAAAATTCTCTGGGACTTTGGTATACAAACGTGCCACCCAATAAAGTTCAAAAGACTAGATCTAATTTTAGTTAACAAGAAGAAAAAACTTTTTTTATAATTGTATTTGCTTTTCCAGTAAATCAGAGATGAAAGCAAAGGAGAGCGAAAAACTAATAAAATATCAAGACCTTTTAAGAGAGCCGGAAACAATCGCTTAAAACTTGGAAAAGAAAATATGTGAACTAGAATACTTAAAAGAGTCTTGTGAGCTGACAAGATTACTGTAACTCAGACATCAATGAAACCCCCTGTTTGCCACAGGTGTTAAAAATACATAAACAAATAATATTCGACCATACGAACAAATGCTATGTGAACAACCCAAAATCTGTTCTGAAACGCTGGAATTTTGAGATACAAACGGATCAACTAATCTCAGCCAGACGACCAGACCTAGTGATTTTCAACAAAAAAATGAGAACTTGCCGAATTGTGGAATTGGCTGTACCGACAGACCACAGATTAAAACTGAAAGAAAACTAAAAGAATGATAAGTACCTGGACCTTGCTAGGGAACGAAAAAAACTATAGAACATGAAAGTGACGGTGATACAAATTGTAATTGGTGTTCTTGGTACAGTCACCAAAGGACTTGAAAATAAGAGAACGATTACAGACGATCAAAACTAAAGTATTATTAAGATCGGTCAGAATACTGAGAAGAGTCCTGGAGACTTGTTAAGACTTGCTGTCACTCAAACTCCAGTATGAAACCATCGGCTAACGTTGGTATGAAAAACTCTCAAAAGAGTAAAATAATGGTAAAAATCCATGACATTTCAGAGGTGGTTTCTAATATACATACTATTTGTAAAAATGTTCATCTTTTGTAAATTTTCCTCTCACTTATTCTACCTACTATTTTTATATAAATGTGTATGAGTCGTCATTGTGCTTATCATTTGATTATTCACTCTTCCAAAGATGGTTCCATTTGGAGCCTAATGTACTTCCAGCGCCTCCAAAATTCCTTTCATCCAAAAGTCAAGCGAATCATATAGAGATTTGAACGGATCAAAGATAGAATAGGCAGATACGAAGGGTTTCCTTATTAATCAAACATGTTTAAAAGAAAACATACCGGCGCACACACACACACATATATATATATATATATATGTGTGTGTGTGTGTGTGTGTGTGTGTGTGTGTGTGTGTGTGTGTGTGTGTGTGTGTGTGTGTGTGTGTGTGTGTCAGTATATTTTCTTTTGAACATTATAAATATCTATATATATATATATTCACTTAAGGTGATGATAAGGCACCTTTTAATAAATGTACATATATTCTTTTGTTTTAAATGCTTCCTGCAAATGTTTCTAAATACAACAATTTCGATTTTTATTCACTCAATGTTTTCAAAATGAACTACATTTGTATCAACATTATTTTCTGCAAAACATCTTTTTCTTTCTATCTATTCTTTTATATTTTTTTACATCATGCAAGACAGCTTGATTTTCGTACTCTAGATATAGCTTTATATTTTTTGATAAAATAAAAATGAATCATAAGCGAATATATACAGTGAATGTCTAAAAATGGAATTTTTACTTTTACTTCGATAAAGTGAACACAACGAGAGTTTTTTGTCGTTGCTAAGTTACCGCTAAATGAATAAATGAAAAGACAGAGTTAGGAATAAACAAGATTTTCTTTTTATATTTACACTATGATGACTTTATTAGAACAGTTATTTACAAAACAGCTTATTTATGAAGATAAAAAAAACTAAGGTAAAATCAATGACAAAACAATTATTAATTAAAAGCTACTTTGGCAAATTCTTAAGCAAATTACTTATCAATATTCTTTCATAAACACTGTTAGAAAATATAATATACGTTGGAAGTTGATAAAAATCTATAGAAGAATCATCTCATTGGGTACTCCATTCACGCGGCCTTGTGCTACATCTGAGCAAAGGGCTTAGAAGAATCATTACGCATGAAAAACATAGACAATTTGGTTCTTGGTGATAGATCGTGGAGATAGACACACAGATTTACAAACGTAAATTTATTACGGATAACTGACAATAGATATCAAATTTTAATTACTGGATATAGTTTGTGGGTTCGATTTCCCCAAGGTGCCCTCTGCTTCTATCTTTTATAAATGATAAAAGGTAGGAATTGTATTTTAATCTTAAAAAGGTAGTTAACTGATTTTGGAGAGGCTTAGAGATCTAATATAAATGGTATAGTCGTAGTCGTAGTAGATGGACGTCCTTCGAAACGAAGACGACTGTTTCCGTAAAAAGAGATAGATTTATGTTAAAGTGAGCAGTTGTTTGCTCTGCTGGCAACCAGAACACTGACAAACAGCAGAATCCAAACGTTAGTTAGAATGCTATCCGGGATTGCCATAAGTTTTTGAGAACAATTGTCCTCGATGGTCTCGTTTTTTGGTCAGCCAGTGACCATCGGTCGGTGGACAGCTCAACGCTCAGCATCTGATGACTGAGGTAGAGATTCACACATGACCGTCGAAGAACAGCTGGCGTTGAATGATTAGAGCCAATCCTTCGTAGGATTTCGACATGTGAGACGTGGTCCGTCAACATGTTACCTAAGATATGAAAGCCCTTTTGTCGGAGGTGCGTATTCTGCAGTTTTATCTAACGTGGAAGACTATTGAATTAATGAGTATTATTGAGAAGTTAGCATTTATGAACCCTTTGTGGTGATTGCTCCAACGACAAATATACACTGTGCAATACAATCTTTTTAACTTTGGATTTGATTTTGATTTCTTTTTAGGGAATTATCAACGATATGTCTACGTTATAAGGTTAAATCTAAAAGCTAAATATTTGGTCACGCTAACATGGGGGAGAGCAATAAAATATAAAAATGAAAATCATAGTCAAGCTACCAATGCTTATCCATTATTCATATTACATGTTTATTGTAAAATAGCTGCTATTAAATATAAAGAATGTTGAATCACTTTTATTAAAGTTTATTATAAATATTTGTATTTAAAGAAAAAATTATTTATTTTTATCATTTCTTTAAAATTCTTTGCAAAGTTAAAAAAAAGATATTTCAAGTTAATATTCACTTCATTATTTTCTTAATTCGCAAAGATAGAATTTTTTTTTTTCATTAAGGTTTCTAGACATGTTTCGGAAGGATGACTGTTTGAATAAAATGAATTCACCCTTAGTAGAACATATGGAAAATACAGAAAATATTTAAAGGCATATATCAAAAAAGAGAGACATCAATATCACGAAACGATTACTACGAGAACGGTTAAGTACTGAGAGATGGTCAACATTTTTGCAATGATAAGAAATGTATGATGTGTAGATTTTAACAAAGAACTACTTCGAGCTTGATCTTGAAGTATGATTCAAAATGTTCCCAAGCATCAATCTAATAATTCCAGGCAATGTGGCTTGAATCGGGTCCAAAATGGCAGGGCTCTAGCCGTATTGATGGACGGAAATTTTGTGAATTATAACGATAATAGGAAAGTATATTGTAATTTTTATTGAAGAAGGACTCGTTCGCTGAAAGAAGAGCAATGGTTTTCTAATCTAACTACAGAGTTGTGAATTGTGAAGTATTTTTTGGTTAACCCACCTGGAGGGTGTCAGAAAGGAACGGGGATGTTCTTATTGGCCTCGGATTGGCCAAACAATGGGCTTGTAGCAGCTATTGTGGTGAGGGAAGAGTCAAGTGTTATTTTTTGGGAGTGGGAGAAGGATATCTCAGCCTCTTTTCTCGATAACACATCGTAGGGCGTAGATCGTCCCAGAAATGACTAGGGCAAAAAGTTAATTTTAAAGGACCAAGCAGAGAAACAGGCAGTTTTTGAGAGTTGTAAGCCGGGAAATTTTTGAGTTAAAATTCACTTTTATTATTAAGCTGAAAGATGAGTAATTTTCACAGAGGACCTGTTATTTAATTGGATTTTTGTAATATACAGCAATACTTTAACTTTGTGTAAACAAATGACTGATATTAGAGATACATAGCAATTCCTGAAACTATTTAACTTTGTTGATTTATGTTTACAAATCAAACATATCTGATGTATAAGCAATAACCAGATTTGGTTTTAAATAACCTACAATGGTTGATATGCCATCAAATCTTATCGGGAAATATAAAGATTTAAGCTGAGTTTATACTATTTTTTGTTTTATAAAAATCTTACGTGAATTTAAAAGTATTAATTAAGTAAACAAACTACGAGGTGTAATAGAAGCATTGAAAAGAATCTTTCAGTATTTTTATTATAAATTCTAAATTTTAAATTAAGATATGTGAACTGTTTAGCATTTTATATAATATTTTCTTATTGATAAATAAAGGATTTTATCAAAATATTTCTTTCAGTAACTAGAAGAAAAAACTACATACTGAACATACAGTGCTTTTTTTTTAACACACACACACACACACACACACACACATGTATATATATATATATATATATATATTGTGTGTGTGTGTGTGTGTGTGTGTGTGTGTGTGTGTGTGTGTGTGTGTGTGTGATATTCTATTTATTGCTAACAAAAGAATACCTTACGTTGGCTATCCAACTGAACAAGGGTGTGTAAATTTCACTTTATGGTGACGTCCTTGAGAAAGACATGATTGTATTCTCCTCGCCCGAGATATTGGTAAATAGATGGGCACACTGGGTTCTTTAGCCTTGGTAGGGGAACCAATATATTAGAAAGAAAACTTTGAATTTAAACCAACTTTACGTAAAAGAATTACTTTGTATCACATTCTGGCTATGGTTGAGGGATTGAATAAATACATACGCTGTTTTATAAAACCGCGACTCATTCTTTATTATGTATTGGTATGTGTATATACATTTATATAAATATCTATCTATATAGATGCATGTATTTGTGTGTGTATGTATGTGTCTGTGTGCCCTCACACTTACATGCATATGTGTGTGTTTGTATGTATGTTTGCGCGTGTGCGTTTGTGTCGGTATGTATTTTTGTATTTATATTTTTGAAGCTGTTGCCAAGCAGAGCTTACACATATATATATATAATATATATATATATATATATATATGCATGTGTGTATATATGTATGTATGTGTGAGTGTGTGCGTTATCTCCTTTAGGCATCGTAATTACAAGCTATATATCAAGGTATTTATCGATCGCAGACTGCGTAAGCCAAATCTGATAAAACTGCTTTAATTTGTTTTTAGTTTCTTTCTATTGTCCTGCTTATCCGTAATTACGGATTAATGACTACTAGCTCGTTGATTACTGTTCATCTTAATCTGCATTCTCGCTCGTTCTCCTCCTTCTCTCACCCTCTCTATTTATCTATCTATCTCGTTCTTTCACCGTGGAAATATCTGCTACTATCAAAAGTAGAAAAAAAGAAGAGAAAAAAAACAGGATTTGTTTTGATGCGATATAGCGACTGCTGGACCGGCATCAGATAATTGGGGAAAGTACAGAGAATATTTAAGTGGGTGGTTTTATGACTCCGACGATTGACTTAGCAAGACTCAATCAACTTTTATTTAGAGCGCGCTGAAGCCGTTTCCAAGCAGGGCTTAGTAATTTTTTTAGTGAGCCGTTAGTAATGTTTTGTCGTTGTTGCTTAGGTGAGTCGACAAAAAGCATAGGTCGAATTAAACTGTATCAATTAAGCTGGATTTATGTGCCTACCTGTTAATTCCCATCCGCGCACTTTACGAATTATACTTTTAATTTAGAGAATAGAAGAAAAGTCGATTTTGGAACTAGGAAAATCCTACGTACTTGAGACTATTTTTTCCACAGATTTTCGTAGTTATAAGAATGTTATGGAAGTTTCCTTTGCTTTGGTTAAACTGACTGTTACATGGTTTTAAAATGAACACAAGATTCAAACAGATGTGGAAAGACAAAATTATCAATTACATAAATGAAAATAGAAACGAAATAGTCACAAGGATTATCGAATCGGAAAATAAAATCGTAGAACAGAGTTGAAATTTCAATAGAAATTGCGTTCCCGTCACATTAATGTAATTTGAGAAAGTGGTGAAGCCATCTACCCATACTCACAGCAAACAATGAGTAAAACGGATGGTAGGTAACCAGTCTAGGAGAAGGAAATCTCTGAAATGAAAACTGAAAAGAAATCAACGGGAAATCACTCTATTATCTATTTCATACAGAGTCATCGTAATGCCCTTTTTATAGACAAAGAAAGCCGTGAAGAAACAGTGATTGTAACCCAGTATAATGACATGCCATTTTTTTCAGTAAATGAATCACATGAACTTAGAAACGATATATGGATGTTTGGGATGGTGTAGTACTCCAAAAATAATTTCGCAAGGGATATGAATTTAATTTTTCATAACAGCAATAAGATCTTAGAATCTTTTTGGGAAGTGAAACAGAACCAACGTACTATAAATGTTTCATCTTGATTTAGTTTGGTTTGTTTTGGTTGGTTTTTATGGTATATCAACCATTGTAGGTTATTTAAAGCCAAACCCTGTCCACACACACACACACACACGCACACACACACACACACACACATATATATATATATATGATTTATAAACACATTTTATGGATAAATTTCTTAAATGAGCTTGATTTCATTTTTTTTTTTTTTTTGCCCACAATTAAATTGTTTCATGTAATGCTATTTAACACTTAATAATTCTATTCGATATTTGCACACAGTGAAGTAGTCACAAGTATAACTATTTAACACTAATTATTCAATTAAACATTACTCTTTCGTTTGCACAGAGTTAAATGCTTTCAAGTATTGTTATATATCACTATCAATTCAATTAAACATAAGTCATTTTACACACAGTGAATGATAAAACAGTTCTAGTTCAATTAATTCAGTTTAGTATTATTCATTACTTTGCACACAGTTTAAATGTCAGACAGTTCTATTTGACCCACAGATAGGACCTTATCAATCCGAATCAGAGTGATCCTCGGTAATCTGCATTCCCCAAATCTCCAGCATTATTAGAGCCTCACCATCAAATTCTTTAGTGTCATATTCAGGACTCTCGTTGGGAGGATCTTACCCTTCTACAAAGGTGCATTCGGAGGGTCTGTTTGTAGTATGAACCGTCTTCCATGTAGGTATCTGCGGAACTTTGTGACAGCCAATATTATCCCTAGAGCCTCTTTCTCTATTTGTGAATATTGATTCTCAGCTGGTAGCAGGGATATAGATGCGTGTGTCACAGCTTTTCGCAAACCATCTGGCAGTTTATGGAGAATGCAAGCACCGATGCCGTATGAGCTTGCATCACTTGCGACTATGATGTCAAGGGTAGGCTCGTAGCGAGTGAGGGAGAGATCCGAAGTAAGGGTTTTCTTGATCTTTTCGAATAACTCTTGGTATTCAGGGGTCCATAACCATGGTTTGTCCTTTTTTAAGAGTTCATTGAGAGGCCCTCTCAAATTCTGCATGTTCGTAATGAACCCTTGGTAAAAGTTAGCGAGGCCGAGGATGCTTTGTAAGGCTCGAACGTTATCTGGGGCCGGCATGTTTCTGATCGCGTTGGCTCTTTCTGGATCCAGCCGACGACCGTCTCTATTTATGATATGACCTAAGTATTTGATCTCTGGTAAGAAAAAGTCGCACTTTGCCTCCTTAACCTTAAACCCGTATTCTTGTAACTTCTCGAATACGTTTATTATATGGTTCAGATGCTCTGCCGTAGTTTTACCGGTCACCAGTATATCATCCAAATAGGCTGTAGCGTTGTCAAGGTCCCCCAGCATGGTGTCCATGGCCTGCTGGAAAATTGCAGGCAGCCCCAGTTGACTGGGCAAGAGTTGATTTGCTCACAAAGACTTGATCGATTCTACAATTTTCGATAAATTCTATGTGCAAGATAAACTAAAACAAAAAATAATTAGGAACTTAGTCTCAGTATAGACTTAAATCAGAAAAAAATGTTATCTTTAATTCAGCAAAATGTTTCTCACGACTTACAAAGATAAACAAACCATCAAATATATCTATTTTTTTCTGGAAAGAACGGCATATATTTTTTTTATTTTTGTTTTACCATAAAATTCATTTCTAGTGTAAAAGTCTTTTGAAAAAAGAAGAAATGATATTTGAACAGAAGTAGAAGGCTGATAGAAAGATGAGGGTCTCTAAAAAGCTGATTTCAAAAAGTCTTTTAATATAGTTTGTAGTGTTGATTTTAGAATACTTTCAGTGTAGCGAAGATTTCCTCTTTCTTCGCATTTTGTTGATGATTCTTATTCTTCCCCTTCTTTTTTACCTTTTTCTTTTTTATTGTTGCTAATCAAAATGATGACGCTGATAAACCTCTCCTCTAAAGCATTATCTTAGACGGCTAAAAAGTCAAACCCTTACGGAAATATATGACCATTTCAGCTCTCATATAAGATCCAAAGCTTTGTTTATTTCCACCTTAGATTTGGTTTAGTTTAGTTTTATGGCACATTAAACATTGTAAGCAATTAATGTCAAATCCATTTTATACATATAAACAGTTCTATTTCAAACAATTCATTTTAGTATAAGTAAAGTTTAACCCATAGATAGGACCCTTATCAGTTGCTACCACTCCGGGCGAGAGTGGACCTGAGAGCTATGGCAATGAAGGGGTACTCAACATTCTCCAACACTCCAGCATTACTGGAGCCTCACCATCAGATTGTTTAGTGTTATATCTAGGACACTTGCTGGGGAAGTCTTGCCTCTCTGCGTAGGTGAAGTATTCAACAGCCCCAGCCGACTGGACAAATTTCCACCTTAGCAATTTAGAATATATATATATATATATATATATATATATATATATATATATCGTCATCCACAGACAGACTGATTCGTTGGATCACAATTCATCAGTGTGGCTAGAAACATAAGATGCCCTAAGCTGGGATCAAAACTCACCCAAGTCACACACTTAAGTATTTTGCTCAAACTTCAAATCTGCTGAAGATTGTGGAAAACATATTATACTTAAGTAACGTACTTATTGTGTTCAAAATCCTGTTCTCTTTGATGTTTATACTTTCTCTGCTCTTACAACCTCATGCATTCTTTTCTCGCAACTTTTCTTATTTTTGTTCTCTATTTACTTCATATATATATGTATTGGTATATGTTTGACTTTAGAGGAGTTTCCAAGCAGATTCTTGAAATGTTCTATCCACATGTGTATTTGTTCTTGGTGACTAGCAAGTCTTAGTTTAGCTCTGGAGGTGCTCTTCCTTTTACTCACTTCCTTTACTGTTAGCCACGCTATTCAAGATTGTCTATCTTCAACTGAGTTTCTACTTTAATTGTTCTGACCTTGAATGTATTCTATTTGCTCTTTATAGTATGCGTTAATTAGTTCTAGTTGTGCCTTGTAATAATTGCTAAGCGTTGGCATTACGGGGTTCCTTTAATTACATAATAATGTTGTTTTCATGTTATATCTTTTTATATTCTACCTAGATTAAATACTGCGAACGTCGATAGATCTAATAAAAGAAAATGGTTTTCCACTAAAAAGGCAAGAAATTGACCATACTCGACAGAAACGATTATAGACGCAGACTACGCAGATGACTTCTGAAAATAAACCAATCCAAGCCGATCCCCAGCTGCATAGTCTGGAGAAGGCAGCAGAAGAGATGAGCCTCCATGTGAATGTAAACAAAATGTACATATGTTTTAATCCACAAGGAGACATCTCCACTCTAAATAGTAGTTCTCTGAAATCAGAGGACAAGTTCACGTACCTCGGAAGCAGCGTCCCATTGATTGAAAGTGAGATCAATATGCGCCAATTGCAGGCGTGGACCGCAATCGATAGGTTATCGATCACATGGAAGTCTGACTAATCCGATAAAATAAAACGTAATTTCTTCCAAGCAGTGGTTGTCTCAATTCTACTGTACGAGTGCACCACATGGACGCTGACAAAGCGTACAGAGAAAAAGCTAGACGATAACTACTCAAGAATGTTATGAGTTATACTGAACAATCCTGGAAGCAACATCCCACGAAACAGCAGCTTTACGACCTCCTACCACCTATCACTAAAATCATCCAAATAAGACAAACAAGACATGCGAGGCACCGCTGAAGAAGCCAAAATGAACTTACAAGTGATGTTCTCCTATGGACTTCTTCACACGGACTAGCCAGTGTTGGCTGACTAACAAGAACTTACATACACCAGCTTTGTACGGACACAGGATGTTGTCTAAAAGCGCCGGAAGGGGTAGATGACTGGGACGAATGGTGAGAGAGTGTCAGGGAAATCCGTGTTATCAGCGCAACATGATGATGATGGTGATGATATATAACTTCAAAGAAATTATGCATACAACTTCTGGAGTGAAATGTCTTGCTAAGAAAATTAATTTTTTTTTATACTAAAATGAAAGATAAAATTATCATTAGAAGCTCTTTGTAAGCAGAAAACCAGAAACTGTCCAATGAAATAGAGCGAGTAAGAGACGTTTTGGAACTTTAAATTTTATCCAAAACTCCAAACCAGGTGACATGATGAAACCATAAAAAAAGCGACTGAAAAACTGACGGATTTTTAATATTTCTGGTTATACAGAATGCAAGAGACAATTGAAAAGGAAAAACAGGACCTGGCTCGAGAACTTGAAAATTGTAATATACAGAGATATAAAAGGATATAGGACGCTTAGAATAACCTTAGGTTTGGTTTCTTTGTTTAATTGCATATCAACCTTTGTAGGTGATTTAATGTCAAAGCTATTCTCCCAGAAGAACAGTAGTGTTACTATTTAACCAATAGGTGGGAGGATAAGGCGGTTCATACCTTTCCCAAGGGTATTTGCCCGAAAGTGAAAGTAACAGAGCAAATGGACTACGAACTCGCTTACTGCGATTACACAGTCCATCGCTTTAATCATTACACGAGGACATCCTCTTGGAATAACCTTAGAGAGCTTTGAAAAATAAAAAAGTAATTACAGAAGAATTTAATATTTCGAGAGAAATTTTCAATGCAGATCACTTATATCATTCAAACGTGACAACGTGGTTTTGTTATCGTAAGCACATAGAAAATTGACTGTTAGATAATGGACACGGCTGTGTTTACTGACCTCATGATCATACTAAATGAATAAACTTAGCCAAGTGTGTTCAGCATGAAGGTTACACGAGTACTCATAATTATTGCAATACTTTGAACCATGCCAAACAAAATAGAACCGAAATGAGATTAACAAACATATTTTACACTATTTAGATAAAAACGTTAATGGAGTCTTTCGGCATTTTAGAAAATGCATTAGAGATTTGAGAAATCTTGTTGCCACTTAATTACCAGTGATAACCACCAAACATATGTAATATGTGATTTTAAAAATAATTAGGTTTCTTGGTTTAATGGCATATTAAACTTCGTAGGTTATGTATGGCCAAAGCCATCCCTCTCGACGAATAGTAGTGGTACTATTTCACCTATAGCTTGGAGGATAAGGGGGTTCATAACTTTCGCAAGGGTAAAAAAAATTAGCTTAATTGTGAGACATGTACAAGCTAACTGTAACCATCATCATTGTCACGTTTGGAACAATCTTGAACAGTTCGGTGAAAAGTTGCAAGAACTGGTTGGTTGGTTGGTTCTTTTTTATGGCGTATCAACCCTTTCTTGGTCATTTAAGGCCGAGTTAAGTCATTTTGATAAAGCCTTCAAACAATTCAGTTTAGTCTATGTACACTTTTTTACACACAGTAAATGTCAAAACACTTCTATTTCAAATAATTCAGTTAAGCATAGGTAAGCAGTTTAATTATTAAAACATTTCTATTTCAATCTATTCATTTAAGTGAAACAGTTCTAATTAAAACAATTCAGGATAGTAAAAAAATAATTTTTGTTTACACACAGTTAACTGTCAAAACAGATCTATTTCAAACAATTCAGTTTATTGTAATTGCAGTTGTAATGTCAAAAACAGTTCCATTTGAGCAATTCAGTTTGGTATACAAAAACGTTGTTTAAATGTTAGAACATTTCTATTTCGAGCAATTCAGTTTAGCATAAATACGCAGTTTAAATTCATAAACAGTAAAATCTTGAAGCCACTGTTTAGTTCAATTTGACCCATTGATAGGACCCTATCAGTTGCTACCACTCAGGGCCAGAGTGGACCAGGGAGCGATGGCAATGAAAGGATACTCTGCATTCCCCAAAGCTCCAACATTACTGGAAGCTTACCATCAGATTGTTTAGTGTCATATCAGGACACCTGTTTGGGTTTCTTACCCTTCTGCAAAAATGCAGTCGGTATATTCTACCGCCCCAGCTGATAGGGCGTGCAAGAATTGGAATCCAAAAGATAATTGAAACCAAGATGAATTTACTAAATCGGCAAGAATACTAAGAAAAGTGAAAAAGAATGGTGGTAGAAGGGCTTGTATTCATTTTCAGAGAAACTACCGGTCACTATTGCTATGAAAAACCAACTCTCAAAAATTGAAACTCTATCGTCAAAAATAAAATAGTAACACATTTGTAACAATAATAAATTTGAATCAATACAAATATAAATAAAGGCTGTATTCATTTTGGACTCGCACAACGTCATATTTTGGGGCTATAGAATTTCTTTGATCACGAGATTAATGATACATTATGTTTGTTTTGATTTGATAATGTTCCACAAGAACTAGTTTCATGTTTAGAAAATTAACTAAAATGCTTAATATAGTCTTGGAAACCTGAGGGGATTTGCTTTCAGACTTTAGAACCTTATAATACTCTTAAAGAGACCGGAGGAACTAGAGATCCGGAGAGGGAAGGATTGAGGCTGTCCAGATTTAGCATTTTTGAGATCAGCTAGAATACCGAGAAATGTCCTGGTCAACTAAAAGAACTTGAAGATACTGGGACAGTGAGGATTATGGTGATACCAATTGGCGCGTTTGGAACGGTCCCCAAAAACCAGGAAAGGAGACTGGAAGAGTTGAAAATCAGAGGATGAATCAAAATAATCCAAACTACAGTATTGTTAAGATTGGCCAGAATACTGAGAAGAGTTTTGGTGACCTGAGGAGACTTGCTGTCACTTAGACTACTGCGAGAGACCATCAGCTAAAGCTGGTGCAAAACTCACAGAGTATAATAATAATAATATCTCCTAGTATGGCTAACTAGTAAATACGGCTCCGCATGTTACATTAACAGGCTGGCATCTAACAGGTCGATGTAATGTAAACAAAAATTAAAATAACCCATTCTTGGCTGCATATGAAATTAACCTAAAAAGAGATTTAACTTTGAAATTAAATTGAGGAAATAAAATATTCGTGTTGGTAGAATTTATCTGACGTTATTTTTTCCTGTCAACATTCAAAATGCATATTTACACTTTGTCTTATACTAATCTACGAATTATAAACGTCCGTCAGTTACCTTGATTTTATGATTTAAAGAAGAATGTCGTATAAATTTTATCTTTTCTATCACTCAATCCCCTGCGATATACCACTGACATCTAGAGTGTTCAGGAAAATTTACTAAAATACTTAGCAGAGTCCTGGAGGGGATTTAAAATGATGTAGATAATGTTTGACTTTTTCCAAATTACTAAAGCAAAATAGAACCATGAAATCGAAATAAACCCTTTAAACATTATTATTAATAATTTTGAGTTGCATAACCTTCATCATCATCGTCGCGCTAACAGCACCGAGTTCCCTGGTACTCTCCCCCACCTCTCTCTCTCTCTCTCACACACACACACACACACACACACGCACACACACACTATCCATCCGATCAACCATGTCTTCTGGTCGTTCCTCCAAGCTACTATGTCCACACAGAGCTTTGCAAGCTGACCAACACTTTTATCCTACATCACCTAACTATAGTTGCTATTTATCAAGACTCACTCAGGTCGTAATTTCAATCATTGCCAGGAACAGAGTGCATCGGTAATAAGAACAAATAAACTTCTCATGGGAGCCAAACGCAAGGGCTGTTTTGCCTTGGTGAAATCTGGTTCACTCTAACAGCTGCTTAACCGACCTAATCACGAGAACATGGATGGTATCATATAAGCCTTAAAACTAAAATAACTATAAAACCACTCAGTATCCTGCTCCAGTCGGCAGGGACTGTAAAATACACCGACTGCATCTCTTCAGTAGGGTAAGATTCCCACCACCAAGGATTCTCCAAGATATGACATTAAACAATCTAATGGTAAGGCTACAGTAATGCTGCAGCTTTGGAAAATGCCGAGTATCCTTTCACCCTAAGGTCCACTCTGGCCCAATATAGTAGCACCTGAAAGGGTCCTGTCTATAGGCCAAATTGAAGTGTTTGACATTTAAACTGAGTGCAATCAAATGCTAAAATGAATTGTTAGAAATAGAACTCTTTGATCATTTAATTTTGTGTAAATAAATAACTCGAATTTAATTGAATTGTTTGTGAATACTTGGAACAATTTAACTATGTGCAAATGAATGAGTGATGTTGAATAGGAGGATTAGTGTTAAATAGCAATACTTGAAACCACCTCACTGTCTTGAAACAAATGATTAATATTGAATAGAATTATAAGTGTTAGTAATTATTTTAAAAGCAGCCCAGCACGATAGCCAATAGGCCACAGGCAGTTTATTAGTGCTTAATTAAATTTGATTTATTGTATTTGCAAGGATGATAATTCCGGAAGTTTACTTTTTGGATTTCAGAAATTAAAATTCATTATAAAAATTGTTTTTTTCTTTATTAAGAGTTTATTGCTTGATATGAATTCTCGGTGAGAATACACTTCGCCCAATGAATAACTATATTTCCCTTGGGTCTTTTAAGTATGAAAGTTAATTTTATTGCTTAACATCAAAACGACCCATAAAATTTTCCAAATGTATATATATATATATATATAATTTATTTCTATTTTAGGTTAATCCCTAAGTTTAAATCTGATAGAGTAAAAAAACAAACACCAAATGATTCAAATTGTGAATAAACAAATACACAAATTGATATTTGGGGAAAAAATCCATAAAAAACCAAAGACTAAAAACATACGTATTGTCTGAAAAAAATGATATCTAGCCAAAAGAAAAAAAAATCTGAGAGAGTGTTATTCATAACAGCGTCTTCTGTTAAACGAAAAAACCTAATGGGTCAGAAGAAATCTCCCTAGGTTTTACCTTTACAGACAATCAGGACAAAACTGAGGGTTGGCCAAACTAAATTTTATTTATTAAAAAATCTGCCCAACCAACCAAATTTGCATAAATATACAACACTTTATTGATTAAAATCCACTAAGCAAAAAACATGTGAAATCTAGGTAGATTTCTTCTGACCCTTTAGGTATATATATATATATATATATATATACCAAAATTATTAACAAAAAATAATCGCCAGTAAATTTCAAGCCATATTACCACACACACACACACACACACACAAAACTCAAAATACACACAGAGACAAAATAGCTCTAAGTGAAATACGAAACAACTCTACACACTGACACACACAGAGCGAAAAACACATATCAAATATCAAAGACCAACGAGGGGTAAAGCTGGCTACGGTAAACGTGCTCAAAGAAAAAGACAGGAATGACCTCCCTATAAACCCATTAGTTGGTGACCTTAGTCGAGGGTGACCCGATGCTCCCTTTTCAATTACTACTACACCAAGGTGTTGGGAATGGCGCTACTCCATTCACTGGATTGCTCTACTTTACTCTAGACCCTTACCATATAGTGCTGAGTGTTAAGTAAGGCGGCATCAAGTACCATTTTTTGAGTATTTGGTATGACTCGACCTGGGATAGAACTGCGGTCGCCAGGTCCATTCGGGAACACTCTTCTCATTAGGCCAATCCCATTAACAAGTCCTTGTGCCATATATGTTTTCTGACGAAAGTAACAATTTGAAAACATACACGTATGTAAGAACGAAATTTGTATTTATAAATCTCTTCGTAGCCCAATTCATTTTGATATATATATATATATATAAGAGATTTGTGTTACTTGCTAGCTCACTTAGTGAGTTAATGGAGGACTAAATGTTGCAATATTGTTAAATAGTGCTCATTATCAATGATAGAGCATTTATATATAAATATATATATATATATATATATATATATATATATATATATATATATTCATAACAGCGTCTTCTGTTATATAATATATATATATATATATATATATATTGTTATATCACATGCTACTGTACCATGTAATATATATATCATCATCATCATATCGCGCTGGTAGCACGGATATCCCTGACCCTCTCTCGCCACTCCTCCCTATCGTTCATCGCCCTAGGTAGGTCTTCAGGACAACATCCTGTATCCTCACATAGCTGCTGAATGTACGTTCGAGCTGGTCGTCCTGCTTTTGCGCGGCCATGTGTGGGGTTCCATAAGAGTACATCTCTTATGAGTTCATCTCTGCTTCTCCAGCAGTGTCCTGCATGTCTGGTTCGTCTAACTTGGATAGTTTTCGTGATAGGGGGTAGGTGGCCGTACAGTTGGTGTCTTGTGGGGTGTTGCTGCCAGGACTTGAATGCTGCGTGCAATCCTGAACAAGTCCTGAACAATATATATATATATATATATATACATATATATATATATGTGTGTGTGTGTGTGTGTGTGTGTGGGTGGGTGTGTGTTGTGTATAAACATCATTCCAGAAAATGAAACAGTATTCTATATTCTTATGCTTGAAGTCTACGAGTAAATCCTACTTTTTCTGTTTATAATAGTATCATTAATAATCAATGTTTCTTTAGGTATTTTTTTATTTACTTATTTTTTAAGCTAACGTTGATTCCGGAAGAGAAGAGAATTAGTTCTAGCAATGACTTCAAGGGAAACAACAATAACATAAAGGTTAATAATAACAGTAATTGAGAAAAAATCAGTAGCGTTTTCATTGATTGAACGAGAAGTTGCAGCTATAGAGGCCGTAGAAGTAATTATAGTAATATCATCTGTATTAGTCTTTACTGTATTTAAGGAAGTGGAAATTACTGAGCCGCTCCTCAGGATTTTAAACACGATGAATTTGTAGGAGCTATGCTTAAATTCCATAGACACAAACCTTCTTGTTAATACTTCATGTATAAAACATCACCGAACTTGTACAAAGAATAACTGTCACTTGGACCTTTTGGTAAGTGATTATAATTGGGAATTGCAAACGTTTCTACAGATTGCAGAAAGGTTTCCCTAAGATTTCTCCTTCCGATATAGTCTCCTTGTATATGTTATAACGATAGCTGACAAAACAGAAGATACTGTTATGAACTATTTCAAAGTTTGCAACTACTACGTACCAACCTAGTCAATATAGGAATGGTATTTTTTTTTCTTTTTATGGAGACATTCTCCTCTAGATAAGCGTAACGATACTGAATTAACAACCGAAACTCTTTATGCATTTACCCAAACCCTCCACGCTAGCCGGATGCAACAAAACAGGATTTTCTAAGCAGAGTCAAACAGATGTGAATCCAGAATTTTCCTTCTCCTTGACAAGTTGCCGTACCAATTCTAAAAAGTTCCAATCATTTCACAATTTATCAATCACTGAAGGGAGGAATGTTTGATTCATACCTTTTCCAAGGAGATTAATATGAAGTTCAAACAGCCTCGTCAAGGTTTTTGATTTTAGTTTGCAATGTCCATTTCCTACAACGATAACCATTATACCACGAGCAGCTCTATGGCTCAGAAAGTATAGAGTCATATAGGCACGCATGGTATCCAAAAGCAACATGTATTTTGTTCGGGACTATTTCTTTTTAGCATTTTAGGAGCCAATCTACCTGTCCGAAGATTGTTCCATTATCCATTACTTTGGAACCAGATATGATATCCGATTTATTTGACCCAAAGATGGGATCTCAGTAAGTACTATCACCACGACTCAGAATAGATCAGAAACTAATAACAAGGAAGTTGCTTCAAACTAGCCACAACTGGAGCCTAACCACCGGAGAAATTAGTTTCATATATATATATATATATATATATATATATATATATATATATGTATATATATATATATATATCAGGAAGAATTTAAGACTCATGATGAAAGTATATACATCGGTGCCACAGAATCTAATTGTAAAAATAAATGGTACAACCATACCCTCTGTTTTTTCAACAGAAACTACGCCAATATTAACAATTTATC
This sequence comes from Sepioteuthis lessoniana, assembly GCA_963585895.1. Classification (NCBI taxonomy): domain Eukaryota; kingdom Metazoa; phylum Mollusca; class Cephalopoda; order Myopsida; family Loliginidae; genus Sepioteuthis; species Sepioteuthis lessoniana. Next base: position 71,707,873 of record OY757911.1, on the reverse strand, counting down.
GATACATATATGGCAAATAAAAGTTGAAACAGGCAAATCTTAAATAAAAATGGTATTTTATTCTAAAAAAAAAGCGTATAAAGGAAAATGTAATTGATGGAGATTATGTCAAGAAGAAAAATGATGTAATCTGGAATATGCCAAAAATAATAAATTGCTGAACAAAAAAATGAACTGATTCCAATGTGTAGACATACCAATACTTTTTTCTCGTGTCATTTACCACCTGATTGATTCCATAATTCATTTCTTGTATTTGGATAACACTGATTTCTAAAATAAATATTTTGTTTCGTGCGAGGATCACGTAAACACTCATATCAATACGAAAAATTACTCACACTATATATATATATATATATATATATATGTATAAAGATAGTTGATTTGCAACTTGTTAATATATTTCCGTTTTATGATTGCTTGATCTACATGAAACTCTAAGTAATGGGTTCTAAGAGTACATAATTTGAATAAATTTAGTTTTCGGTTTACTCCGCTACAAATGCATCAAGTACATTTTTTTTGCTATTTTCATATTTACGTATTATCTCCTTATATATATATATATATATAGTGGGGTCTGTGGTTGTGTGTGTGTGTGTGTGAGAGAGAGAGAGAGAGAGAGAGAGAGAGAGAGCGACAGTTTAAAGGTACAAAACAAAGGGTCAATAGTGGGAATTTCCCGTATGAATTACTCAGAATAGACGATATATAGTATGACCTTGGAATATGAAATCACAGATACTATAAAGTCATGTGCTATGGAAATGCCAATTATATCATCTATTTATATATAAAAAAGATTTTATTGAAAAAAGACACAGTGATGGCTACCAAAACGATAGACTGACCTTTTTAAAAAGGATACAAAATAGCTCATGCTAACAGTAAGAAAACTTATTTAATCTGAATGAATCGAAGTCCTTGTATGAATAAATATCCATGAGGAATATATAATAATGAATTATATATATATATATATATATATATATATATATATATATATTACAACAGTGTATCGCTGGCACTATCCTACTTGTTGGGTTTCTTGCAGACCAAGTGCGGTATAATTTGGAGAGTGCTCAATATCTAGGATTAAACTATTATATAATAAAGTAATAAGTAAATATATATTAGCTTTTATAAATATTTAATAGCATAGCTGCTTATCTGCAACCACTGGTTTCATGCCGTCTTTATACGATAATTATCAGGCTGATTAGATTTTCGGCTGATGATTATAGTATAAAGACGGCATGAACCCAGTGGTCACAGATAACCATTCATGCTATTAAATATATAGATAAAAATTAATATATATATATATATATATATATATATATATGTGTGTGTGTGTTTGTGTGTGTGTAAAAACGTTTGTTAAATCAGGAAGTGCTCAAATCTTGTCAGTAGCGCTGTTTACTTTTAAAAAGTCCTTTTATTACAGTTTCATCTTATAATTTTAGCCACGTTGATTCATTAAATTTCCAATAATGAAACTATAATAGAAGGAAAGCTTTATATATATATATATATATATATATATATATATATATATATATATATATATATATATATATATATATATAATATATATATATATATATATATATATATATATATATATATATATATATATATATATATATATATATATACTATATATATATATATATATACTATATTATATATATATATATATATATATATATATAATATATATATATATATATATATATATATATATATATATATATATATATATATATAAGTACGTGGTGTAATAATTACCGATGTAGGACATGTACACGGCGACACGAGTTCAAACCCTGTTTCCAGTTCACGTAGCACTAACACTCTTAGGAAACTTCTGAATTCAACTATTCTCAATCCAGTCATCGGTGAAAAGTCTCGCTGTACTATGCTCTTCATTATTGATATGTCAACCGGTCTAAGAAAAGCAGAACTCTGAATTAAAAACTGTTAAACATCGCCTAAAATTGACCTTGTATTGTTTCCTCTAAGATTGGAGTAATATATATATATATATATATGTTGGGTGTCTGAATGTACATGGAACCCATGTAACTACTAGTAACTCTAACTAATAATTATGTTGTGTTCTTTTTTGCTTCAGATTTGAAAATAGTATACAATAGAAACTATTAATAATTGATCACAATGCCTGGGACAAGAGAAGAAAAATATTTTGCATCACTACTTATTTGGAGACAACACCATTTAAAACTGTCTCAAAATAGATGCAAACCATTATTATGATAATTATATATTACTGAGACAAGAAACTAAAAAATGATTGCGTGTGCGGGAAGCTGATATAATAAAAAGTAAAAAAAAAACATTGATTTGATGTCTCTGGCTCAAAAGATGCATTTTTTTACTGGATGTGTTTCAAATGAGTGCCGTAATGCTTATATCAGTAATGAATCATTATCATATTTATGGGTTGCATCTTTTTTGAGATACCCTATATATATGTGTGTGTGTGTGTGTATGTGTGTGTGTGTAAAGTTTACAACCGTAGTCGAGGGCGACCAGAAGGCTCCCTTTTCAGTAGCTACTACACCGAGTTGTAGAGGAGGGCGCTACTCCTTTCCCTGAATACACTTACGTACCTTATAATGTAATTTACGAAGCTATTTGCTTCGATGCGACACAAGGCCAAATGAATGGGGCATCCAATGAGACTCGAATTCACTCTTGTAGGTTTGCTAGTCAAGCTTGCTAACCATTACACTATCCGAGGTGCCCTTACGTACCTTATAATGCGGAGTGTTAAACAAGGAGGTATCAACTACCATTTCTAAGTCTTTGCTATGACGCAACTGATTCCTGGTCTCCTGGGGCACTGGCGAGCACTCTATCCACTAGATCAATGGGCTGGTCGGTAGGATAGTGTCAACGATGATTGTGAATTGGTATTATATAGCCAATACGTTCATCAGGTCAAGTGATTATAAGTTTTATTTTGGGTTCTTTTACATGTAGCTTTAGGAACACTGGTCTAGTATTACCTTTTGATTTGCTTTTTTTCATCTACACGACTATAGTATTTTATGGTTTGATTTCATCATACTATCATTAGTGTTTACCTAAAATTATTTTCCTACTTCTGTTGGCATTTGATGATCTTCCTAGTTTTATCAATCCATCATTTATCTTATCCACTTGTCTCGTCCCAACCTTAAATTTGTTTATAGTTTCATTTTCCAGTTTCATTTGAATATTTTGATACTTAATCATCTCTTAGTGTTTTTTAGTTTTTTTAACATTTATTTATTTTGCCTATTTATTTGTTCATTCATTTTCTTCATATGATTCTTAAATTTTTCATTTTTTTTATAAAAATCTAGCAATTGCCAAATACCGTTGACTATGTGTTTAAGTTATTCTAACTTAAGTATATATATATATATATATATATATATATATATATATGCTCTATCAATGACATAGAACAAATTATATATATATAGAGAGAGAGAGAAAGAGAGAAGGAGAGAGTGAGAGAGGGCAAACTGCATTGTCAATATTGATATCAATATAATATATTAATATTTACCGGATATTGGCCTAGCGGTTAGAGTGCTCGCCAATAGCCCGGGAAACCTGGGTTCAATCCCAGTTCGAGTCATACCAAAGACTCAAAAAATGGTACTTGATGTCTCCTTGCTTAACACTCAGCATTATAAGGTACCGATCAAGGGTGAAGTGGAGCAATCCAGGGAAAGGAGTAGCGCCCTCTCCTACACCTTGGTGTAGTAGCTATCGAAAAGGGAGCCTTCGGGTTACCCTCGACTATGGTCGCCAACTTTACTTTTACTTCAATATTGACAATCTAGTTTGATCTTTCTCTCTCTCTATCTCTCAATATTTCTCTCTCTCTCCATCTCTCTCTCTCTCTCTCTATATATATATATGCATATATATATATATATATATATATATATATGTGAGTGTGTGTGAGAGAGTTTGTTTCTGACGTTTGCACACTTACGGTCATTAGTGTGTTTAGTATTTTTGCATTATGTCTGAATTGTTGCAATAAAGAATCCGTGGTATGAATTATTTGATCAATTATTTCAATCTTTGTGGTTTATATTAAAATATTTTTAGTTTTACATATTCTTTCAACTTTTTTCTCTATCAGTTGCATCTGTCATTTTTTTTTATTGTTCAGTCTATCTATCTATCTCATCATTTTATCAGCCTTTTCTCTCGGTCAACTCCAAGTATCAGGTCTGCTCTACGGTCTTTTTGGCATAGAGATAAAGAAGATTTGTCCCATTCGGCTGGCACTTGACGAATAGCCATTGTTTTACAGGAACTCAAGTCCCATCATTTAAACCCACACTTTACTCTTTTCTCGATTTATTGGTGCTTCATTTGTACAATTAGCGGCATTTGTATTTACTTCCATTTTAAATTAAGTATTGAACATAATCATAAACTTTAATTTTGACTTGTATATTGCATACATATATTTTTTGTATCCTACTCACTTGGTTTGTTAACAAATGACACTGAGAAGACTATGAGTATACGAAATAATAAAGGAAAAGCTCTCATGAGATTTGAACTCACGCTCTCTTTGAATTGGGGAAATATGATTAATTGCGTTAGTAGCTCAAGAACTATAAGAATTACTCGTCTGTTAAAAACAAAATCTAAACTTTTAAACTTATCATTTACTCTGTTCTTGATCGCCCTTCAAGCTATAGTTTGATACTTGTATTAGTATGTCATCTATTCAGACTTTTAAAACTATTGTCAATATTATATTAACTTCGTATTTTCTTTCATTCTAATTTTCTGGTTTGGTTTCTTTCTTTGGTTTCTTTGTTTTTAATGACATATCAACCTTCGTATGTCATTTAATGCCAAAGCCATTCTCCAATCAGAACAGTAGGGGTACTATTTAATCCAAAGCTGAGAGGATAAGGGAATTTATATCTTTCTGAAGGGTATTTGCCCGAAAGTGAACGTAATATTGCGACAGGAATACGAACTTTCTTACTACAACTTCGTAGTCCATCGCTTTAACCATTACACCACAAAGACACCCTCTTTAATTTTCATTTCCTTTGTTTTGTTTTTATCGAGGTTCATTTGTGTCATCAGTCAACGACAACAAGGGAACTGCGTTGATCGCGAATTAATAGAATCTAGATTGTCCCTTATATTAACTAAATAATATCTTTACAGCTCGCTATTGTTATTGTTATAACTTGTAGTGAAAAGATTTATCTTGTATGTCAAGTGTTTTCATTAGTTGCCTATACCTCCTGCAAGTAAATAAATGTGTGTTCTAATAATGGCAATTTTTGTTGGGCGTAATGGTTTTATTTCCTAAAACAAGGATAAAAATTACTCGTTTTTGGATACTTTACAAATATAGCTGATGAGTGTGTAATCTATCGACTCACTTGAGCGGATTAAGTTATTGAGATTAACTGTTCATCCCATGGAGAATATTATGGTCAACAAATGACGTCATTATAATAATAAATATATTACTGCTTATTAATATGTGTAAGAATTACGTGCTTTGATTATACGACGAGTTTTTCCAGAAAAGTTAAATTTTAGAAACTATTAACCTACAAGAATTGGGAAAGGTTATACATCACTCAAGCTACATTTCAGTTGCTGGGCAGACTGGGCTCTTTAACCTTGATGTAGCAACCGATCAAGATGAAGAAAAAGAAAAAAACTCTGAATTCAAACCTGTTAAATTCCTCTTTAAAATTGACCTTGTTTTGCATACTGCCTGTTACATACATAACGACCGGGGAAATCATTTGGATTTTGTTTCGGTTTCTTTGTTCACAGAGTATCAACCTCCATGGGTTATTTAATATCAAATCCTCCTATGTTTGTTTGTTTGTTTGTTTGTTTGTTTGGGTTTTATGGCCTTTGTAGGTTATTTAATTCCAAATCTATTTTTATACAAATAAATAGTTCTATTTCTAACAATTCAGTTTAGCAAAAATACACAGTTTAATTGTCAAATCATTTTAAGCTGTTCAGCTTAGTCGAACAGTACTAATTCAAACAATTCCGTTGATTATAAATATGGTTTCCGTTTACACAAATTTAAATGCCAAAACAGTTCCATTTCAAACAATTCAGTATAGCATAAGTACACAGTTTAGGTATCAAAATAGTTCCATTTCGAGTAATTCAATTCAGCATAACCTGCATTCCCCAAAGTTCCTGCATTACTGGAATCTCACCCTGAGATTGTTTAGTATCATATCCAGGACACTCGTTGGGGTTGTCTTACCCCTCCACAGGGAAGTAATCGGTGTATACTTTAGCCCCAGCCAACTGCGCAATTCTTACTTGTAGATATCGAATTGTGGTACCGTTTAACCTATGGGGGTTGGGTGACACCGTTCCAGTGAGTAATAGTCTGAATGGGAATGTTACAGCCCCACTAGAGTTCGAACTCATTTACTTCGAGACGCCAGCCTAGGACATAAGCCAATCATAGAGACTCTCCAACTGAATTCATTTATATCTCGTTGTAATAGCGATGCATGATAATAGTGATTCTAGTTGATATTTTATAAGCATCTTTCTTATAGTGAGAATTTTGATGATAAAAATGACAATCAGCGCAGACGGATAATCTACAAATAGTAATGGGGATATTTTTCCATGGAATACGCCTCTTTGGAGCTTTACCTCTGCTTGGGTTTATTTTCCAGCTGCTAATTCAACTCTCCAATTTTCCATTGTTTTTTTGTTGAAATTTACAACTTGCTATTATTATTATTATTATTATTATCATTTTACTCATATGAGAATTTTTCACACTAGTGATAGCTGATGGTTGTCCACTGGAGTCTGAGTGACATCAAGTCTTCATAAGTCTCTCCGACTCTTCTCAGTATTCTGACCGATCACAACCATATTTACCAACCCCTCCGCTTGGGCAGAATATGACACAAGGTCAATTTTTAAGCGGAGTTTAACAGGTGTGAATTCCTTCTCTTAGACTAGTTGCCTCACCAAGGCTGAAGAGCCTAGCCTGCCCTACTATTTACCCATAGCTGGAGGGAGAATAATTGGATTCATACCTTTCCCAAGGGTATTAGTGCAATGTGAAATGCAATCAGTCTCGTCCAGGATTTGAACTCATGTCGCCGTGTCCATTTCCTACGACGATAACCATTACACCACGGGCACCTCTGACCGATCACAACAATGCTGTAGTTTGGATGGTTTCCACTCGTTCTCTTATTTCCAAATCCTCCAGTACTTGTACTAAACATCTGATGACTGTACAGAGTGCACCAATTACAACTGGTATCACCGCCACTTTTGTGTTCCATACTTTTTTTCGTTTCTCTAGCAAGGTGTATGTACTTCTCTTTTCTTTTCGCTTTCTTTCAGTTTTACCCTGTGGTCTGCTGGAACGGCAAAGTCCCCTATTTGGCAAGTTCTCTTTTTCTTTTGTTGATTATCACTTGGTATGGTCGTCTGGGCGAGATTAGGTGATCCGCTTATATCTCAAAATCCCAGAGAAGTTTCGGCGTCTCATCTTTAAGGGCGGGTTCTGGGTTGTACATATAGCATTTGTTCGTATAGTCAAATTTAAACTGATTGCACAAATTCTCAGTGGATCACTTTGCCCATCCACTCATGTCTAGTCTTATATTCTTTCTGCACAAATTTTCTTCTTCTTCTTCTTCTTCTTCTTCTTCTTCTTCTTATTATTATTATTATTATTATTATTATTATTATTATTATTATTTGCGTGTTTGTGTTTGTCCATATATATATATATATATATATATATAAGTGTATGTACACATATATCATATATACATATGTATCTGTGTATGTGTGCATACGCGCGCGCGTGTGTGTGTTAGGGAGATAGATGACTCCTGTAACCATAATCCAGAAAAATGACTTGTCATAACGAGATTTTTATTAGATGCATTCCTTTGTTTAAAATATTAACAAAGCTTTCAGATAGTAACGTCAAGTTTAGTGCTTTTCTTTATCAAAACTGCTTTTTCTTATAGTAAAATAATGTGTATGGCTATCCAATAGTTTATAATGATTTTTTTGTTTAATGGCATATAACCTTTTTAGGTTATTTATTGCCAAAGTTCACCCAGTAGAAAAAGAGTAGATGTATTGCTTTACCCATAGTTTGGGCGATAAGGAGCTTCATAGGGTATTTGTCTAAAAGTGAACGTAATAATTTGACAAGATTTCAAACTCACTCATTACTATATCACAATCCTGCGTATTACCCACTTCGCCTCTACGAATACCCACCTTTCCTATTGTAAAAGTGTATTTTACATAATCTTATAAGAGAGTGCTTACAATATTAGACCTGCGACTCTGACGCAATCATTATTTATGAATCTTTCTGGGTACTAACTTTCTGGAAACGTAAATACTTTTAGGATCTTGATATTTCATAGAAATTTCATAAAAGATAAGCAAGGTGCTTTGATAGACATTTTAGGAAATTACGATTTTTTTCAACTCAAATTTTTTTTCATAGATACCCACAAATAATTACACTTGTACTTTTTAAAAAATTTTTTGGAATTTTTTTAACCAGAGATATCAGGATTTTATTATACCTAATAGAATATTCTACATTTAAAAAAACAGATTTTATTATGTAATATCTATTATCAATCTATACCAAGGTTGGGTAAACTGAAGCTCTCGTGCCGCATACAGCTCACTACACTGCTCTGTGCAGCTCGCAGGAACCTTTGAAAATAAAAAAAAATAAACACTTGCACTTGAACCAAGACTGAATTCTTTTGATTTTAAAAGATGTGACCCTTTGAAAATTCATATTGCTGTAATGCAACCCTCCCACTAAAAAGTTTGTTTACTCCTGATCAACTCAGAACTGATTCTGTGGAACCAAATATATGAAGCATACCTGGAACCAAAAATAGAAATATAACTGACTGAATAAGAGAAATGATAGCCATTTCACTTATTCCGTCACGGCAATCGGGTATATTTCTTCATCGTCTTCCTTGATGAAAATACCCATGTACATTTGCCGTTTTGAGTAACACTGAAAAGCTCTCTTCTTGTTTAAATATATTTAAATTACCAACTAATTCGGATTTTGAGAAGTCGAAGAGAAACTGTTTAGGAGGTTCAATTAGTAGCTTCACACGATAAAATAAAAATGAATGAAAGGGCGGGAAATTTACATTTTGTATGGGCAATCAAATCACAATTCATCTTTTAAATTCCGGTTGGCTTGAACACTATGTGACTCAAATTTAATTTTTTTTTATTCAATTTTATTCTTTTATTCAATTACTATTGTACAATCGGCAAACTCGTTTCACGTATCCTCAACTGCATATAAAGACATTATTATTTGATTATTATATAATTTGTGTTATATAATTTGCGTGTGTGTTTATGTGTGTGAGTGTGTGGTATATGTATGAGTGTGTGCTGTGTTTTAAACGTAAAGGAGCCGTCTCCACTTTAAGTAGCGAACTTCTGTTCACATATCTCGGAAGCAATATATCATCGACTGAGAGAGGTGTTAGCATACGCCTTGCGAAGACTTGGATTGCTATTAAGTGGTTGTCGATCAAATGGAAATTTGATCTATCTGAAGAAATAAAATGTGATTTTTTCTAAGATATGACTTTTTAAATACTAACACACACACACACACACACACACACACACACACACACACACACACATATATATATATATATATATATATATATATATATATATCACATGGACAATGGAAAAACACATGGAAAAGAAGCTAGAAATGAACTACACAAGAATGCTACGTGCTGTTTAGAAAAAATCCTGGAAGCAACATTCCACAAAAAAGCAATTGCACGGCCACTTACACCCCATCTTATAAACCATCCAATTAAAATAAATAAGACATGCGGAGCACCACAAAGAAGTAAGGTTGAACTCAAAAGTGACGTTCTCTCATGGATTCCTCCTCAAAGACGCGACATTGTAAGCTGACTGGTGAAGAATTACATAGAACAACTCTGTGTTGACACTGGGTGCTATCTAGAAAGCATTACAGGAATAATGGGTGATAGGGACAGAGAGATTAATGGAACTCCATACGGTCAACGGGACTTGATATCAAACTATATATATATATATATATATATATATATGGAGAAATGGTAAATTTTGGTAAATCCAATTAGATGAGAAAATATGAGAAAAAGTGGATAAACCAAAAAAAAAAAAACAGACAACGGATTTAGCAATGATATTTCGTCATTATTTTAGATTCTGATGAAGTCTTCCCGAAATAAAGATAAAATATCATTGTTAAATCCTTTATCAATGTTTTGGTTTAACCACTTTTCCACTCATTTTTCTTATATATATATATATATATATATATATATATGCGTGTTTGTAAGTTTGTATGGTATATTAATCTATAAATAGACAAAGGGCACTGACTAGCGCTATGCTTCACCTTCAAGTGTGATCAGGAAGCTGCATAAATGGACCCAGGCATGCATGTGCTGGAATATCAATTAAGCTCGGTAATTGTTGGGGGTGGGGGTCTTGTAAGGGTAGAGATGCCCTGTATATAAAAGAAAAAATAGATCATGTGATGAATCGTGGAATCCGAAAAAAAAAAACATTTTTTTCCTTTAGTGAAATATTTCTAAGTTCCAAGATTTTGGATTTTTCCACATGAAAATAATCCCGAAACATATTACAGAAGGGTGATACGAGAGAGTGAGAGCAAGAGGGAACTCCGTGCAATTAGCTCGACTTGATGACTGTTGTCGAGGGTGACCCGAAGGCTCCTTTTTCAATAGCTACAACACCGAGGTGTAGGGAAGGGCAATGCTCTTTTCCTTTGATTCCTCTACTTAACCTTGGTCCGTTCCAAATAATCCTGAGTGTTAAGCAAGGAGGCATCAAGTATCATATTTTGTCTTTGGTATGACCCGACCATGGATTGAACATTGACGAACACTCTAACCATTATATCAATATATATATATATATATATATATATATATATATGCAAATTTCATTAAACATAATAGACACCTTATGCCTACATATCTTCTTTTGGATCCGTTCGAATTCCCGTATTACTTTTATCGTATTCGGGGGGAATTGATTTAGGTATTGTCCATAGTTGTATGTATCCCTAGTACTTTCTGCCCGACTTTGGGCCGACAACACAACAATACTCGAACATCAAAATAATAAACAAAAACTTCAGATTCTCAAAGCACTATATATTAGAAACCTGCAACCAGCACTCAATAGAATTAATTTTCGAACCAGTGTTAACGTACTTAAATGTCTTTAGCTACTGGCACTATTTACAGAATATACATTTAAAAGCAAGCGCCATAATCTCCAACAGCAAAGACGTCCTTACACAGTAGTAATTTGCTAAAACAAAAGTTACATCACTTTTGTAACAGATTCTCCCCTGATGATGGCCCAAAGTCGGGCAGAAAGTACTAGGGATACATACAACTATGGACAATACCTAAATCAATTCCCCCCGAATACGATAAAAGTATACGGGAATTCGAACGGATCCAAAAGAAGATATGTAGGGCATAAGGTGTCTATTATGTTTAATGAAATTTTGCATTAACGAAGAAATGCTGCCTAAAATATATATATATATATATATATAAGGATTTTAATAATATATAAATTGTTAATATCAATAAGTATATATATATAAGAAGTACAACATATCTCAACATTTAGTCGTTATCTCTCTTGATAGATAATAATGAAACGGATTTAGCGCGGACACAGAACCCACCGTATTGAATGAGCATCCATGTCCTTCTGATACACACACCCAAATTGGCACTTGACAGTGTACAAACAAATTAAACTAAGTGTTCCAAAAATATTTTTAGGTTGATGACATTGTGCATTTAACCCTGGATTATACGATAATCTGTTGCATTCATTTGTTTTAGATTATGTGGAAATTGAGGCAACTAAGAAATATATGACTATTTTTTGTATTATAACAGTCATTAAACTCTAATCCGTATTTAACGCCGATTTATTGATCTTTCTCTTGTTTTAATTGAGCAACACAGTGAAGTTGAGGTAGCAATAATGTTTAGTGCTAATCGGATAAATGCTGCAGCACTGCAGCATTAAATTGCTTGTCACTTAAATTGTGCACTGATTGTGCATCGGCCGACACTAATATAAGGCAAGTGTTTACAACAGATAAATTACCTCCCTTGAACAATCACAGTATCTGTGTGAGTAATGGCATTTTTTTTTTTCATCTCTAAAAAAAATTTGGATCGATTTTCCTGAAGCTTTGTGAAACATTAGCTTGTTGACGCTCAACTAATTAAAACCAATTATAGATTTTTTATAAGGTGAAATACTTTTCTGTAACCCTGCCAACGAGAGATTTAAATGTTATTCACTTTCATATTAGACATATTATAGAAACGTATCAAATAATAACAGAATTAATTAGCCGTGTTTTTAACCTATTAGTTTAATACTCTAATTGCCACGAGTAAAAAATAAATAGATAAATAATGATACGATTGATTTATCTAAAAAGTGTTAAAATTTTCTCTCTTCTTTTTTTTCTTTTTATTTTGCATTGTTTTATTTTGCATAAAGAACAGGGGAAGAATTGAAAGCAGCCAGACAACAGTATTATTGGGTCAAATACAGAATACTGACAAGAGTTCTGGAGCATTGATACTTTTACTACGAGTGAAACTTAATCAAACACCTATGATAATCGCAAAGATATCTAAAAAAAGAAAGAAAGAAAGAGAAAAAGAAAGAAAGAAACAAACAAAACTGAAAGAAAGAAAGAAAAAGAAAGAAACAAACAACAAACAAATTGAAAGAAAGAAAGAAAAAACAAACAAACAAACAAACAAACTGAAAGAAAGAAACCAACAAACAAACAAACAAACAAATTGAAAGAAAGAAAGAAAGAAAAGAAAGAAAGAAAGAGAGAGAAAGAAGAAAGAAAGAAACAACAAACAAACAAACTGAAAGAAAGAAAGACAGAAAGAAAGAGGAAAAACTAGATAATCAAAAAATAAATAATAGAAAATAGCAGAGTACATACAAAAAAATAAATAAAATGAATAAATCCTTGTCCTTCCTGCGATTAAAATATATGGTCCCAATGACAATGTTGAACATTTTTATTCTAATCTGATATTCCGATCATATCCGATGTTATCCATTATATACAATGGACACCTTGTTTAGTCGGATTTGCTTTATGAGTTGGCACACCATTTATTCTTGCCCAGTCGGCTGGGACTGTAGAATACACCGACTGCTTCTCTGCAGAGGGGTAAGACCCCCCACAAAGAGTGTCCCGTATATGACACTAAACAATCTGATAGTGAGGTTTCAGCAATGCTGGAGCTTTGGGGAATGCGCAGTACCCCTTCGATGCCATCGCTCCCAGGTCCACTCTGGCCCGGATTGGTAGCACCTGATAGTGCCCTATCAATAGGTTAAATAGAACAGCATACTTATGTTAAACTGAATTGTTTGAGTAAACTGAATAGCTTGAAATAGAAATGTTTTTGACAATTAAACCGTACTTGCATTTAAACAGCGTGCTTATGCTTAACCGAATTATTTGAAATAGAACTGTTTTCGACATAAAAACTGTATTTACACTTAACTGAATTGTTACATATTACTGCTTGAATAGTTTGAAATAGAAATGTTTTTGACAATTAAACTGTGTACTTATGATAAACTGAATTGTTTTAAATAGAACTGATTATTTACATAAAAATGGATTTGGCGTTAAATAACCTACAAAGGTTGATATGCCACAAAACTCAACAAACCAACCAACCAACCATTTTATTCGCAGAAGTTGTGGTTTTAACTATGCTCTGTCCATTCAGATTTTCTTATTTCATATGCCAACCTTGCTTATCGGTAAGTAAGCTGTGTCCATATTCTGTCGTGTTTCAAAGACTTTTGCGCCTACACTGACGCATGTTTCATATTTTACAAAATTAAAAATTAAGTCACGATACTTTTTGATCACACCTCTTATTCTTCTGAAATAAAAATTATCCAAATTAACTATGAGTAAAAACTTCTACAAGGTCACTTGTGCATTTTAGTGTGATTTGGTTAAGTTAATTTGTTTTATGGCAAATCAACTCTTAATGGTTTATTTAATGTAGAAATTTGATTTATTTATAAATGTTTGATCGTAATCATAAGTTTTTAAATTGCAAAGTTCCTTGACAAGTTCTCGTGTAATTACGCTTTATTTGCCTATAATCATATATATGCACACAGTGATATTGCATAAAGTATAAACTGATATATTTGACGCATAGATAAAACCCTAATAAATTGTGCCACGCCCGGTCAGAGTAAAACTTGGAGTAATGGCAATGAAGAGGTACTCCACACTCATCAGATATCTAGGACACCATCGGATGCAGTCATACCTGTACACCATTTTCTGTGTGGATCTTACCCCTTTCAGTGAAGGTCTTATCTATACAAGTAATAGAGTCAGTATATTCAATTCCTCGTCAACACCGCAAATGTTTTGTTCACTAATTAAATACTTATTGGAAGGGGAAAAATTCTTTTGCTATGATCGAGAAAAATGTTTCTGTTTAGGATTATACCAAATAAACTAACACCGAATTTCAAATCAGCATTGTTTCAACACTATCATCATCATCATCATCATCATCATCATGTCGCGCCGCTAGCACGGATATCCCTGACCCTCTCTCTCCACTTCTCCCTATCGTTTATCGCCTCCGGCAGGTCTTCAGGACAACATCCCGTATCCTCACATAGCTGCTGTATGTATGTTCGAGCTGGTCGTCCGGCTTTTGCTTTGCCATATGTGGGTGTCCATAGGAATACATCACTTATGAACTCTTCCTTGCTTCTCCAGCAGTGTTCTGCATGTCTGGTTTGTCTAACTTGGTTAGTTTTCGTGATGGGAGTCAGGTGGCCCTATAGCCTTGTGGGATGTTGCCGCTAGGACTTGTTCAATATTGCTCGCAACATACTTGTATAATTGCCGTCTAGCTTTTGCAGCCGTTTAGTTAGCGTCCAAGTAGTGCATCCATATAGCAGTATCAATACGACCGCTGCCTGGAAGAAACTGCACTTCATTTTATCGGTCAGGTCTGATTTTCATATGATCGATAGCCTATCGATAGCTGTCCATGCCGCGTAGCTCTTTAAATATGCATTTAATTCTATATCAATTCTATATTTGTATAAAACACATTTATATACAAGTTAGATATTATATTCATACTTTATTTGTATTGTATATAGTATAGTTAGGTTCAAGGTACCAAGTTTATAAGTTGTAATTTACAAAGCTCTTCACTTCTATGTGGTTAAAGGCCGTATAAATAAGGAACCCAATCAGAAATGGACTCACACATGAAGGTTTACTAATCTAGCTTGCTGACCATTACACCACCCGAGGTGCCCTAGTTTAAAGATTTTTAGTATATTAATGTTCAAAGAAATTTTTTGATAACAAGGAAAAATAACTAAATAATTATTCAATACTTGAATTATGAGTGTCTTGGGTAGCACCCGAAACTGTATTTGATGGTGAGGATCCAGTCCTAGCGTTCTGAAGAGTGTGGAGTACTCTGCCATTGCTACAATACCAACGGCCATCTGGAGTAATAGTGTCCGTTAGAGTTCCATCTATGGGCTAAAATTATCTGTTTGAAAATTATCTGTATAAGATAAAAATACTTGATACCATATAATCATTTATAGTCAAAGTAATTTCTTGAAGCTATAGTAGTTTACTTCGAATGATCATTATTGATGATTTGAAACGATATAACAGTATGTAAACAAATGATTATTGGTTTGGTTTTCTGGCATATCAACCATTGTAGGTTATTTATGTTGTATAGCCACATACATATACACATGGATATATACAAATATACACTTACATGCGGAAACATCATTAACCGGTAATGACGACTTCAATAACGAACGAATACACTTCTTTATGAAAATATATCTCTCACAATTTATTCTCGAAAGGGTGATATTTGTTGTGTGTGAGAGGTGAGTGGAGACAATAACGCCCATAGCAGCATTTCTTTTTCATCTTGGCTGGGGTTGCTCAACCGTGGGTCACTGGGGGCCCCAAAGCCCTCAGTCTGCAATCTGTTTCTCACTTCGGCATCTTGTCTCCAACTGACTCGAACCGCCCCGGGCACCTGGTTATAATATTGTCTAACACCCACCTGCTTCCGCTGTTCTTCCGCTTATTTACACAGGTGCATCTCTTGACTGACGGCTCGGTCGATATATATAACATTTAATGCCAAATTCTTTTTATACACATAAACTGATTACATGATTCTATAAACATTCTGTAGATGACATTTTTAAAAGTACATGAGCGTATTTATTATTTGCACACAGTTAAATGGTTTCACTTATTTCTATCGAATAATTCTATTTACCATTAATCATTTGTTTGCACACAGTTTAATGTTTTCAAGTATTGGAATTTGACACTAATAATTAAACAATATTTATTTGTTTAAATAGCCACATTTAACGTAAGAACCTTAAATAGAATAGGACAACTCCCAGAGCTAATCGCATCGGCCGAAGAACATAAGATAGACATAATATGCATACAAGAACACAGATACACGCACACAGAAGATATCAAATATTACGAAACTGGCAATGGCTGGTCGCTCGCCACTGTATCCGCATGGAAAAACTCTGTCAACGCCGCAGTAGGAGGGGTAGGATTACTTATAGGACCTAGAGCACTAAAAACGCTCAATAGCGTTGAGAAAATACAACCTAGAATGATGGCAGCTACATTAAACGGAAACCCCAGAGCAACAATCATCTCATGCTACAGCCCCACCAATGTTAGTGAAGAAAATGAACTAGTCACCCTCTACGATGAGTTATCCTCATTAGTGCGTAGCATCCCGAAACACAACATGTTAGTCATTGGCGGAGACATGAATGCCCAAATCGGGAAAAACGGAAACAACAAATACAGCCTCCACAACACGTCAAATAGGAATGGGCAACATCTAACAGATTTCATGATAGAAAATAGATTAGCATGCCTCAATACAAACTACCAAAAAAGAGAGGGCAAACTATGGACATACACGTACGCAAACAATACTAAAGCTCAGATAGACTACGTCCTTATAAACAAGAAATGGAAGAATAGTGCATTGAATTGCGAGGCATACTCCTCTTTTGAGGGTGTGTCCACCTATCACCGAATAGTCACGGCGAAAATACGGTTAAGCCTACGAAAAAACGCCAAACGAACAGCGACCACCAAACACTATGACTGGGCCCTATTGAACAACAAAGATATAAGAGATAAATACGTATTAGAGTTAAGAAACAGATTCGAAACACTACAAGAAAAGACGGAAAAAAGTACACCAAACGACGAATATGAAAATTTCGTCAATGCACACCTCGAGGCAGCAGCAAAATACATTCCAACAAAAATTAAAACTAAATAGAGAGTCCCATGGGAAACTTTAGCGGTGAGAGAAAAACGTGCACTAGTGAAAACAGCCTCCAAAAACTATCGAAAAAACCCAACAAACACAAATGCCTTAAAACTAAAAACGGCACAATATCAATTAGCAGGCATATATATAAAGGAACAGACAGAATACATTCAAAATCAGATAGATAGTATTAGAGACTCGGTGGAAGATAGACAATCTAGAATAGCCTGGCAAACAATAAACGAAGTGAGCAGAAGAAAGAACACAGCCAAAGCAAAACTTAAAGCAGCAAACCAACAAGAAAGAATAAAACTGTGGAAACAGCACTTCGAAAACTTACTTGGAAACCCACCAAAAATAACGCATGAACCAATCACCAGAATAATTAGCAAACAATTAGACATTAAACTAGGACCATTCACACAAGAAGAACTCGACTCGGTTCTCAGAAAAATTAAAAATAGGAAAGCTGCAGGGCTGGACGAAATTCCCCCGGAAGTATGGAAGACCAGACAATTCGACGACATACTGCTCCACCACTGCAACGCAGTATACAATCAAAATCCGATAGATAGATGGATGAAGGGATGCATACTCCCCTTCCCTAAAAAGGGGGACCTCGGATTAGCCAAAAACTACCGAGGCATAACACTTACATCCATAGCTGCCAAAATCTACAATGCCCTACTACGAAACCGAATAGAACATTAAATCGACAACATACTTAGAAAAAACCAAAATGGCTTCCGAAGAAATAGATCCATGACCTCACAAATATTAACCATCCGCAGAATCTTTGAAGGTGTACGGGCAAAGAACCTACAAGTGACATTAATATTTGTCGACTTTACCAAGGCTTTCGACTCCATTCACAGAGGAAAGATGGAACAAATCCTACTAGCGTACGGCATACCTAAAGAAACCGTAGCGGCAATAACGATTCTCTATAGAAACACTAAAGTAAAAGTACGATCACCGGATGGAGACACAGAATACTTTGACATTGTAGCAGGAGTACTACAAGGGGACACGCTGGCCCTGTACCTCTTTATCATTTGTCTAGACTACGTACTTAGAACATCAATTGACAAAAGAGAATGGCTTCGAACTGACGAAGAAAAGAAGCAGAAGATACCCCGCAACAACAATTACCGACGCCGACTACGCCGATGACATAGCGATACTGGCAAATACACCTGACCAAGCCGAAACTCTTCTGCATAGTTTGGAACGAGCAGCAGCAAGCATAGGCCTCTATGTTAATGCACACAAAACGGAATATATGTGCTATAACCAAACGGGGGACATCTCCACTCTAGAAGGAACCCCACTTAATCTAGTAGACAAATTCACGTACCTAGGAAGCAGCGTCGAATCAACCGAAAAGGACATCGAAATGAGGATAACGAAAGCATGGACAGCTATCAATAAGCTATCGATTATATGGAAATCAGACCTAACCGATAAAATGAAACGCAGTTTCTTCCAGGCAGCGGTCACATCGATACTGCTATATGGATGCACTACATGGACGCTAACAAAATGGCTGGAGAGGAAACTAGATGGCAATTACACAAGAATGCTGCGTGCAATCCTGAACAAGTCCTGGCAGCAACACCCCACAAAACACCAACTGTACGGCCACCTGCCCCCTATCACGAAAACTATTCAAGTTAGACGAACCAGACATGCAGGACACTGCTGGAGAAGCAGAGATGAACTCATAAGAGATGTACTCTTATGGATCCCCACACATGGCCGCGCAAAAGCAGGACTTGTTCAGGATTGCACGCAGCATTCAAGTCCTGGCAGCAACACCCCACAAGACACCAACTGTACGGCCACCTACACCCTATCACGAAAACTATCCAAGTTAGACGAACCAGACATGCAGGACACTGCTGGAGAAGCAGAGATGAACTCATAAGAGATGTACTCTTATGGAACCCCACACATGGCCGCGCAAAAGCAGGACGACCAGCTCGAACGTACATTCAGCAGCTATGTGAGGATACAGGATGTTGTCCTGAAGACCTACCTAGGGCGATGAACGATAGGGAGGAGTGGCGAGAGAGGGTCAGGGATATCCGTGCTACCAGCACGATATGATGATGACATACATTTAAATGATCACGCAGTTCTATTTCAAACAATTCAGTTTTGCACGTCACCAAAGTTAAATGGTTCCGAGTATTGTCAGGTATCACGAACAATTCATTTAAACATCAGTCATTTGTTTATGCTCAGTTAGATAATTAAACTATACCATTTCAAGAAATTCTGTTTAGCATGTAATTTTTTTGTTTAAACGTCAAAGTACACTGTTTGAATGTCAAACAGTTTTATTTGACCATAGATAGGACCCTATCAGGAGCTACTATTCCGGCCAAGAGTGGACCTGGGGGCGATTGCAGTAAAGGAGAACTCTATATTCCCCAAAGCTCACCAATAGATTAGTTTAGTGTCATAAACTTACCCCTCTGCAGAAATGCAGTCGGTGTATTCTCCAGCCACAGCCGACTGGGCTAAATGATTATCATTAAATGAAAATATTTACTTGAAACCTGATAATTTTGTATAAATCAGTATTCGAGGGGAATATTAGTGTGAATAGACAAATTAAAGAAATTCAATTAAGAATTGAAAGTAAAGTTAAAATTGTAATCAAACATTAGAAAATTATGATAAATTATTCTGATTTTAGCATTAAATAACCCTTGTCTCGTCCGCTGGGGCTGTAGAATACACCGACTGTACCCCACCAACGAGTACCCTAGATATGACACTAAACAATCTGATGGTGAGGTTCCAGTGGTGCTGGAGCTTTGGGGAATGTGGAGTACCCTTTCATTGCCCCGACTGGTACAACATGATAGGCCCTATCAATGAGTTAAATAGAACTAAACAGCATATTTATGCTAAGCTGAATTGTTTGAATTAGAACTATTTGAATCATATAAATAGCTCGAAATAGAAATGTTTTTCACAATTGAACTGTGTACTTACATTAAAACTGCATACTTATGCTTAACTGTTTGATGTTTAATATAGAAATGTTTTGACATTTAACTGTGTGTAAACAAAACCTATACTTATACTAAACTGAATTGGTTGAATTAGAACTGTTTGACTAAACTGAATAGCTTTAAGTAGAAATGTTTTTGACAATTAAACTGTGTACTCATGCTAAACTGAATTGTTTGAAATAGAACTGATTATTTGTTTAAAAATGAATTTGACATTAAATAACCTACAGAGGTTGATATGCCATAACACCCTAAAAAAACCAGCCAACCAACATTGAATAACCCGTAAGGAATTGATATGCCTGTAAACAAATAAACTAAATCAATATCTCACTTTCTTTAGACCCCCCCATCTCTCTCTCTCTCTCTCTCTCTCTCTCTCTCTCTCTCTCTCTCTCTCTTATTTGTTTCTTTGACTTTTTCCTGTCTTTATTTCTTCTTAAATTTCTTTCTTACTTGCATTATTCTCTTTTTTTTTTTATCTTTCCTTTCTTTCTTATTTTGCTCTCTTTTTTATTGCCTCTCTCTTTTCATTCGATCTCTATTTTCCCTCTAACTTCTTTCTTTTCACTCACTGCATCTTCTTCCCTTGGTTTTTCCCTCAACATTTTTACTTTACTTTTTCTTTTAATCTATCTTTCTTCTTTTCTCTCCTACTTTTTCTTCTCTCTCTCTCTCTCTCTCTCTCTCTCTCTCTCTTTTCTTCTATTCTACTTGTCTCTGCATATTATCTCTCTCAATCTCTCTCTTTCCCGCAACGTTTCTATCTTATCTTTTTCTCTTTCTCGCCCTTTTTCTTCTCTTCCTCTTTTTACATGTTTTCTTTTTCTCTTTACTCTTTCTTCACTCCCTCTTCCCCTTTTCTGTAACTTTTCCTCTGACTCCAGAAAAGTATTTCTATTGACGATATCTCACACACGTATAAGACTTCTCAATTCTTTTTCTGCTGTTTCAAAAGCTCTTACACACATATTAAAAATAAGAAAAAAAATCCAATCCCTTTTATATATTTCAGTCTAGGAAGCTAATATTTGATGACATTATCAACACCTAAGGGAAATCGAGAAAAATAATAGAGTTTTGAGGATTACAACATCCGATTAGATGACTGAAAGAGAACCCTTCAATAAATTGTAACAAAAAAACAAACAAACTGAATCGTCCAATCAAAAATATATATAACTCTCTATCTTTCTATTTTACCTGCTACTGAACGTTCCATTTTAAAAGTGATTAGAAAAGAGAAGCAAATATTATCAAAACGATAGAACAAAAATTATCAACTCATCGTACTGAATTGTAAATACTAACAAAAGATATAGTTGCAATTTTTCAGCCACAGCAGGTAAAGTTATTGATTCCAGTGTAATGATGACGAACACATTCTTTTTCTTTTTTTTTACTTTTGTAGAATGAAAGGGAAAATGGCCAAATTCAGAATAACTTGCGACGAGGCAAAAGTTGTGTGATGTTTATTCCAACCACGTGCAAACGCGCGTGCATACACACACATGCACACATAAACGCCGAGGCACGCACGCATGCACACACACAAACACACACTCACAAACAAGCACACAGCGGCACACACACACACACACACACACACACACACACACACACACACACACACACATATATATATGTATATATATATATATATATATATATATTTGTGATTTTCTGATAAAACGGCAGAAAATAGCAAAATCTAGTACTCTATGCACATGAATGCAATGTTACCGTTATATTAATATTAAAATTCAATAATCAATTAAAAAGAGGAATTAAGATCACTCACAACGCTGAGTTTAACGCACATGATATTTCGATCAACTTACATCCAGATATGTGTAGTCCGTTGAATTCAAATATATATATATATATATATATATATATATATATATATATATATAAAGAAATAACATCTATTCTACTACAGTAGGAGAGGTCCAACACCTAAAATATCTTAATTATTTATTCTTAAAGTCCGTAATATAAAGTTTCAATTTTGGCTATTTTAGATTATATATATATATATATATATCATGTCAAGCCGCTAGCATGGATATCCCTGACCCTCTCTCGCCACTTCTTCCGATCATTCATAGCTTTTGGCAGGTCTTCAGAGTTACATCCCGTATCCTCACATAGCTGCTGTATGTATGTTCGAGCTGGTCGTCCTGCTTTTGCTTGGCCATATGCGGGGGTCCATTGGAGTACATCACTGATGAGTTCGTCCTTACTTCTCCAGCAGTGAACTGCGTGTCTGATTCGTCTAACTTGTATAGTTATATATATATATATATATATATATATATATATATATAATTTCATAGCGTAAATCAGAGGGTTTTTTCTTTTTCTCGAAACGTTTCGTACTTCATCATAGGAGTGTTTTTAAACACATCTAGAAAGATTTTGAAAAGCTGGAACAGTCAGCGATATTGCTATTTTGTGTTATATCAAAATTTTTTGTAAAGTTTTTTTAATATGCTGTGACACTAATAATTTTAATCAACTGATTGGTTGATTTTAACATGCTATCCTGTCTTGGGTTATTTTATGCCAAAAGGTTAAGGAATCATGTTCATATGTCTATTGTTACATTTTTTGTGCAATCGTTTCATAATAGGCATTTTTCGGATTCGATCCAATTGAATGCCATCTTTGTTTCATGGAATATCAAACTTCGCCGGCTATTTAACACCAAAGCTATCCATGTAGAAAAAACGAAGTGATACTATTTCAACACGAATCGATTACGAATGATTTTTAACGAATTTGACCTTTAGATAGGATCCTAACAGATTCTAGTATTCCTAGTCAGAGTCGACCTGGGAGTAATGACAATGAATAAAGTACCTCACACTCCTCATATGTCTAAAACTAGAGCCTCGCTATCAGATGCAGTTTAGTTTTATACCTAGGATACTAAGTTTTGAAGAAAATTTTCTAAAACAAAATCTTTTTTTAATTTTTTTTTCTTTTTGTCCGTACACTTATCGACATCATCCAGTATGAAGGGCATGAAGAACATTAAAAATGGGGCCAGTATAAAAGTTTCAATGTTCCGATCGTTTTTTTTTTTTTTTCTCATTCATCGTCAAGACATTCATCGGCAGACACAGAAGAGCTCACTGACGTTCTGTCACACACGTATTTATATCTCTGCAACAAATGTGCTCTCATTTCTACCACATAGTACTCAGTCGCAACCGCTTAATTTCTTACCTTCACTGGTAAGTAATTAACTTCCATTTAACACTTCTTCACGCTACAACCAAGAACTGCCGAATTCAGAGAATTCTACCCCAGAGAAATAATTAGCCACACTTTACTCATACCTACAGAAACACTGTCACAATAATTATTTCTTTTTTATATACAACTCTTCCAAAATAAACCTGTTTCTTCTGGATTCTACATTTCAATAAATATTATTTATCTAATTGTTTTGTTTGAATTCTTGTTTAAATTCCAAATATATTGCCACTCTAACTAAGTGCAATCAATCAATCAATCAATATATATATATATAAATGAGTTTGGTTTGGTTTGTTTGGTTTTATGGCATATCAACCTTTGTAGGTTATTTAACGCCAAATCCATTTTTATGTAAATAATCTGTTCTATTGAAAACAGTTCAGTTTAGCATAAGTACACAGTTTAATTGTCAAAAACATTTCTATTTCAAACTATTCAAGCAGTTATATGTAATAATTCAGTTAAGTGTAAATACAGTTTTAATATCGAAAAACAGTTCTATTTGGAATAATTCAGTTAAGCATAAGCACGCAGTTTAAATGTAAGTATGGTTTAATTGTCAAAAACGTTTCTATTTCAAGCAATTTAGTTTACTCAATTAATTTTAGCATAAGTATGCTTTTAGTTCTATTTAACCCATAGATAGGGCCCTATCAGGTGCTACCACTCCGGGCCAGAGTGGACCTGGGAGCGATGGCAATGAAGGGGTACTCCGCATTCCCCAAAGCTCCAGCACTTCTTGAACCTCACCATCATATTGTTTAGTGTCATATCCAGGACACTCGTTGGGGGGTCTTACTCCTCTGCAGAGGTGCAGTCAGTGTATTCTACAGCCCCAGCCGACTGGGCATATATACATGAGAGGTACAACACCAAAATTGTATGGATTTTGAACAAATATATCAATCTGTTCCTTCGTCAAGAGAACCAATGTTTTACCTATCTTGTTAAATATCTCTAACGTTTCTTAAAGTCTCAACAATTATTTAAATATTTTTTCCAGAAAGGTAATTTTACATATTAATTTCTCAAAAACTTTTGGTACCCTTTGTATATATATATATATATATATGTGTGTGTGTGTGTGTGTGTGTGTGTGTGTAGTTAGCCTTAAAAATATGGCCTAGTTTGCTGCATCTCTACAGAGGGGTAATAAGACTGTCCCAACGAGTGTCCTGTATATGACATTAAACAACCTGATGACGAGGAACCAGTCCTGGGGTATAAAAGATTAAAGAGGCACCACTTCATTGTTCTTGCTTGCACGTCCACTCTGAATCGGAGTAGTAGCACTTGATAGGGTCCTATCTATGGGTCAAGTAAAACAAACAGTGCGCAAACAAATAATTGGTGTGGAATTGTTAGTGTTACATATCAATACTTGAAACAATTTAACACTGTATAAACAAATGAATGATATTAGATAGAATTATTTGTATTTGATAGAAATACTTGAAAAAATTAAACTTTGTGCAATTAAAATGAGCGCAGTCCTCTAAAAATATTAATAACGAAATTATATATATATATATATAATAACCGGCTAATTGTGGCCAGAGTGTTTGCCAATGGTCCGGGAGACCTGGGTTCAATTCTGGGTTGCGCCATACCAAAGACTTTAAAAATTTTACTTGATACCTTTACTTATATATATATATATATATATATATATATATATATATGTGTGTGTGTGTGTGTGTGTGTGTGTGTGTGTGTGTGTCCGTACTTGAGAAAACGGAAATATTGAAGTGAGATTGCCAAGTATGTTAATCATTGGAGAAAAGATTGCTCACAAAATAATTCATACAGGTCGAACTGTACAAGGCAATAACAACGATTGGTATATATATGGCTCTGATTTGTACATTTTGAAACGAAAAATATTACAGCCTAGTCGTTTGAGGCTGTAGAATACGCTGATTGCATCTCTGCAGATGGCTAAGACCTCTTCCCCAATCAGTAACCTGGGTGTGACATAAAACTACAACTGATGTTGTGTTTCCAGTCCTAGAGCTTCATGGAATGTGGATTAGCCCTTCATTTCCTGTACTTCCAGGTCCACAGCGACCCAGAATGGTAGTATCTATTAATTTTATTTATTGATCAGAGAGAACCGTTTAATCATTTACCACATTGGAAACCATTTAATTCTATGCAAACAAATGATTAATATTAAATTGAATCATTAATATTTGATACCAATGCTTGAAACTATTTAACTGAAGCAAATGGAACAATGAATAGGACCAATACTTGAAACCATTTAATTGTTTACAAACAAATGGATTGTTTAAAAATGTTACTGACAAACTATATGTTGACAAATTATATATATATATATATATATATATTTATATATATATATATATATATATATAGTACAATTAAATGGAGACTCAAACTCGGTTAAGCCGTCATAATAAATTTATTTCGGCGGAGAATATTATTGGTATATTCTCCGTCTCGTCAGCTGAATGTGAATTTTGTTATACCCTAGAGAATAAATAGGGAATTAACAATAGCCATACATTGAGCACTCTCATAGATTTATATGATTACCATCATATATTCTATGTAAAGAATAATACACACCTACTATCCTTGGACACTGACTGGAGGCAGTAAGTTGTTATCTAAACATGTTCAGTTAAAAACCCCGGATTGTTTCCTTTTCATATGAAGACGTTCGAGTTCTCTAGTTATTTTTCTTGTCTGAGTCAAGATGGTGAAGAAAGTGCTCCATACAAGCGCTTTTAACCATTTCACTAGTCTTCCATCTTCAACATCTTGACCCAGGTATAAGAAAAATGACAAGAAAACTCGGATGTCTTCAGTTTAAAACTTTGAAAAGGAGACAATCCGAATATATGTATATATAAGATTATTTTGCATAAAAAGACTTACATAGTTTGATATACAATAAAACCCAACAAGCAAAAATATCAATATGTAACTGTTAAAGAATAAGTTTATATATATTCATGCCATTTTATTTAAGGTTACTGAAGTCATCATCATCTTATCGTGCCATCAGCACGGATATCCCCGACCCTTTCTCACCATCTCTCCCTATCGTTTATCGCTTCCGGCAGGTCTTCAGGGCTACACCCAGTATCCTCACAGAGCTGCTGTATGTAGGTTCGAGCTGGTCGCCCTGCTTTTGCTCGGGCATGTGTAGGAGTCCATAGGAGTACATCACTTATGAGCTCGTTCCTACTTCTCCAGCAGTGTCCTGTATATCTGGTTCGTCTAACTTGATGGGTGTTTGATGGTCGTACAGCTGCAGCTTTGTGGAGTGTTGCCTCCTGGATCTGTTCAATATTGCTCGCAACATTCTTGTGTAGTTGCCGTAAAGCCTTTTCTCCAGCCGTTTAGTAAGCGTCCATGTAGTGCATCCATATAACAGTATCGATACGATCGCTGCTTGGAAGAAACTGCGTTTCATTTTATCGATCAGGTCTGACTTCCATATGACCGATTGCCTGTTCATAGCTGTACATGCCTTTGTTAGTCGCGTGTCGATGTCTGTCTTGGTCGATGAGACACTGCTTCCTAGGTAGGTGAACTTGTCTACTAGTTTCAGAGAGCTTCCGTTTAGTGTAGAAATGTCGCCTGTTTTGTGTGCATTGACCTGGAGGCCAATGCCTGCGGAAGTAGTGTACTTTTATTTTCGGTTGCTAATTGTCTATTAGGACTCTGCTGGGGAACTCATAAGTGACATTCTTCTATGGACCACAGCACAGAGATGCTCCAGTGTTGGTCGACCAACAAGACACTGGGTGTAGTTTGAAGAACCTACTAGGAGAGAGAATCAAGAAAATCCATGGTGTCAGCGCGATTTGATGATGATGAGGCTATGTCTATTCGGTAGAGTTTGGTTAAAAATAGTACCTAATAATGTTTTGACTGTATAATGTTCCCCAATAAATAAAATCCAGGTATCTTTGGTTCAGAAGAAAACTATGAGATATTGATAAGGGTGTACTTATTTATATGTTATATTATACACACACACACACACACACACACATATGTGTGTATATATATGTCTGTATGTCTGTGCTTTTGTGTAGCATTTACAATAATATATATTACATCTTCAGATTCTTTGGATATGTTTTTCGGCGAATGAATTTGTGAATTAAGTATCTTAAAATAACGTGTGTTTTTTTCCTTTGTTCAGAAGATAGACAATGTGTACTAGATAAGTACACAGTCTCTTATCTTAACTGAAGTAGATCAGTGCTAACTTAAATGATGCCAACAGCCATTGAAGATCGTCAGAAACGAAACCTCTTATTTACTGAAGATAAAAGCACAGAATAAATACAACTCCAAATAATATAATCATACGTCTATTTTAACAATCTAACAGAAACATCATGTTGGTTTCACTTAAACTAACAGTTTTTAGGAACATTTAAGGCCGTATTATTAAGTGTATTTGTATATATCCACGGCAGTATGTGGATGTATGTATATGTACATACATGTATGAATATATACGTACACGTATGGATACAAATTATGAACAATGAATAATAAATGAACAATGAACCTAATAATGAAATGCTTCAAACTATAATAATGATATTGTTTTCTTCTTTTTTTTTCTTCTTGTATTCTTTAGAGGTTAATGTAAATATTGCTAGTGCCATCTTTTGCATTATGATTCCTATAGTCTTAGAAGTGTTTCAAAGTTCACTCAATTCTTTATTTGTGAAATCAGTCTCTTGTAATAATACTTCGCTGCATGATATTCGCCATCTTTAAAATCGTGTGCATGCAAAAGTACATAACTCCTGTCATAGCACAACGTATTGATACGTAGTATATTCTGGATAGCTCTCTTATTTTGGAACCTTTGCACATATTTATCTCTATATATCTTTGACTGTTATCTATTGCAACGGATACGTATAGCCAAGTAATATATATATATATATATATATATATATATATATATATATATATATATATATATATATATATAGCCACACTGAAGAGTTCTGATAGAACGAAACAGTCAGTCTGTGGATGACAATATATATATATATATATATATATATATATATATATATATCGAGCTTTTTAAACGACCCTCGTATATATATATATATATATATATATATATATATATATATATATATATATATATATATATATATATACGAGGGTCGTTTAAAAAGCTCGAGCCAAACCAAGAAAGAACAGAATGGCTAAACATTTCTATTGTGGCAAAACACCATCACTCCTTATAAAATTAGACTAAGTCATTCAGATTTTTCTTGTTTTATAAGTAGTAGAATTGTTTTGCCTCAATAAAAAGTTTAGCTATACTCTTTTCTCTAGGAGAGTCCTAGAACTATTTAAAATCTCCCGTTCACACACACACACACACACACACACACACACACACACACACACACACACACATATATATATATATATATATATATATATATATATGTGTGTGTGTATATAGTCTTGTCACACGGATAAGTTTTGATAAAACGAAACAGTCTATGGATGACTATATATATATATATATATATATATATATATATATATATATATATATATATATATATATATAGCCCGAAATAAACATAAGCTTTCGTAAAAAATCAGATTTTTTAAGACACTAGCCTTACTCCATTATCAGTGGATTTTTATTTCAAAACTGATTTTATTTCAAGGCTGATAAAATTATGAATGCCACAGAATTGGCATTAAATTTGGTTGGTTGGCCAGTTGGTTGTATTTTACGGCACATCAACCCTTCTTGTTTATTCAATGACGAATCCTCTTTATTCATATATACATCAAATATATATGATTTGTCAATGTTTGTTGGTAACGTTATTTTCAAACGAGCCGAATATGATAATTTGTTTACACACAACTATATAGTTTCAATATTGCTTTTTAATACTGATAATTTTATTCAATATTATTAATGCATTTGCACACAGTAAGGTTGATCCAAGTATTGCTATTCAATACAAATAATTCAGTTTAACACCGGTCATTTTTTGCACACAGTTAAATGGTTTCAATTAGAGTAAACAGTTCTATTTGAATCATGCTGTTGTATCGTCGAGGTGAATGGAATCCAGTGAAGAATGATTGCTTGATATTCTTATTCAGCATTAGTATCCGGTGCTATCTGATACATAAAAAAAAACAGTACAATAAGTTATAAACAATTTACAATAGCAATTACTATAAATAGAGGAGGGCCAAAATTCTGTAAAGCAAAACGAAGACCAGTCTAATATTTATCCACTTAACATCGACTTAGTAATCAACCATCGAAGTCCTTAATCACAGGCTTTGTATAGATATGAGTCAGTCCATCTGGTAGAGTGCTGTAGGAGTGCTAGCTACTCCTCAACACACGCACAGAAATCTAATAGGGTACTACCACTCCTGCCAGAGTGGACCTCGAAATAAAAGTAATGAACGGGTATTCCACATTACCCAAACTCCCAGACTGGAGCCTCATCATTTAATGGCTTTATGTCATAATTAGGACTCTTGTTAGCGGAGGGTGTTTTATCCGTTTGCTGAGATGCAGTCACCGTATTATACAGCCGACTTGGTAGAGGCGTCAATTTGAGTCGGACTTTTTAATGACTTGCGATCCCCACCTCCAGTCATTTTCGGTTGGCTACGATTTCTCAAAGAATTGATCTTTCCCTCATCGACTTGAAAACACAACTGCACGTCTTCCTCTTTTTTTTTCTTTTTGTTTTGTTTTGTTTGTTTTTTTTAGACCATTCCAGAGGGAAGTTGTACTAACAACAATAAAATGAGTTGGATTTTTCTGTAACCAGGTGACTGATTTTTTTCCTTTCCTTATACGAAGTCGTTGTCTTTGTCATATCGTCTTTGTCATTTCATCATTATCACCAACTTTCTGCAAAACACTTCTAACAGAACAATTGGTTTTGACAAAACGCCACGTGTTAGTGAACCGCTTGTCACAAATCCACATTTATTTCTGCTTCGGATTAGCATATTGAATGCAACGCCTGCCAGGTATTAAAATAATTTCCCATCCTTCATTTATGTGGGTGTGGGGTAACAGTCATTGTCATAGGAAATAGTTTTGTCGATCCAATTTCAAATCATCGACAAGGCTGTTTGCATTTCACTGCGCACGAATATCATTAGGAACGGAAAGAACCTATGTCTTTTCTACCCAACTATGATTGAATACTGAGGCATATAAGGCCCAACTTTGGCAACCACTCCAAGAGGAAGAAATCTTTGAATTCAAACCATCTGTAATCCACTTCAAGATAAACTTCGTGAAGCACCATACAGTGCCTGTTTTATCTGGGCGGTTCCTACAATCTCAAGGTATCGAATGGCCCTATGAAGAATTCTTTGAATTAAATCAAAAATCTCCTCCGACAATGGCATACATAGCTTTCATAAAAGTTGAGCTTAGGATATAGAAAACCAAGCAAATACATTTATGTATATTATTTGTAATCCGTACGGATACAAATGAAAGATTGTCTCAGAAATATGTTTGCCAGGTTGAGTGTGGCTGCAGAGGAGTTAGACCTCCCCTCCAATGAGGGCCCTCGATATGACATCAAAAAAATCTGATGGTAAGACTCCAGTAATGTTGGAACTTTGGGAAATGCGGAGAACCTCATCACTGCCATCGCTCCCACGTCAAATCTGTCCCGTAGTGGTAGCACCTGATAGGGTCCTATCTATCAGTCAAATAGAACTTTTTTACATTTAAACTGAGTTCAAACAAATGACTTATGCTAAATTGAACTGTTAGAAATAGAAGCGTTAGATCATGTAACTGTGTGTAAACAAATGTGCGATATGAACTGGTGGCTCAGTTGTAGAGTTTTTGCACTGCAATCTGTGGTCGCTGGTTCGATCTCTAGTGGTGGTGTCATGGTATTCACTGCTGATGAGATCTAATAAGGTGGAAACAGTTGTCCAGTGTTTCCGTAGGTTCGCCGGATTTTCTGGTCATGGTAATTCAAATCACAATATAATTCCTCTACTTTAAAAAGGAAAATGTAGATCTAGACAATTGAGTGATGATTAATTGAATCGTTTGTGATAAATAGCAATACTTGGAACTATATAAAATTTTGATTTATGTTTACAAACCATATATATCTAATATATATGAATGAACTGGATTTGGCATTGAATTACCTTCAATGGTTGATATGACATAAAACCAGACCAAACTAAACCAGAAATTTACTTGAAAATTTAGTATTAAGTTTACATTAATTAAAAGTTGTATTTGTTCCTTTTTACAGAATTTACAAAACACGTTACGAAGGTAAAGGTTCCTATCTATTTGAATGAAAACTACAACTGATGCAGGGAGCTCAGTACCAACACTGGATGGAGCAAGTTTTCGGTTACAGAGATGTGTAAGATATTTTCTCATGCACTTGTAAAAGAGTTACTGTAAAATGTGCATATTGGTAGTATTATGAGTAGAAGTTCAAACGTTATCGTCGATAAATTTTTCATTGCCTCTTTACAGAAAATAAATGCAAGCGCACATGATTGTGCTTGTGTACCAACCTCTCCGTATAGGTAAGTACAAAGTCAAATTTTAAGCAGAGTTTCACAGGTTTGAATTGAAAGTTTTCCATACCCAAGGCTAGAGAACCTAGTCTGTCCTACTATTTTCCCATAGATGGAGGAATAAAAATTGGATTCATACTTTTCCGAGGGCTATTAGTGCTGTATTAAATGCAATCAGCATTGTCCAGTATTTGAACTCGTGTCACCGTGTCCATTTCCTACGACAATAACAATTACATATGTGTACGCGCGTGCATGTTTGTGTGTGTGTCTGTGGTTACATCAATAAGACAAATAATGAAAAGAAAAATATTCATTCAACAAATCATGAATACCCGTTTCAGCAAAATTTCTTTCTTTGTCAATGAACTTTTCCAATATTGTCTTCTTCACAGAAAACATTCTAAGCATGTACATAAGTAGCGATATATATATATATATATATATATATATATATATATATATATATATTACCAAACTGTCGGGCATCTCATATGTCAAGATTGTGGGGAAAGTCTATTATATATATATATATATATATATATATATATATACGAGGATCATTAAATAAATTTCCAGACTTTTTCATATGGGAACTTTTTTTGATAGTACGCACATGAAACTCTATTCCCCTTCGAAGTAATCTCCTTTGGCTGCAATGCATTTGTTGTACCGTTCCAACAACTTCTGAAAGAAAATCCTCTTGTGTGAGCATGTCAATGACCTTCGTCAGAGCCTCTTTCATTTTCTCAATTGTCTCATAACGACAGCCTCTGAGCTTAGGGAATAACCAAAAGTCACAGGAAGCAAGGTCTTGACTATAGGGAGGGTGAGGAAGTGTCTTAATGCCCATCTTGGTCAAATAGGCTATGACAAGGATGGAGTTGTGGACTGGTGTATTGTCCTGGTGCAAATGCCACTGACCCGATTTGAAGAGTGCTGGCCTCTTCCGACGGAATCTCTTCCTGACCTCCCTTAAAACCTCAACATAGTAACCTTAACCTAACCCTAACTGTTTGGCCAATCAACTCTGGTGTATTGACTTCCTTACACCTCCCACACCTCTCATCATCCCTCAAAGACTCCCTGCCTTCCTTGAATCTCTTATGCCACTCAAAAACTGATGCTCGATTCATGAAAGGTGCTCCAAAAGCAGTCTGAAGCATTCCATACGTTTCTGTGACATTTTTTTCAAGTTTAAAACATAATTTTATTACATATCGTCCTTCTAAAATATCTTCACATCCAGATTGCAGTTTTGAAATTCAGCAGCTGTGACAATCAGGATTTAGTAGGGTGTATTCCAATTGCTGCTGTAGCTGTTCATTTGAACCTGAAATCATAAATATTAGTCAGTCATGTAAGATGTATAGCAATAACATGCTGAATTTTCAAGAGTCTACGACAATTTTAAATGCTCGTACAAAAAAGTCTGGAAACTTATTGTATGCACCACACACATATATATATAGGACAAAAGTGTAACGATTGAATAAAACACCGCTTTACAAATAACATTTTTATTTCTTAAAATTGAGTGAACATTTTGCTGAAAAACAGAAGTTACAAAAAATAATCTTTGTCAGGGCGTAAATATCTATGTCGAGAAAGTGAAAATCCACGCACAAAATATGGCAGTTATTCTTAGCCTAAAATCAAAGCGAACATATTTTGTATGTGTAAAAATCTCTGTGTTAGTATTTCACTTTGTGAGAGATAAATTTTTTAAAAGTATATATATATATATATATCAGACTGAGTTTGGCACTAAATTAGATAGTAAATGTTGATGATATCATATATATATATATATATATATATATAAAGAAATCAACAAATTTCGTGGGGGGTCGTGGTGGTGTAATATGTAACATGGTGATATGGTGCATTGTAATATATATATATATATATATATATATATATATATATATATATATATATATATATTTATGAGGAAATGTATATATATATATATATATGTATGTGTGTATCTATATATACATATATATATACATATATATATATATATATATACATATATACATGTATATATATATATATATAAATATATATATATATATTTATATACACATATATATATATGTATATATATATATATTCCAGATTGGGTCATACCAACGACTTTAAAAATGATACTTGATACCTCCTTGCTTAACACTTAGTTTTATAAGGTGCGTATCAAGGTTAAAGTGGAGAAATCCAGGGATTGGAGTGGCGCCCTCCCCTACACCTCTGTATATTAGCTATTGAAAAGAGAGCATTCGGGTCACTTCCAACTACGGTTGCCAACTTTCCTTTTTACTATCTATATATATGTTGAAAGGTGACTTTTTCTGAAATACATTTCGGAAAAGAAAAAAAAAATATTATAAACTTTTCATTGATTTTTCATTCCATCAATAAAAACTTTCTTTAAAACAAGTTTGCAAGACAAGAACTGGCCAATTACGAAAACTTTTCTCGTTACCCAATGATAATTACACTGGAAGAATTATGTCTAAAACAGTTCGGCTTTGGATTATCTTTAACTTGGACTGAAATGCCTAGACAGCAAAGACCACAATATAGGAATGTTGTTTTGTTTTATGTATGCTTTTTTTTCTTTTTTTCTTTTGGGAGGGTGTAGGAAGAAAAAGTTTCTTGTTAGCTTTTTTTTTTTTTTTTCGGAATACCTACTCTATCCAACGTTCTTCTGTATATGTTGTACTTTCCGTTGAAGCTATGTAGAGGCAGTACTTTCGGAGCTCCCATCATCATTAGTGATATTTTTTGATTTGAAAACGATAAATAATTTCAAAGAACATTTAGTTAATAGATTCTGAGAAATATCTGTGTAATCAAACACACACACACACACATCGGCACACACACACACACACACACACTCACACACATCGGTACACACACCCATACACATCAGTATACACACACGCAAAATTACTATGATTCTCAACGTCGTTTTAACTATAACAAGAATTTCGTTTTACATTTCTGTCAAAGAACATATCACGTTATTGTATGACTCCTTTTTTTAGGGTGTCATCCGAAAATAATGAAGTTTTTTTGTAAAAAAAAATATATATGAAAGAATACGAGTAATGTTTATTCATTTTTTAAATTTTCTTTTCTCTTTTCGTAAAAAAAAAAAAAGGGAAAAAAGTTAATATAACAGATTTGTGGTGGGTGTCTCCGGACCCCCTACTTCTATTACACCCTCAAAAAAAAAGGCTCCTGCTTTTTCGTTTGTCATAGATTATATGTGAATGACAACAAAACGGCAACTGTGCCTGGCGGTGAACACACACAATACACTCCCCGTGATAGGCGCGTATTCTTTACATTGTGTTTAGCAACAGGTGATAACATTATTGATTGGAAACAGAAGACAGCACGAAAGGGCAAGTTAAGCATTTTGAATGATAAGAACAGAGTTGGGAGAGGAAGGTAAGCGCAGAATTTTTTCCATTCCCCACATTTTTTACGGAGATTTTTTAACATAAATATATAAACACGAAAGCAAGTAGACAGACAGACAGACAGATGCGTGCACACACACATACATATATATATACATAATAAATGAAAAACAAAATATGTTGTATTTTATACATGTCAATACGTCATATGAATATTTTGTTTTTTTTATCACATATATATATATATATATGGGGGGGTATGTATATATGTACGCATATCACACAAATACGCGTATATATTTGAGTGTTTATGTATGTATACAAATGTATGCATAACACAAATACACATGTATATATTTGTGTGTGATTATATATGCATTGACCTCATATGTACAGTGTTCGCCAATGGTTTCGGGAGACCTGGGATCAATCTCAGGTCGCGTCATACTAAAGATTTTAAAATGGTACATGATACTTCCTTGCTTAACACTCAGCAATATAAGGTAAGGATCAAGAATAAAGTGGAGCAATCCAGGGAAAGGAGTAGCAGCGCCCTCCCCTACACCTCGGTGTAGTAATTATTGAAAGGGAACCTTCTGGTCGCCCTCGACTACGGTCACCAACTAACTTATATATGCACACGCATGTATGCATATAACACGCACACATATTTGTGTGTGTGTGTGTGTGTGTGTGTGTGTGTGTGTGTGTGTGTGTGTGTGTGTGTGTGTGTGTATTATATATATGTATTCATATCGCACAAACACATATGTCTGTGTGCGTTTTACCAGTATTGATAAGTGCAGTATGGTACGAAAGTAAATGCATTCTTTCATCATCATCATCATCATGTCGTGCGGCTAGCATTGATATCCCTGACCCTCTCTCCACGTCTCCCTATCATTCATCGCCTCCGGCAGGTCTTCAGGGTTACATCCCGTATCATCACATAGCTGCTGTATGAATGTTCGAGCTGGTCGTCCTGCTTTTGATTGGCCATATGCGGGGGTCCACAGGAGTGCATCACTTACGATCTCGTCCTTGCTTCTCTAGCAGTGTCCGGCATGTCTGGTTCGTCTAGCTTGTATAGTTTTCGTGATAGGTGGTTGGTGACCGGATAGTTGGCGCCTCGTGGGGTGTTGCTGCCAGGACTTGTTCAATACTGCTCGCAACATTTTTGTGTAATTGCCGTCTAGCTTCTTCTCCAACCGTTTCGTCAGCGTCCAAGTAGTGCATCCATATAGCAGTATCGACACGACCGCAGCCTGAAAGAAACTGCGTTTCAGGGATACCTAAACCGACGGACAGACAGACATGGATATTCATATCTTCTGTATCGAGTGTAACGTAATTTTCTTATATATATAGCAAAATTTCATGTTATATGTATATATGCACACGCTTAAGATTATATATTTGTGTGCATATCAGGTGGAGATACGCTTATCTTGTGTGCTTAAGATTTTTATATTGCACTTTATAAACAAGCAAAATATATTTTAAGAATAAAAAATAAAACAGCAACAACACTTGTAATAAATTACAATTGCAATTTAGAAGTGAACGTGACGAAACGCTTATCATCATAGGAAATAAACGCGACGGGCCAAGTTCAAATCCTTGTCAAATTAGTTCGCCTTTCTTTTCACGCTAATGTCCTTTTGAATTCGTTTTTTAATGGTATACTCACAAACACCGCAAACTCTCACATAGAAAAACAGACTGACAGACAAGTGTGTTACGTAATGCCAAATCCTTCAGAAAAACAGCAGTGATATTATATAGCTTGCACGGGTAAGGGGATTCTGACTGTTCCCAATGGGTATAAATCCTAAAGCGTGATTGGAGTTCAAACTCCTTTATTTCGAGGTCACAGTCCAATACTTTAGCCACTACGTCACGGAAACTCACCCACGCCTTTGTGTAAAGCAAATGTCTCCCTCTTCTCGCATTACCTGTTATGGGTAAATAGGAAGGCAGATTGTGCAGTTTAGACTTGGGAGGGCAACTAACAGAAGAGAAGGAAAGCACTGAATACGAACTGACTGCATTCTGTTTGAAAATTGACGTAGTTTTGAAACCGGATATTGTAAAAGGGTTTGGAATTGTGACACTATGAAGGGGGTGCGCCAAGAAGACGATCCCCCACTTCATAGTGTCACAGAATAATATATACATTTACAATTTCAATCTCTCTCTCTCTCTCTCTCTCTCTCTCTCTCTCTCTCTACCTACATACCTACCTACCTACCTTGAAGGTGAGTCTTGCTTTCTTCGCCCTTGCCAGGATAGAAACCTCCACTGACGGCTCTGGCGCTTGGATTCCGAGTCGGACTCAAAAATCAATGTCTCATCACTCAATGAAGAAAGTACGGTTCACTTTGAACACGCTCGATGATGTCTTGACACACATGTCCGAGCCGCTCTTTTTAATCCCGATTCAACAGTCTTGATTTTCTGAATGCTCAAATCTTCATTGATAATCCTAAAAATATTGTTCTTTTTCATGACCAGCTGACTTGCTATCATTCGAACAGTTAATTGACTATCGCTCCTGCTCCTGGAGTCATCGTTCATCTCTTCGCGCTTTTTCTTTTGTACATATTGTGCTGCACAAAAACACATGAACGTGATGCAGTGTTATTTCCATAGACTTGCAGAAGCATTTCACGGGCCTGAGACAGAATTTTCCCCTCATAGACCATAAATTTCAGTCTTTATTCGTCAATTGATGTCCATCGTTCTTTCCTCATAGCTGAATAACCTAGAAAAGACGACTTATAAACAAAAGCTATGTGAAATAATGCAGTGGTTGTAAAAAACAAAGATTTCAGTTATATACTCCAAAGATAACTACACAGTCCTATTACTTTTCAGACAGACCTCATATATATATATATATATATATATATATATATATATATATATATATATATAACTTGTCCGACTGTTGTCGAGGGTGATCCGAAAGTTCCCTTTTCAATAGCTATTACTCCTTTCCTTGGCCTGATCCATTTACCCTTGATCCATACCTTTTAATGCTGAATGTTAAGAAAGGAAGCACAAAATACCATTTTTTGTGTGTTTGGTATGAATCTACCGAGGGCTAAAACCCAGTCTCCTGGGCCATTGGCGATCACACTAACCATTATATATATATATATATATATATATAATCAGGCAAGGACTCAATTCACAGCACACCTATGAACACATATATCCTTATATATCTTTTTGGAGTGTTCGATAAGCTAGAGATCAATTATATTAGGCCACAAGCAAGCCTTGTCAATCATTGGGAGAATTTTCCTTCGTGCCATACCACGTGACAATATGAGTCCCCTTATCGGTGTCAGTCTCCTCTTGAAGTAGCGAGTTACAAATTGTACAGGGTTACATCTTACCATCGTCAAGAGACGGTCCAGAAACTGAACTTGGCAGCTGATTATGAATTCTATTTTTTTCTTTGGATCAGTTACTCTACCAAAGCCAAAGTCTCTCTTATATTTACACATTGCTGGATGTAGAAGGAATTGATTCATTTCTTTTTCAAAAGCATAAGAACAAAGTGAAACGGAAACATTGCATATGATAACTATATCGAAATTCCAGCATTATATATATATATATAAGTAAAAAGTAAAATTGGTGACCTTAGTCGAGGGTGACCTGCAGGCCCCTTTTTCAATAGCTACTACAACGAGATGTAGGGGAGGGCGCTGCTCCATTCCCTGGATTGCCCTCCTTTACCCTTGATGCTTACCTTTTAATGCTGAGTGATAAGCAAGGCGGCATCAAGTGCCATTTTGAGTCTCTGGTATGACGCGACCTGAGATTGAACCCCGGTCTCCCGGCCATTGGTGAACACAATTTTCTATAAAATAGAAATGTACGACTTAAATTGTGTTTTGTGAGCAAACAATGACTCATCCGGTGATTGTGTTTTTCTCTTTTATAGAAAACATAAAAAACTCTGTTACATAAAATATATGAAACTTACCACTCTAGACGGAGCCTCTCTGAGGCTAGTGGACAAATTCACCTACCTTGGAAGTAGCGTCTCATCAACAGAAAAGGACATCGACACACGGCTGACGAAACCATGGACGGCTATAGATAGGCTCTCAATAATATGGAAATCAGACCTGACCGATGAAATGAATCGCAGTTTCTTCCAGGCAGCGGTTGTATCGATACTGCTATATGGATGCACTACATGGACGCTAACCAAACGGCTGGAGAAGAAACTTGACGGCAACTACACAAGAATGTTGAGAGCAATATTGAACAAGTCCTGTCAACAACACCCCACGAGACGCCAACTGTACGGCCACCTGCCTCCCATCACAAAAACTATACAGGTCAGACCAGCCAGACACGCCGGACATTGCTGGAGAAGCAAAGACGAGCTCGTAAGTGACGTACTACTATGGACCCCCACATATGGCCAAGCAAAAGCAGGACGACCAGCCTGAACTTACATACAGCAGCTCTGTGAGGATACAGGATGTAACCCAGAAGACCTGCCGGAGGCGATGAACGATGGGGAAAAGTGGCGAGAGATGGTCAAGGATATCCGTGCTGGCGGCACGACATGATGATGATGATGATATATGGAGGCGCTTGTTGTGTAAAAATTATCATCGAAGGAAACAGAAGCGATAAACCGAACTCTAATCATGGACGAGGCTGTTTATATTATTTATACTACTAGTACCCTTGAAAAAAGTTATGCATCCAACTGTTCTCCCTTCAGCTATGAGTAGGTAATAGGGCAGGTCGGACTCTTTATTTCTAGTATGGCAACCGATCTAGGAGAAGGAAGACTCTGATTTCAAGTCTGTTAAATGTATAGAGTCGACATAATCACATCAGGTGAATGCTGTCATCCAATGATTTTTTAAAGGATACTTTATTTTCATCTGTGGTCATTGGGTGTACGCTATCCTATATATATATATATATATATATATATATATATATACATAAAATACAATATGAATAAATCGACCACTATGAAGAAAATAGAAAAACAAATTAATCCAAAAGTGATGAATTTATTATAATGAAAAGTGAACGTTAAATCATTTCGGTTTTATAAAACCATCATCAGGACCTTAAGATGGCGAAAAAAAAAAGTGTTGTTCGAACAAGAATGGATGTTTTTTTTTTATTAAAACATCCATCCTTGTTCGAGCAACATCCTTTATTAAAATATCCACCGTTGTTCTAGTAAAGATTTTTCCCCTTCTAAAAGTCCTGATGAAGTTTTACTAGAATTGAAACGTTTTTATGATGTCTTTCCATTATAACAAATTCATCATTTTTGGATTAATTTGTTTTTATATTTTCTTTGTATATATATATATATATATATATATATATATATATATGTATGTGTGTGCGTATGTTTGTGTGTGTGTGTGTGGGGGGGGGGTAGATACATGTATAAATGATTGAATAAAATACCGATCTACGAATTTAATAAATTTCATTTCTTTTTCTTGAGTGAAACGTTTGTTGAAAAATAAAGTTACTGTGTCTATTCTTGTAAGGAAAGGTAATAGAGTTAGAGCGTCAATATCCCCCAATATTTACATTGCAATAATGAAAATTTCAATTTAGCAGTTTGCATTGTCTAAATCTTACT
Organism: Sepioteuthis lessoniana; assembly: GCA_963585895.1. Taxonomy (NCBI): domain Eukaryota; kingdom Metazoa; phylum Mollusca; class Cephalopoda; order Myopsida; family Loliginidae; genus Sepioteuthis; species Sepioteuthis lessoniana. The sequence goes on along the minus strand of OY757911.1, from coordinate 71,666,328 downwards.
AAAATATTTTATGTGTGTAAAAGATATTTACATGATTGTATCACTAAATAGGAGGAAAGTATATTTATTACGCTTATGTATGCAAAGACAATAAATAATGAGCAGGCGAAAAATTTTAATATTAATACAAATTATTCCAGCTCAAAAAATGTCAGCAAAGAAAATATTAAACAAGATTTGTCTCCGCTGATCAAAAATAATTAAGCCATTTTGAAAACAAATACATTCTTGAAGGGAGAGAATTTTAGATTTCCACTCAAAAGAGATATTGCCCAGTCGGCCGGGGCAGTAGAATACATCGACTGCTTCTCTGCAGTGGGGTAAGATACCCCACCAACGAGTGTCCTGTAAATGACACTAAACAATCTGATGGTGTGGTTCCAGAAATGCTGGAGCTTTGGGGAATGCGAAGTACCCCTTTATTGCCATTGCTCCCAGGTCCACTCTGGCCCTGCGCGGTAGCACCTGATAGGGCCCTATCTATGGGTTAACTAGAACTAACAGCATACTTACGCTAAAATGAATTGTTTGCATAAACTGATAGCTTGAAATAGAAATGTTTTTCACAATTAAACCTTACTTAGATTTAAACTGCGTGCTTATGCTTAACTGAATTATTTGAAATAGAACTGTTTTCGACATTAAAACTGTATTTATACTTAGTAGAATTGTTACAAATAACTGCTTGAATAGTTTGAAATAGAAATGTTTTTGACAATTAAACTGTACTTATGCTAAACTGAATTGTTTTAAATAGAACAGATTATTTACATAAAAATGGATTTGGCGTTAAATAACCTACAAAGGTTGATATGCCATAAAACCCAACAAACCAATCAAAAGAGATAGAATTGAAAGTTTTGAGTCGATCACAGAAAGAATCTTTAATCTACGGAAGTTGGATCGATTTCATTGTTTATTTATAAGATTGATGTAGGCTAGAAATTAGATTTAAAAAGTGGATTGATTTATTCCTGTTTCCAATTACTTCAGAATGTATCTTTAACAATCTAAGAGGGAAAATATTTATTTAATTATTTTGGCTTTTGACCCTTCAAACTTTTAGGAGGGTACTCAAATAATATCGTCAGCGAAACACTATGAAATTTAAAAAAAACAAAAAAAAAAACAGCGATCCTCAAATGAAGTCACCGATTGGTCCTTATATACAAAAATATAGACACAAAAATTATTGCATGTCAAGCCTATTTTTGCACAAAAATTAACTCTTTATTTTACTAAGAAAACCATTGACTTTCATGGTAGATAGATAGATAGATAGATAGATAGATAGATAGATAGATTATTGGAATTAATGCCGATAGAAAAAAATTATTGAGACGTTTGTATTACACGAAGCTTTAGATTCTGATACTCAAATTGTATTCATAGAATAAGTTGATCTCTGTTAATACTCCTGAATATGTATATTAATGATAGGAAAGACGTCTAAACTATTTGTGTATATCCGAATTTTTCTATTCATATCTATTAGACCCAAAAGATGCTTTTACTCTAAAAGATTTTGTTGCACATGGAGAATAAAGGATACCCAATAAAGAGGTAACCTCAAGCAATAAACAATAATAAGCGATTAGACATATTGCTGCGAGATGGAAATAATTGCAGAGAATTTAATTTCCCAAAATTCACAAGAAAATGTAACCTCTAAGTAAGATTATTTTTCATATTTAATAAAATTTTATTTAATTTGAAAAACAATATCACTAAGGACTGACGACTGTGGAAAAATGTTTAAGTTTATAAATTTTTTAAACGTCACTAATTTAGATTTAAAAAGACATGCCATCCTACAAAACACAATGTACATTTTTAAGGGTTTAATTTGGTTTTTCTATTTATTTTGGCATGTCAATTCCCCATGGGTTATTTTAAGACAAAATTTGATTCACTTGCAAATGCTTCATTGTAATATTATTACATTTTCAATGTTACAATGCATTTTTAAAGTTGCTAATTTTTTTTTTTATCTAAATCAATGAGAGAAATGAGTGAAGTGTATTTCAAACTTCTTGTACCAGCTAGAGTTGTCAACAACGAAGAAGGTAAACAACGATGGCTGTTATGTAGTTCTAGGTTAGGCTTGGTTTGGTTTTATAGTATGTTAATCATTCTAGGTTATTTAATGCCAAATCTTATTTATACATATATATTAAGTATATATAATATGGTTTGGTTGAGTTTTATGGAATATCAACCATTGTAGGTTATTTATGCCAAATCCTGTTTATACATATAAAATATATATTATTTGTAAAAACATTTTTGATAACATCTTTAAAACGAGCCTGAGCTCTTCATTTGCATACAGCTGCGTGTTTTCAAGCATTCCTGTGTAACAGAAATAATTTAACATCAATCATTTGTTTGCACACATTTATATAGATATACAGGATATGTAAGAGATTAGTTTGTTGTTAATTCCATTTTTGAATGAGTTAGAACTATTTTTTTCGCAAGTATTACTATTGTTTTAGCACTATTTAATGGTTTCAATTATTGCTAACACAATTCTATTCAATATTAATCATTTACAAGTTTTGCCATTGAATACTAATTTACTGATCTAATATCAGTCATTCGTATACAGAGAGTTAAATGGTTCCAAGCATTTCCATGTATCATCAACAATTCAATTAAACATTAGTCATTTGTTTACACAAAGATAAATTATCAGTTTTATTTCAAACAATTAAAATAATAATGTGATTTCTTTTCACAATTTAAATATCAAAGAGGTCTATTTGCCCATAGATAGGACCCCATCAGGTTCTACCACTCCGGGCAAGAGTGAACCTGGGAGTGATGATATTAAAGGAGTATTCAGCATTCCATAAAGCTCCAGCATTTCTTGAGCCTCACCATCAGATTGCTTAGTATCAAGGATACTCGTTGGTGGAGGTCTTGCCTCTCTACAGAGAAGCAGTCGGTGTATTTTACTGCCCCAGCCGATTGGGCTATCGCGTAGGTCTGAATATATGCAAAGGATTTCCAATATAAATTACTGTATGGATGATTTCTCCTTTGCTTAATAAACGTACACTAGAAAGGGAAATTTCGAACAATGAAGGGCGATATCTGTATTACAAAGACATACACACACACATATATGCATATATATATATATATATATATATATAATTATAAAATGATTCCATAGTGTGTGTGAGTCTGCATGCAATGAATAAATAGATGGATGGATCCTCCTATCAAGCCTAGCGTATGAAGATCCCACAATTCTGTTAGAGTAGTGAGGCCAAGGGAGACGCAGCCATACTTTCTGGATGAACTGACATATAATAATAGATACCCCGATGTGCCATAGATTCTTCGAACACAACTTAGATCTTGAACTCATTTTTTTTTCCATTTCCATGATCATTTGCCCTCTCAATGCTCAGAGCTCATCTTACCCGATTATGTTACTTGTCCTTGAGGGTTGAAGAGAAAGGATTTTTTTTCGAAGGGAATTAATGCAAAATTTAAAAGGAAGCAACCTCATCAAGAATTTAAATGTGAAATTAAACACAATCATGGCACCACACATGCCTCCTTATATATATATATATATATATATATATATATATAACACGCACAGAGACACGGAAACAGACACACTCACACACACACACACACACATATATATGTGTGTGTGTGTGTGTGTGTGTGTTTCTGTGTCTCTGCGCATGTGTTTTTGTGTGTTTCTCTCTCTGTGTGTGTGTGTGTGTGTGTGTGTGTGTGTGTGTGTGTGTGTGTGTGTGTGTGTGTGTGTGTGTGTGTGTGTGTGTGTGTGTGTGTGTGTGTGTGTGCAAATATATGTATACAGACATAAGTTTGTAGGTGGGAGTGAGTTGCTTGTTGGTAGATGTTGGTATGTGCAAATGCTCGTGTGTGATTTTGTGCATGTGAAAATAGTTGAGTGTCTGTGTGCTTGTGCCTGTCTGTCTGTTTTTATATGTGTGATTGTGCAGAATTTATGTTCATGCGTGTATGCGTGTGTGAGTTTGAGCGTGTTTTTTTTATGTGGGTTTGTGAATGAGTGTATGTGTGCGTATGTTAGTTTGTGTGTGCGTGCGTGCGCACGCGCGCGTGTGTGTGTGTTTCTACGCGTTTCTTTGTGTGTTTGTATAAGTGTTTCTATGAGAGAATGTGTGTGTGTGTATTTTGACAGTGTGCATGTCTGTGCATGTCTGTGCATGTTTGAGCGTGAGAGTGTGTGTATTTATGTGCTAATGCAGTCAACAATTGAGAACATGCATATCACTAAAATTATTGTCTGGTTAAAAGAAAAAAAAACACCGAAGCATTGGAAAGGAAGGAGCAAAAAATGACTGTATAAAAAAAAGCACCAAGCCTAAAACCGCTCTATATAAAGCGAACAAGGAAATGATATATCAAAAGCAAAGTGCAAAAAAAAGCATCTTATCATTCGTACGTGTGTTAGTGTCTCTTTGAGTTTTTGTGTATACACAAGAGCATAAAGGAAATAATTTCCCATACATAACAATGAGAATAAATACATACATATATATACGTATGTGTGTGTATGTGTCTGTGAGTGAGTGATTGAGTGAGAGTGTGTTTGTGTGTGTGTGTGTGTGTGTGTCCTTTCTTACGCCTGTGAATATAGGTGCACACATCTGCCATAATAAAAAGACGGAGATAACTTCTATGTTAAGACGCGTGTATTTGTATATTTTCTCTTGTTCTTCAACAAACTTCGGTAAAATGTATATATATATATATATCTGGGTGTGTGTGGGTGGGTGTGTGCGCGCGTGTATGTGTGTGTGTATGTGTGTGTGTGTGTTTACGTAGTAAAAATAGCCACAAAATATTCACATATTTCTTAAGTATATATATATATATATATATATATATATATATATATATATATATATGATCGATATTGGCATACGTTGAAAAATCTATCCCGAATAGCATCATTCCAACATCTTACAAGTGATCACGAAAAGCTTTCTGTGTAACGGATTCTCCAATTTTCATGAAACGTTTCAACTGAAAATGCTCGATGTATAGCAGTCTAAGCTATAATAGTTATGTTTGATTTATGAAAATAAACTAACCACACATCTGAAATAAAATTTAGTTTATTTAATAGCCAAATTTTAAGTTTCCAGACTTTTTTTCGTATGGGCATTTAAAATTGTCGCAGTCTCCTGAAAATTCGCTATGGTGTTATTGCTATACATCTTATGAGATGACTGACCAATATTTATGATTTCAGGTTCAAATGAACAGCTACAGCAGCAATGGGAATACACCCTACTAAAGCCTGATTTTCACAGCTGCTGAATTTCAAAAATGCAATCTGGATGTGAGAACACTTCAGAAGAACGATATGCAATTAAATTCTGTTTTAAACTTGGGAAAAATCCAACAGAAACGTATGAAATTCTTCAGACTGCTTTTGGAGCATCTTACATAAATCGAGCGTCAGTCTTTGAGTAGCATAAGATATTCAAGGAAGGCAGGGAGTCTGTGAGGGATGATGAGAGGTATGGGAGGTGTAAGGAAGTCAATATACCAGAGTTGATTGGCCAAACGGTTAGGGTTAGGGTTACTATTTTGAGGTTTTAAGGGAGTTCAGGAAGAGATTCCGTCGGAAGAGGCCAGCACTCTTCAAATTGGCTCAGTGGCATTTCCACCAGGACAATGCACCAGTCTACAACTCCATGCTTGTCACAGACTATTTTACCAAGATGGGCATCAAGACAGTTCCACACCCTCCCTATAGTCCAGACCTTGCTCTCTGTGACTTTTGTTTATTCCTTAAGCTCACAGGCTGTCATTATGAGACAATTGAGGAGATGAAAGAGGCTGTGAGAAAGGTCATTGACACGCTCACAAAAGAGGACTTCCATGGGGCCTTCGAGAAGTTGTTGGAACGGTACAAGTGCATTGCAGCCGGAGGAGATTACTTCGAAGGGGACTAGAGTTTCATGTGTGTACTATCAATAACGAAAAAAGTCTGGAAACTTATCGTATGCACCTCGTATATATATATATTTATATATATATATATATATATATATTACTAATCTAATATCTACCAGCATTCACGGTACCATAAAAAAAAACGAAAAAAAACCTGCCAGGAAAAGAGATAAAAGTATCTCGAATCACCGTCCGGGGGGAAAGAAAAAATTATAGGTCAAAAAGAAACAAAAAGCCAACCTCGTCTGATCCCTTGAAAAAAATCTAGGGATACGCAGTCAGTTGGTCAAAAGAAAACTAAAAACCTTCCGCAAATCCTGCAATGCTTTAATTACAAAAGCGCTTAACACAAGTAGAGCCAATTATAAAATTAACTTAAATCGCGAGTCGAAAATCTTCTACTAAAGTTTCATCAGGAAGCCTAACTCCAACTAATGCTAAAGGAAAAAACGCCATCTTATATTCACCAAAAACCCACCTAGCTTAGAATTTACATAACAAAAAATATATATATAAAGAATAAAATAAATAAATGAATAAAACTAGGAAACACCCCCCCATATCAAAGAGATGGACAAGTTTGAAGCTGAAATGATAGGAATGGTTAAGGAGATAAAGTTTAGGAAAATGCGCAATAATATTCTGCAAAAAATGAATGAGGATATGAGGAGATTTAAGGAGTCCGAAAGCATATTTGTAAAGTCGGATAAGTCGGGCAATTTGTATGAAATAGAAAAGGGAAAATATCAGCAAATGATGTTTAAGGAGGTGGTTAAGAATTATAAGAAAGCACCACCTGATCTCGAAAAAGAGTTGAATAGCGGGGCGAAAATGTTGGCGCATAGACTAGGTATTGTAGATAGAGTGGAAAAATACAATACCAAGAATTGTTTCATTACTATCAAGGACCACAAAAGTGATTTCAAGACTAATCTTGAATGTAGGCTTATTAACCCGGCCAAGACACAGATAGGTAGGGTTAGTAAAATAATTGTCCAAGAAATATGTGATTCGCTTAGGCTGGCATTAAATATCAACCAGTGGCGGAGCACAAAAGATTGTATTAAGTGGTTTGAGGAATACGATAAGAATGATAGGTGTTCCTTTATCAAATATGATATTAAGGATTTTTACCCATCGATAACCGAAAGGACACTGGATAGAGCGTTAGATTTGGCTAAGGAAAATATGGTGATACCTTTAGACAAGGTGGAGATAATTAAGCATTGTCGTATAACATTGCTATACTATGAAGATAGTATATGGATAAAAAAAAGGGGAGGGTGGAAATTTCGACACACCAATAGGGGCATATGATGGGGCAGAAATTTGTGAGCTCGTCGGGTGTGTATTATTGTATAGTATTAATAAGATTATGGACCCAAGTAGCCATGGACTTTACCATGATGATGGTCTGATTATCGTGGATAAAAGCACACTGAAGAAATGTGATGGTATAAGAAAAAGATTGTATAAGCTGTTTGATGAGTTTGGATTTAGGTTAGATATAAGGAGGGACCTAAAAATTACCGATTATCTTGATGTTACTTTAAACTTATATAGTGGAACTGTATCTCCGTTTAGAAAAAGGAACCAGGATCTGCGTTATGTGAATAGGGGATCCAATCACCCAACACAGGTTTTTAAACATGTACCTAAGGGAATAGAGCATAGGTTATGAAATAACTCCTCCAACAAGGAAATTTTTGAACGAAGCAAGCAGAAATATGAGGAGGCTTTGAAGAATGACGGCTATAGAATCAATTTAGAATATCGGGATAGGGAGGAAAGTAATACGCAAAAAAGGAGAAATAGACCTAGGAAAATTTTATAGTTTAATCCACCTTATAACAAGGAGGTAGTCAATAACTTAGGGAAAGATTTCTTTAAGTTATTAAAAAGAAATTTCCCTAGTGGGAGCCAGTTACATAAGATATTTAATAAGAATTGTGTTAAATTAAGTTATAGTTGCATGCCAAACATCAATGGCATAATAAACAAGAGTAATATAGCTAAATTAAGTAAGGAGAAAAATAAGGTGATTGCAAAATGTAACAGTGGGGATAAGGTTAGATGTCCGCTGGAAGGCAAATTTAAACAAGAATGTGTAGTGTATAAAGTGGAAGTATATAGTGATCAGAATAATAAGAGAAACAAAAAGATATACTTTGGGTCGACGCAAGGGGATTTTAGGACTAGGTACTATAACCATAAAACGAGTTTCTCACACGAGAAGTATAGGCATAGTACTACGTTATCTAGTTATGTGTGGGAGATCAAGGATAACAAAGGGATAGATCCTATAATGAAATGGGAAGTAATAAAGAAATGCCGTAAATATAGGGCTGGGGATAGGAGTTGTCTGCTTTGCATGGAGGAAAAACTAGCAATAGCATCTTGTAAAAGTAGGGATATGTTAAACTAAAGATCAGAGGTGTTAAATAGTTGTAGACACAAAAGGGCGTGGTTGCTATATAATTAGGGATAGGTTTCAGAGATTCTTTTTTTTTAATAAAAGTAATATTCATTTATTTATTTTATTTTATATATATATATATATATATTTGTTATGTAAATTCTAAGCTAGGTGGGTTTTTGATGAATATAAGACGGCGCTTTCTCCTATAGCATTAGTTGGAGTTAGGCTTCTTGATGATCCGATAAGGTGAAACTTTAGTAGAAGATTTCCGACGCGCGATTTAAGTTAATTATATATATATATATATAGGAAAACTGCTGTATATTTTCCTAAAGGTGTAGCATCGTTGGAGTGATTATGAGTTATTTACCAAAATTTGATTACTTTGTTGTGTCAAGCGACTTTCTACAAAAACAAAAAAATAAAGAAAAACGTTATTTATCACAAAATCGATATAGAGAAGTGCTTCGATCCTCCAGTCGATGGCTGTCAATTAATGTTCACGTCATTAAGATATTTTCCCTTTCTTCACAAAATTAATTCATATACTTTAAATAAATTCCACTGAAGGTGAAATAATAACAGATATAAACACACAAAGACACACGTATGTATACATATATATATATATATATATGTGTGTGTGTGTGTGTGTGTGTGTGTGTGTGTGTGTGTGTGTGTGTGTATTTCGGGGTGTGGGTGTAGGTGTGAATATTTGGAAGTGAAATCCGACGAAATGAGAAATAATGAAACAATTTTGAAAATCCGATTGAAATAAGTTGAATCTATTTTTCCACATTGTCGATTCTGATTCTGAATGTAGATATATATATATATTCACCCAAACTATTTGCCAAGCACATGAAGTGACATGAGGTCAAATTTTAAGCGGATTTTTCGGCGATTTGAATTTGGTTTTTATTCTCCGGGACAGAATGTCTAGACAAGATTAAAGATTCCAGAGTGTTCTATTTTTTCCTGAGTTTCGGATAGAACAGATTAATGCCTTTCCCAACGACATAACGGCGAAATGAAAAGCTAACAACATTGTCCAGAATTTGAACACATTTTGTTGATTCTAATCACGATAAATATTTCGCTAAATACGCCTCCATTTAATTCTGAATCATAGTGAAAACTTAAAACAATTTTTCGGAATATACTATTTTCATTTATGTTTCACAGATTTTACAAACACACATACACACCATATATATATAATGATTGAGCACAAAAACTTAGATTTTTCTCCCCTCTAGCAGCGGAAAGGATGCAGGGATTCTTACTCTTGGCTGAAGAATCTATTGTTGTAAAGTTTCATTTATAAACATGTTCAAATAAGTTTTGATATCATGACTTCTTAAAATCGAGGAGTATTTTTGCGCTCTCTATAAATATATATATTCATCCACCGACAGACTGTTTGGTTGTATCACAATTCATCAGTGTAGCTTGACACACGAGATGCCTCAAGCTGGGATCGAAACGCAGTCAACTTTATGTCATCTTAATAACATAACCTCACAGCCACCAATAATCTCAACGTAAACTTGAGAATTTAACGTGTATGTATTAAATTTTTCTGTTTGTTTACATTTTTCGCTAACGGCTACTGGAGTGTTCAATTCGTTAGAAGAGCTTCGCATTACGCAAATATATATATCGAAATGCATGCATTTTTGCACAAAAATAATCTCAATACCTTTTTATTAATTAACAAAAATTACTATATCTGAGCGTATACTTATATCGGCCAGTACATACATACATGCTGCACATTAAAGTTATTCATGCAGTTTACCCCTGTAATATATAAATTAGTTATGTATTTTCTTTCTCTGTGGATGTTGAGAATCTGGCTGAGATAAAAACAAATAAAAGTTTCCAAGCACCGAATTTCAAGCTAACAGGCTTATCGTCTTTGAACATTTACTGCAAACACAAACATCTCATCATCTTCCATATTTAGTTTTGTGGCAGAATAAGCTAAGCTTAACAAACATCTACCCTTTATATAAGAGTATACAACGAATTAATGTTCCGGAAGTCACTTCTAGTCGAGCATGTGCATAACGCAGCATGGAAACTCACGGTCGAAATTCCCAATAGACGATCTTTACGCCACACTGGACCTTCTAAAAGAAAGCCAAAAATTAGCTCTCCAAAAAATAGGATCGATACGGTTACTGGATGATAATTGATTTCTATAATTCAAATTTGATATTCAAATGCAAAAGATTAAACAGAAAAATCGCAAAAGCATTTAATGTCTCCAGTAATTTCAATAACAAAAATAATGCAACCATGCCTACTCTCCTTGCGAATATTGTACCACACAAACACATGCAACCACATGGAACCACACTCACGATGACACACACACACACATACACATACACACACACACATATATATATATATATATATATATATATATATATATATATATATATGTATATATAAATGTTTAGATATAAAATAAGACATAAATATAAACATATTTGTATACATATATGTAAAATAAATATTCTTGCCTTTTCCACAAAATTTTTATTTCATATTTTAATTATATATATATATATATATATATCAATCGAGATGTGTCCATGTGTACTAGTTCATTAAAGAACGTGGCTTATGAGTTAGTCCCTAGCAGTATGTCTTGCTTGTGTTACTTGGATAGTTTGTGCCATTGGAGGTAAGTGGCCGGTCAATAGTATTCAATGCTTACAAATGCGTATGTTGATGAGATATTGCTACCGAAGTATATAAACTGGACTGCAATTAAAATCACAAGCTCAAACTCATTATCTCTCTCTATCTCTCTCTCTCTCTCTCTCTCTCTCTCTCTCTCACACACACACACACATACACACACACACACCTATATATATATATATATATATACTAGCCACACTGAAGAGTTGTGATACAACGAAACAGTCTGTCTGTGGATGACAATATATATATATATATATATATATAACTCGGATGCAAATGTACTTATACATATATATTTCTAGCTAAGGATTAAATATTATCGATTCTATCTTCTACAAAGAGTGTTTTGGCTTTAAATAACCCACAAACATTGATATGGTATTAGAGAAACAAAGAAACTAAAACATATCTATCATTGAACAGTCGGCTGTGGCTGTAGAATATACCGATTGCATCTCTACAGAGGGGTAAGACCCCTATTTACGAGTATCCTGAATATGACACTAAATAATCTGATTGTGAGTTTCCAGTAATGTTGGAGCTTTCATAGTCATCACTCCCAGGTCCACTCAGGCCAGGAGTGATAGCACCTGGTAGGGATATATCAATAGTTCAAATAGAACTAAACTGTGTACTTATTCTAAGCTGAATTGTTTGAATTAGAGCTGCTTGACTAAACTGAATAGCTTGAAGTAGAAATATTTTTGACAATTAAACTATGTACTAACATTTAAACTGCGTACTTATGCTAAACTGAATTGTTCGAAATTTTTTTGACATTAAAAATGTACTATCGCTAAATTGAATTATTTAATATAGAACTGTTTTGGCATTTAACTGAGAGTGTTGTATGGTCATATGCAGATTCATGCAGAATGAATCACAACGACACAACGATAAAGGACGAGCGAAGACTTCTTTAAAAATATGTACCTCTCACTTTATTTGTAAGGGTTAGAAAAGGTTGTGTGGGGTTCTACTGTGAGAGGGAGCTGGAGACCGAACAGAAACTTCAATATTTTGACACCTACTCTTATGGCCGTCAGCGTTGTGTTTTTCTTGTTCTCCAGATGCTCAACCGGAGGCCCAGTGGCCCAGCTCTCTGCTGGATGATGGCTTTCTTTACTGCATCTTATCAGCATCTTCTCTGGACCCCAATTCATCAGGGCCCCAAGCGTCTTCGGGCTGGTGTGGCTTTCCCTACCACAACTCGTCTATAACTCCGTCTCCAACTGTAACTGGAACTGTCACTTGACTTCTGTCTTGACTGAGTTATATAATAGTTCAACGCCCACTCGATCGCCCACTCGATCTTCGGAATGGCATGATTGATCGTCATCCAGCGGAAATAACTGTCATGCAGTTCACAGGTCACTCTCTTCCGGAGCATTAGTCTATGAGTGTATCATGGGCTTTACCTTGTCCCATTTCATCAGCGAAATCTACCCACGCGATCTCTTTCGATTACTGGCCATTGGAATGTGTCACTTCCTTCCGGTGCATCACTTTGTAATGGCATGTTTACTCGGGCCGAAGGTCAAAATACAACAAGAATAAACAAAATCTATACTTATACTAAACTGAATTGTTTGAATTAGAACTGTTCGATAAAACTGAATAGCTTGAAATAGAATTTTTTTTTTTACAATTAAACTGTCTACTCATACTAAACTGAATTGTTTGAAAGAGAACTAATTATTTCTAGAAAATGGATTTCGCATTAGATAACCTACAAAGGTTGATATGCCATAAACCCAACTAACCAACCAACGAGACAACCAATTCAATAAACATCAGTATTTTGTTTATACACAGTTAAATCATCAAACAGTTCTCTTTCAAATCATTCAACTTAGTATACGTCATTTGATTGTGCTCAGTTTAAATGTCAGACGTTACTATTTGACCCTTAGCTATGACCTTATCAGATACTACATCTCCAGGTCAGTGTGTACCTGGGAGCAATGACCATGAAAGAGTACTCCACATTCCCCAAAACTCCAAGACTGTAGCCTCACCATCAGATTATTTGATATTAAGGACACTCATTGCGGGGGGAGTCTTAATTCTTTGCAGAGTTGCAGTCGGTGTATTCTACAACCCCAGCCGAATGTAAATCACTTCTACAGTATATAACGTGGTTTAATTGCACATGTATAATAGATTCATTTTTTCAAGAACAGTCTTCAAGTGCCATGCAGTTGTACGTAGATTTAGCTGCAATATAATATACTACTTATAATACACAGTGGTTGAAGCTCAATGAATAAGTTGATCAGGACGTATAATGTAACTGAATGTGTCATGTAGGAACCAGAATGATATTTCTTAAGGAGTGTTATGTGCCACTGTCTTCCTGTATACCATCATCGTCATCATCATGTCACGCCATCAGCACGGATATCCCTGAGCTTCTCTCGCTGCCCTTCTCTATCGTCCTTTGCTTCCGGCCGGTCTTCAGGGTTACATCTTGTATCGGCACTGAGCTACTGTTAGTAGGTTCCAGCTGGTCGTCCTGCCTTTGCTCATCCATGTGAAGGGGTACACAGGAGTACATCACTTACTGGAATAATATATGAATTAACGGTTGGCAAGAAGGAAAGCAGGGTTTGCTAGTTCACACCTTGATGTTGACGCAGACCCATATCTTTATTGTCGTATGATTATCTGTTGCAAGTCTCTACAACTTCACCATTTGGAAAAATTTTACGTATGTAAACAAAAGGCTGTTATTTATGGATACTAGTGTTCTTTTTTACCAACATTCATGCTAAATTAATTAAAAAAAGGTGAATACATTAACGTTAACTTTTAAAAATAGTCCTGTTTTGGGGGGAGATTATTATTATTTTTTTTTTTTTTTGTCTTTTTGCGGGCGGGGCCAATTTTTAAGAAAATACGGTTACTTTGTATCAGCAGCTAAGCCGCACGCTCCATGGTTTCCAAGAGAAGAAACCTGTCACTCGAGTCTGAGTTGACTGGAAGAAAGTGGCCTGTATAATTTCTGTCGAATTGGAGATATTAGAATTTGCAGAAACCACAACATCTATTCTCTCATAATAAAAATATTACGATCATTTTTACCAGCAATATTGCAAGTAATAATATTAATTTATCAATATCAATCATTGAAAGAAGTTTTTGCACCCGGGTACACGCTTTAGTTCTACTTGACCTCTAGAGAGGGCCCTATCAGGTGCTACCACTCCGGGTCTGAGTAGACCTGAGAGTGATGGCAATAAAGGAGTACTCCGCATTCCCCAAAGCTCAAGCATTACTGGAGCTTCACCATCACCTGTCATAAACAGGACACTCGTTGGAGGAGTTTTACCTCCGCTGTGTTGTGTCTAAGATGGTTTCGACCGATCTGTGGATCTCCGGTTCCCCTTGTCTCTCTTGGTTGGTTGGATTTTATGACATCTATACTTATAGGGTCTCTAATACCAAATTCAGTTTTAACATATATGATTTGTGAACAAATACTTCGTAAATATTACCATTTTAAACAAGCCGGATCTCATTTGTTTACATGTAGCTGAATGGTTTCAAGTATTCCTATATAACAGGAACAATTCTTTTTAGTAATTATAATTTTTTTCCACACAGTTAAATGGATAGAGATTTCTATTTAATCCATATATGGGAGACTTAGTAGTAATATCTCTCCGGGTCAAAGTGAGCCTGGAAATAATGTGCTAAAGTTATATTACACGTTCCCCAATGCTCCAGAACTGAATCCTCACAATCAGAGAGTTCATTGTCATACACAGTTCCTTCATTGGTGGGGAGGTCTTCCCCCTTTGCTGAGATGCCGTCTGCATATTCTATAGTCCCAGCTAACTGGGCTTCCCATTCTCTTTAACAGGCTCTTCGGAAGTGTTCGAAGAGCTCCGACAAATATTAGATCCTTGTCCCTTTCGTATTAATGATAACTTTCATTTTCCTTTAACTAAATCAAGTTTTTGTATTCTGACTAAAACTTAATCCACCATTTTTTCTCAAAAACTTAGAGAAATTTTCATATCTCATTTTTCAAGGCATATTCTGGACAGACTATTTGTCACTGGGCTTTCAGAAAATATTATATTTGCCACCCAGTCATGTCTTCTCTTGTACTTCTTCAAGGGCAGTTATCTGATTGAGAGTTTCCTTGCTCTCTCTATCTCTGTATCTCTCTCTTCCCGTCTCTCTCTCTCTATATATATATATACATTTGCAATTCTTCTCCTTCTTCTTCTTCTTCTTCTTCTTCTTCTTCTTCTTCTTCTAAATATGATTATTATTATTATTATTATTATTGCCGTTGTTGGGCAATATAAACACTTGACAAAGCAATCACAGAAGGAATTATATTTTTTTAGTGTTTGTGCATCTGTGTAAGAATCTATGTAAATGCAAAGGTGTTCCCAGATCGAGTCAAATTATTGAAAAGCGGGATTCACTTCCGGCGGAAGAGGACACCAGACATCTTAATGTTGAGCTTTTCTTCTTCCGTGAGGTTTTGCCCTACCTCTTCTTGCTCTCTTCCTCTCTCTCTCTCTCTCTCTCTCTCTCTCTCTCTCTCTTCCTCTCTCTCTCTCTCTCTCTCTCTCTCTCTTTCTATATATATATTATGTGTATCTGTGTACGGTTGTCGTTTTCTCTATTCTTCTACTCCCACATCCATTCTTTCTTTCTTTCTTTCTATTTTGTCTTTTCCACTATTTCTCTACCTCCCATACCTTTTCTCACTTCATCCTGTGTATATTGATCGGCCATTTTGTTTAAGACAGCATAGGTAAGGAAATATCCGCGCGTCTTACAAAGAGGTGTTGTTGCGTCGTATAATCTTGGTTCACGATGAAACTCCTTTGTGCGTAAACAGCCTATTGTAATGCATTCATAAACTCGGCATTCCAAGCTAGTTTTGTTGATACTTGGCGCTTTCAGGAAGTTGTTCCCGTTCGAATAATTAAATATATCCTGTTTCGTATTTACCCGCTGGTAATTTCTGACAATATATGGAGATATTTATTTAGCAAACTATAGTTTGTCACAAGGTCAGAGTCCTTCAGTTCCAAAAGAGTATGAATTTACAACGGCTTCCTAATCAAATATCAGCGATTAACACCAAAGCAAAATATTTTACACACACATACATGTGTGAATGCAGGCAACGCACAAAACTATGTCTAATTTGCTCTGTTTGTGGGGCTTCGTACATACTGACTACAACCACTTCAGAGGGTGATGGCTCCACTGTAAAAGGGTGTCCTACTTACAGCATTTGGTTGTTAAGTTTCTGTTCTGGAGCTCGGGAAAATGTGGAATCATGCTCATTGCTATCATTCTCAGGGCGACTTCCCTCATAATGGAAGTACAGATATTGGGAATCCTTTTGTATCTCTAAATCCCTGAGCATTTTATCCGTCTCATTCTGTTGGGCGAATTCTGGCTTGTACATATATCATTTGGTAGTATGGTCAAGTTTAATTTTTTCACACAATTCCCAGTTGATCCCCTTCCCTATCCATTTGTATTTGTATTATTATTATTATTATTTACCTGGAACCATATAACTGAGAGTGAATTATTAGTAATGAATAAGAATACTAGAAAACATATAACCTTGTACAAATTATTTGCATTAGATAGGAATACATTAAACTGGATTAGTATTTGCAAAAAATTATTTAAAAATCAAATCGGAATATTTAAAATACTAATTCGTCGAAATAGAATATTCTCTGTTTTTTGTTGTTGTTTTTTTGTTTTTGTTTTTGTTTTTTCGTTTGGGTTTTTTTTTGTTTTTTTGCTTGTTTGTTTTGTGGGGTTTTGCCGTTTATGCGAATTACTTTCATAGTTCTCGCTGGAATTCGTTAAAACTGGATAGTTTACTCTCAACTGTATAGCAATTCCATGTATGCAAAGAATCTCGCATTTCCTTCCTGATAATTAGAATTTATTTAAAGGTTTTCATATGAAGGTATTTCATGAGTATTCTCTATGATAAATAAGTAAAGTTGGCGATCGTAGTCGACGGTGACCCGAAGGCTCCCTTATCGATAGCTACTACACCGAGGTGTAGGGGAGGGCGCTAATCCTTTCCCTGGATTGCTCCACTTATTATGCTGAGCGTTAAGGAAAGAGGCATCAAGAATCATTTTTTAAGTCTTTGGTATGACTCGACCTGGGATTGAGCTCAGGTCTCCCAGGCCATTGGCTAACACTCTAACCATGATATCAATGCCCGGAGATGATTATTGGTGTAAAACGATTAAAATCTTTTA
The DNA here is from genome assembly GCA_963585895.1 of Sepioteuthis lessoniana. Taxonomy (NCBI): domain Eukaryota; kingdom Metazoa; phylum Mollusca; class Cephalopoda; order Myopsida; family Loliginidae; genus Sepioteuthis; species Sepioteuthis lessoniana. The sequence continues at coordinate 71,648,940 of OY757911.1, read as the reverse complement.
TGTTTAACTTATTATCGCCTTGTATCACGAATGGCACGTTAAGGATTTTCCCGAGTCACAAAAATCATTATTTATGAGTTCCGGGAAGTTGACAAGATAGCAGCCCAGGTGGGATACTCTCTGCTTTTCATCTCGTAGATAACTAGAGGAACATATTCCAAACAGTCCACCTATGGTTCCAAACCCAAGACAACAACTACAGATAAACACCAACTGAATAGGATCCAGATTTCCTATTGATTTTTCGATTCTGGTGATATTTTCAAAATCTGGATCAATGCTGGTGTAACTGTTTCTCGATCCAGAACACCCTGAACACTCCCATCAGTTTGAATGTAATCGCAGAATACTGATTTCGAAGCCGCTATCAATATTTAGACAGAAAGTTTTCTGTATGAGATAAAGATCATCAAAATTATTTTGTTGGTCAATGGAATCAGGTCATGTTCAATGAGAAATCAGGATTTTGTATTTCCTTCGGTGATCGTGGCCTTTGCAATTGGAAAAAGTCGTGTGAGAGATATGATACAAAATGCGTAAAAAAAGCGTCAATTTCTTTTATTCTGTAATGGTTTGGATACTGGAAATATCTTCTCGAAAATATCGATTAATGCTGCTGTCTTTCAGTATGTTGTAGATCATTTTCTTATCCTATACATTGAGGACAATTTGGGGGACAATGAGTTCTTCATCCAGAATGACCTTGCTTCGTCTCCCAGAGTGAAACCTACAAAAGAATGGTTCAGAGAAGAGAGGACATTCGTTCTTTATTGGCCTGCAAATAACCCAAATAAAAATCCAATAGAAACTTAATGGGGAATCCTAAAGAATAGATCAAGAATATACAATTCAACTAATATTGAAGACTAGAAGCCAGTTATGACTGTAGAGTAGGCATCATAGTCACCAGAGACTTGTGATTTAATCAGGTCGTTAAATAGAAAATGTAAAAGATATCTCAACAAAGTATTAAGTGTATTAATACAGTTCTTTTAAATACGTTGGTTTAGTTTTACGGCATATCAACCATTATAGGTTATATAATGCCAAATCTTTTTATACATATCAAATATATGATTTCTAAACAGATTTTGTAGATAACATTTTTAAACGAGCCTGAGCTCCTTTTTTTTTCACTTATTTCTTAATAATACGAATAATTCTACTTACTATTAATCATTTATTTGCACACGGTTAAATGTTTTCAAGTATTACTGTTTAACACTAACAATTCAATTAAACATCGCTCATTTGTTTACACACATTAAAATGGTCGAACAATTCTATTTCAAACTATTCATTCTAGCACGTCAACAATGTTAAATGGTTCTAAGTATTATGTATCACTAACAATTCATTTATACATCAGTCATTTGTTTACACAAAGTGAAATGATCAAACAGTTCTATTTCAAGCAATTCAGTTGATTATTGGTCATTTGTTTGTACTTATTTTGAGCGTCAAAGTTCAGTTTAAATGTCACACAGACCTATTTGACCCATAGATAGAACGCTATCAGGTGCTACCGCTTTGGGCTGGAGGGGACGTGGGAATAATGGGTACTCCTCATCCCCCCAAAGCTCACCATTAGATTGTATAGTGTCATTGTCAAGACACACGTTTGCGGGAGTCTTACCTTTCTGCAGAGAGGCAGTTGGTGTATTCTACAGTCCCTACCGGCCGACTGGGCCACTTTAAAATTATATTCTTTCCGAAACATTTTTCATGATATAAAAAAAGCCTTTTTTTTTTGTCTTTTTGTTACTAGATATAAAAATCATCAAATTTCAAAATGTTTTTCTTCAAAGAAAACCTCATTTCTTTGGGAAATACTAACCGATTATTGTCATATATTGAATTGATAGACTGTTAAGAGTAAACTGCCAAAATTTAATCAAACACGAACTAGAAATGCGAAAGTTATTTGCAAAATATTGAATATTTCATTTTACAGAACAGTTCTAGGACTTGAAAGCATTGTTTATGAATCCTTAGTTTTGAACAAAAGGATTAGAAGCTAAAATTGTTTACAAATGATTATCATAGGTTATTCGAAACTTTATCATTCTTTGAATAAATCGATTTCTTTATCAGTAAATATCCCAACAAGGTTTTATAAGCTTGAAAAACTAACCACACGACTAACTAACTAAATATTCATTAGATATTGAATTGATAAATCTTTTAAATTACTCTTTAATAAAAAAAATCTGTTCATAATTTTGCACAAATTTTTAGAGGAAAATATTAACTTCATAGAGTATAATAAAAATATATTTGGTAAATTTCTTTTCTATTTTGTAGAATTGCCTTTTATAGTAGCAGTTTTGCCTAGTCATCAGGGGCTGTAGAATACACCGACTGTAAGACCCCTCCCCAACGAGTGTCCTGATAATGACACTAAAAAACTGATGGTGATGTTCCAGTAATGCTGGAGCGTTGGGGAATGCGGAATACCTCTTTATTGCCATCGCTCCCAGATCCACTCCGGTCCGGTGTGGTAGCACCAGATAGGGCCCTATCTATGGGTTAAATAGAACTAACGACATCCTTATGCTAAACTGAATTGTTTGACTAAACTGAATAGCTCAAAATAGAAATGTTTTTGATAATTAAACCGGACTTACATTTAAACTGTGTGCATATGCTAAACTGAATTATTTGAAAGGGAACTGTTTTCTTTTTTACATTGAAACTGTAAACTATAACTAATATGTTTATAGAACTGTTTTGACATTTAACTGCGCGTAAACAAAATCTGTGCGTACACTAAACTGAATTAGCTGTATCAGAACTGCTTAATTATACTGAATCGCTTGAAATAGAAGATTTTTTTTCACAATTAAACTGTATTTACATTTAATCTGTGTACTTATGTTAAGCGTAATTGTTTGAAATAGAACTATTTTCATAAGAATGGATTTTGCGTTAAATAACCCACAAAGGTTGATATACCATAAAACCTAAATAACCAACCAACCAAAGAAATTATTAATTTAGAAGATTGACGCGCCGAAAATAAGATGTAATGCCTTTGGGTTCCAAGTTTGAGTCGTTCTCAATTATTAACTATTCTTCTTCTGTATTCATCATCGGACTACAGACTTAAACTTGCCTCACCGAATGAGCTTAATTGAAAACATATTAAGCTGATACTAGTATAAATCTTAAAAGCAATATATATATATAAAATAATTTATTCTCGATTAATCTCAAATGAAAGTAGTTTAGTCGAGTCTTTTATGTGTGAAAAATACACAATATATTAGTAAAATATGTGTATGTAGACAGATACTTATTCATTGCAATATCTATGTATATCTATCTATATATATATATATGTGTGTGTGTGTGTGTGTGTTTGAAATTTCTTAAATCTTAAAAGTTTTTAGTATCTGTAACGTTAATATTTATCGGGTGGTGCAAAGGTCATTAACCACTGAAAAATAAATAAATAAATAAATAAATAACTCTTTGCGGAGCTGAAAATGGAGGTTATTTGAGGGATAAGATATTCTCCAATTTTTTGCTGCTTTTTCTCTAAAAGTTTATTTATTCATTTGTTTATGTCCACAAAACACACACACACACACACACACACACACACACACACAGACATACATACACACACACACACACAGATAGATAGATAGATAGATAGATAGATAGATAGATAGATAGATAGAAATGAAATGAATGAATAACTGAGATAGAAAGAGGGAAAGAAAGAGGAAGAAAGATATGAATGAATGAAATAGGGAGACTGAGACAGAGACCTAGACAGAGAAAGAGAGAGAAATGAATGAATGAATGAGATAGATAGATAGATAGATAAGGCTTATGCAAATACATTGAACACACGTGATATTTTGTCTTTTTAGAGCAAAAAGTAAATTCTATTATTGCTAATAATTTCAAACTTCACTTCAATATATGCTTAATGAGAAAAGAGAAAAAAATTGATTTAGCATAAATTCATTCACAAATAATTTATGTCCACATGTTTTGGGTAGAATAGAATAAACAACGTCTGAGATTTTTCAGTGTGTCCCTCATTTGCTTTAATTATATTCCACACCTCTTAGGAAATCATTTTGAAATTGCTCAAGGTTTAGGAATTCCTCTATTGAACTCTCAGCCTAGATTCTTTCCATAGATTGTATTGGAACGTTGAACTCTGACAGCCAAAATAACCGGAGGTCTTTTTATCCGCTGTAATATATATATATATATATATATATATATATATATATATATATATACATAAGAGTATATATGTGTAGTTAGGCAGCAGACTTTCATTTAAGCTTGTTGTTTAAGATACATTTTGTCAATATAATTTTATTAACATCCTTTCATGTTTCCCGATTAGTGCTTTGGTTTTAGGTTGGAATTGGTGAATGAATTTACCAAAATTGTCCCGAGCGCTTTCGAACATTTCATAGGCCATCATCAGGGGTTACTTGCATATGTAAAGTGTGTTTTAAAAGAGTTTTGAAAGATTTTTTGGTTTGTATAACAATAAAACTACGCAAACGCAAAGTTGGATAAAACTGAGTGGCTGATGAATTTAAAAAGCAGAACGCTATCAATGGAAATAGAATATTATCATGAAATACGGAATATTAAAAAAAAAATCTAAAAGCATTTCAAAACATTGTCGTTATTTTAAAAATTAATTCTATTGATTTTAGGTTTTTTCTTTTTATGTGTAGGGTTTCTAAGATTTGTAGTTTAAGCTTATCAATTTCGTGTGCTATTATAGTGATCTTTTCAACAAGAATGTTTTAAAATTTGGATTTGGAAATAGAATGGCTTTTAAAATGTAAGGCTATGGAGCTAGAATCATTAAGGTGCATTGTGAGTCGTCTAGAAAGAGTTGTAACAGTAAGACCAACATACGCATTATTTTCTTTAGAGACACAGTCTCCTGAGGGATATTTAAAGATATATACGATGTTTGTCTTATCAGGAAGTTCAGTGGAGGAAGAGGAGTTATTAGAAATAATTAGGTTGGAGGTTTTAAATTTGTTGTAGTAAAGGATAAGTCTTACTTTTTTGGTTCTGTTTTTTAAATTCATCAGCAACTCAGTTTTATCCAATTCTGCGTTTGCGTAGTTTTGTTATGTTATAAAAATAAAAAATAAAAATTTCAAAACTCTTTAAAAACACTCTTTACACATGCAAGCAACACCCGATGATAGCCCATGAAAGGTCCGAAAGCGCTCCTGATAATTTTGGTAAATTCATCCATGAATTCCAACATAAAGACCGAGATATTCGTATAGGTGTTTCGATACATGTAATTTTCTACTTGCTGTTATTTTAAAATTGCTCCTGTGAAGTGATGTCTTTGTATTAAGGCCTGCTATCGTACATGTTCTCTGACGAAAGCATTAAGCTGAAACATACACGTATGTAAGAACAAATAAATTGATAAATCCTAAAAAAATACAAATGTCTTCATGGACCTACTCATTTTGAAATATTTCTTTCTCTCTTTGGACCTACAACAAAAAATTCTATATATATATATATATATATATATATATATATATACTTACATAAATACATATATATGTATTTATACATACATATATATACATATACATATTTATATGTATATTTATATATATACGTACATATATGCATATATATATACATACATATATATATACATATGTATATATACATAAACATATACATATACATATATTATATACATTTATATATATATATATATATATATATATATATATATATATATATATATATATATATATATATATATTTACTAATCAAATATCTACCAGTATTCACGGTACCAGAAAAAAACAAAAAAAACCTGGCCAGGAACAAGAGAAAAAAAAATATCTCTAATCACGGTCTAGAGGAAAAAGAAAAAAGTTTTTTGGGTAAAAAAGAAAGAAAAGACCAACCTCGTCCTACTCCTTGAAAAAAATCAAGGGGTACTTAGTCAGTGGCCAAAAGAAAACCAAAAAACCCTCCGCGAATACTGCAATGCTACAATTACTAAAGTGCTCAACATTAAACAATGGAGCCAATTAAAGAATTAACTTAAATCGCTAGTCGAAAATCTTCTACTAAAGTTTCACCTTAACGGATCATCAGGAAGTTTCGCCTAAACCATTCTAAGGAGAAATTGCTTTGCCTTTATTCACCAAAAACCCCCTATATATATATATATAGGCAGATTTGTTGTCTATGACCAAGGAAACCGGTGTTCAGTCCCATTTGGGTGATACCAAAGTTTCAAATAATGATACTTGATGCTGCCTTGCTTAAAATTTTGAATTATAAGATATGGGTAATGTGGAGCAATCCACAGAAAAATGTAGCGCCTTCTCCCACTCTTCAGTATACTACCTACTTAAATGGGACCCTCGGTTTACCTTTTATTACCGTCACCAACTTTAATTACTTACTAAACTTAAGACTTTTTTTTTTCTCTTACGTTATTATTTTTGTGATATTTTCTCTACACTTTTTTAACGTCAATACAGCTTTCGTTTTACGCTCTTCATCATTCGGATACTTCCTCAACACAATCATAATTCAAGTTTTCGACGGCTTTCGCGTGCGTCCCCAATGATTTTTAAGAATGATACAATTTGTTTTAGAGACTCTAAACAAGGTTAATTTTCAGAATTTAAAGAATAGTTTGAAATGGGTTATGTTTGTGTTTTTGTTTTAATGTTTTAGATATTTGTTTTTAAACAGTAGTTTAAGCATTAGATAACATCGTGCAACAAACACGATTCAAACGAAGATTGTGTGGACTTAAGGCGCCAAATTGACATCACACAGCTGTCATGAGTAAAAGTAAAATTCTAATAGTGAATAGTTTTAGAACTCCCTGTCATTGACTCCAAAAGATCTTATTGTTTTTTGTTGGTTTTTTTTAATAGTTAAGACCTCTGGTATTTCGATCTTCCGTTGGTCTCATAAAATATTCGGATGTTTTAGAATTAGATGCATAAGGGTTTAAAGTGGTATGCGTTCGTTGAGATGATTCTAAATCATATTCAGGGATGTAGCAGGTGAAACACCGTGAAAAAATAGTTGTGGTTTTTCCAATATATGAATGGATTACCCGTTTAAAAAGCGTAAGTGAATTCGTATTTAAGATTCGCTTGGCTTGTTGGTGTTGTAATTTTTTGTTGAATTGGTTTGTTGTTATTTCTGGTAAATAATTAGATGTATACGTTTTCCAGGGTCGAGTGAAAAAGTGTTAGGACATGTAATACGTTTCCATGGACGTTAATCATTTTGTAGTTTCTGTGCATCTGATCACTGTAAAAAAAGTTTAATAGTATTATTTTTTGTCATTAATTCTATCAACAATTTTATGATTCTTTTTTAAAGACTGCGAGTATTTCATTGTCAAGGATAAAATTAGAAAAGACATTATTTAACAACTTTTGTTCAATATTAGAAAGTTCTTTGAGGAATATCATATGTAAGGATATTAAGTTTGGTATATATATATATATATATATATATATATATATATATATATATATATATATATATATATATATATATATATATTACAGTTAGTAATTGATAAATAAGATATCCAGTTCTTTAAAGCAAACTTTACAAAAATGTTATCGTAATCATATATACATATATTGCAAAACTAACAGCTTCGCGGCCAACGAATCATTCATCAGCTGAGGACTCTGGAGTCAGGAATAATTTTGGAGACAAAACATCTTTACCCTTGAAAGAGAGCACTCCAGATAAATATTACTATACCTGTAGACTTAGTGGGTTTTTGTCACATTGTGAGGATGCCAGATGAAAAATTTGTCTTTTCTTATTATCCTTTATTGAGGAAATACTTTCCGATAACGAAGCATAAATTCAATGATGTAAGGTTCAAGAATTAATTGATAATAGGAAAGATCAATACATGGAACGTTTATGGGTTGGTTTGATTTGGTTTGGTTTTATGGCACATCAACCGGTGTAGGTTATTTAATGCCAAATCCATTTCTATACATATAAACAGTTCTATTTCAAACAATTTAGTTTAGCATAAGTACACCATTTAAATGAAAAAAATTCTAATGATGACTCTGATAATTGTAAATAAGACCTTCAATCCTGCTAATCAAGTTTTGTATTAGATAGAAGAATTAAATTGGTATTAAGATTAAGTTAATTATTTTCACTACTAAATTAAAGACCCAATTTTTACGATCACTTTTAGAATAACATGTGCTTCATAATATGCTTCACAAATATTCTTATTATCAAAAATGCTATTTCAGATCGAGGTTTATCAAAAGGATCACAGCCACATCGTCACTTTCTTTGAATACACATTGCAAATAAATGTAATTTGTTTGCTATTTGCGTGGTATAATGGTTATCACCGTATGACAAAGAGATTCGAGTTCAAATCCTGGGTGAATCTGTTTGTATAACTCGCATGGCTCTTGGGAAAGATATCAATCTAACTATTCCCTATCCAACTATTGGTATGTAGTAGGGCAGACTGAGCTCTTTTAATTTCGAATGGGAAGAGAAGGAAAACTCTGAATTCAAATCTATAAAACCCCGCTTAAAAATTAACCTAAGGCCGCATCCCACTCTTACAGAGGGGGGATATATATATATATATATATATATATATATATATATATATACACAGAGAGGGAGGGAGAGAGAGAGAGAGAGAGAGAGAGAGAGAGTGTGTGTGTGTGTGTGTGTGTGTGTGTGTGTGTGTGTGTGTGTGTGTGTGTGTGTGAATGTATTACCAGTGGGTGAGAAGTAATAATAACAAAAAATGTTAAACTAAAAGAAAGTGTAATCGTACTTAGCAAAGCATAACATTTTCAGATGGAAATCATTATACAATGAATATTTATATAAATATATGCATGTATATATATATATATATATATATATATATATATATATATATATATATATGTGTGTGTGTGTGTGTGTGTGTGTGATAGAAAGCAAGTGCTGGACCTTTGCATAGTAAAGATAAAGAAAACTTTACTTTTTTTTTTATTATTCAATAACTGTTTTCTTAGTCGTTTTTTTTATTCGTCACTCAGATATGTGTAAGACAAATTATTCATCTCTATATTTGCTTCTGTTTATACGTGCATGAACAAATGTCTACTGTTTGATTTTGAATCTTTCGGCGTGCATTGACGTTCATGTGTCCATTCAATTGAACCTGCCAAAAATCGGCAAGATATTTTTTCTCATTCCTGTCTGTCGTTCTAACATTCACAAGTGACATATCATCGTATGCTGCCGTGGAAAGAATCGGTGTTGAAGTTTAATAAATACTGCCATTTTTTTTCCTGATCGTGTCATCTTTATTCGTCCGGAAATTGGATGGCTGATGTGTTTAAAATGTTTCATTCATAGATAATACTATTTTCTTTCTGCTACTTTTTTTTACTGTCTTTCTTCATCCATTCACTTAGGAACCACTTTTCGAAATCTTTGAACGCGAATTCAATTTTGTGATAAAAAGAAAAGAATAAGTATCAACAGAAAATGAAAATATGATATTCGACGTCGTTGTTCTAGAGAATAAGTTGAAAGAGAATGAATTGCTGAAAAATATATAACTATTTTAAGAGAAACTAAATCGAACTGGAATATGAAAGAGACAGTAGTACCAATAATGTAGGGAGGAATTGGAAAAATCTTGAAAAGCCTTATTAAAAAAAATTTCGGAAGAAATACGAATTCGTGAAAGGCTTCTGATCTTGATATTTAGTTTGATTTGGTTTCTTTATTTAATGGCATACAATCTTCATTGGTTATTTGATGCCAAATCCATTTTTGCTGAGGAACAGTAATGATATTTAAACCAGTCTAACAAATTATCTACACTAACAATGAAACGACCGCACGATCTTGAAGTAAATTCGTTTACTACGCTATAGCACAATAATAACCTGGTAGTCATTTGCTTATTTTGAATTAAAGGTTCTCACGAATAATTTTTTAAACAAAAACTTTAAAACACTCCCTTCATTAGTAATCATCAAATAAACAGATTATAAGTGCATGATAGACAGATAGATAGATAGATAGATAGATAGATAGATATCATTATTTTGTTGATTGATTAACAAGACTTTTGTTTAATAGATGAGAGTAAACAAGGGGGTATCCTCGTGGTGTAATGGTTAAAGTGCGGGATCATAGTAAGCGAGTTCTAACTCCAGTCACGCTATTACATTCTCTTTTGGACTAACACCCTTAGGAAGGTATGAGCCCCTTATCCTCCTAGCTATGAGTTAAACAACACCACTACTGTTCTTCTAGAAGGATGACGTTGGCATTAAATAACGTACAAAGGTTGATATGCCATTAAAAGAAAAAAAGTAAACAATTATGATTAGGCACAAAAAATCAGACCACCAAACCAAGTCTCTCTCTCTCTCTCTCTCTCTCTCTCTTCCCATCCGTTAAGGAATTTGAACAAACGAGACAAATTTACTTGAACTGGATTTTTGTGAATAAAAACCTGTTGGCATCTTCTTCCATTGAAAAATGTACTTATTACTTATTTTTAAAGAATTTGTACACTCTGTGTGTGTGTGTGTGTGTGTGTGTGTGTGCGCGCGCACGCGGGCATATGAGGTGTATTTTAACGTAACTATGTATTCATGAATTAATATTAAATCACCGGAGAAACACGAGAAAAAATCTGTACCTTCAAAGAGTGATCAGTCTATGAAAATTACCCGAATTTCTGGAGTCTATCTCACTCCTTCTCTCTCCCTCTAAATTTCTCTCTCTCTCTCTCTCTCTCTCTCTCTCTCTCTCTCTCTCTCTCAATATATATATATATATATATAAAAGAAAAAATATATTTATATATATGTAAATAAAGATGCGATCATTTTCTGGTATAAATGAAATTACTAGATATATATATGTGTGGGTGGGTGTGTGTGTGTGTGTGTGCGTAAGTATCTCTGACTTAATCTATGTGAATATCCCTGTATATATTTATGTGTAAATCTGATTAAATTTACATGTATTGTCAGTGTGTTTTTTTAATTTCCCCGAATTTTATTATGTTGATTTGGTCATTATTTCCTTTTTCTCTACCTTGTTTTCGATTATATATACACATATTTTTTTCAAGTTATTTGTTTGCTTTTTTTTATTCATTTACATCATTTTTTTACTGTCCAGGATATTCTGAGACACGTATAACATTCTCTCTTTGTCATGCCGTTCACTAACTGTCCACTTTCATGTCATCTAATTTTTTGTATAGATATACTCACAATATACAATAACGCACGTGTACATTACAATGCCAAATTCCACGCACATCTACCCGCACCCTCTTGGCTTTTACTGTTTCATTTCACAACACGAGAAAACATAATAGGACTCGAGTTAATGTATTGCCAATGGTCAACATTTGCGCATTTATCTGAACAATCTATTTTTCTGTAGCTCGATTGATTCGGTATCTTCAGCTTACCACTTACCTCGCACTATTTCCGAATAACCTAGGAAAAATAATACACGCTATTAGTTCAAGAACATTCGTATAGTGACAAAAACTGAGACGTGTCTTCAACTTAGATGGGTTTAAACACACAGATTAAATTCTTCCAAGGACGGCTCGGTTTGTTCATTTTTTATTGTTAATAGGCGTCGTACAATTTACACGAAATACGCACAAACGCACATACATATATGAAATAATAATATTAATCTCTCTCTCTCTCTCTCTCTCTCTCCCTCTCTCTCTCTCTCTCTCTCTCTTTCTATATATATATATATTAGTTTTTATATATATTTAATAGCATGTATGCTAATATGCAACCAATAGCTTCATACCATCTCTATACAACCATCATCAGGCAGAAAATCTAATCTACGTAATGATTGACATACAAAGACAGCATGAAATCAATGGTCACAGATAAGCGTCCATGCTATTGTATATATATATATATATATATATATATAAATATATATATAGCTATATTACGGATATTGAGCAATCTCCAAATTATACAGCATTTGGTCTGCCACTAACCCACCAACTGAGAAAATGACAAACGTAAACTGTAATAATAATAATAATATTAAAAATAATATATATATATATATATTATTATTATTATTATTATTACAGTTTATGTTATAATAATACATATATATATATATATATATATATATATATATATATTATTATTATTATTACAGTTTATGTTTGTCATTATCCCACTTGGTGGGTTTGTGGCGGACCAAATGCGGTATAATTTGGAGATTAATTTGGATATATATATATATATATATATATATATATATATATATATGCCAAGTCGGCTGGGGCTATTGAATACACCGACTGTGGTAAGGTGCCTCACCAATGAGTGTCCTAGATATGACACAAAATAATCTGCTGGTGAGATTCCTGTGATACTGGGGCTTTGGGGAATGCAGAGCACGCCTTTATCGCTATGGATCCCAGGTACACTCTGGCCTGGCGAGGTAGCACCTGATAGGGCCCTATCTATTGGCTAAATAGAACTAACGGCATACTTATGCTAAACTGAATTGTTTGACTAAACTGAATAGCTCAAAATAGAAATGTTTTTGACAATTAAATCGTACTTGCACTTAAACTGCGTGCATATGCTAAACTGAATTATTTGAAAGGGAACTGTTTTTTTGACATTGAAACTGTACTAAACTAATTTGTCTAATATAGAACTGTTTAGACATTTAATTGTGTGTAAACAATATCCTTACTTATACTTAGCTGAATTAGAACTACTTGACTGAACTGAATAGCTTGAGATAGAATTGTTTTTACAATTAAACTGTACTTACATTTTAACTGTGTACTTACCCAAAACTGAATTGTCTGAGATAGAACTATTGTCATAAAAATGGATTTGGTGTTAAATAACCTTCAAGGGTTGATATGCCATAAAACCCAACCAACCAACAAACCAACTATATATATATATATATTGGTATGGGATGTGTACAAAAAGTTATAAACTGAAGCTGTATTTACCAAGACTAAAATAAACAATAAATGAAACAATAATTATATTCAAAACACTTCCATTGTTTTCGACTATTTCCGGCAAATTTTCTATTGTCCGAAATACTTTTGAAACAAATCTTTGGATATAATACGAAACTCTGCAGTCCTCAATCTTTAATGTCTTTTAAGTTCTTAAATATTATCCGGGAAATAAATTTTCACTTTATGAAAAATGTCAAACGAAGTTAAGCATGGTTAGTATAGAGTGAGTTGCACTTGCACATTCTCGTGTTTCACATAAAGCATTACATTTAAAGATATCGAAACTGGCTTCATAATTACTTTTTCAATTTTGTACTAACTTGTGACGGATTCTGAACACCTTGCCGGCAAACTAGACGTCAAGACATCGCCATATCATTATATGAGTTGTTGAGGTGCGCATGCGTCTTCAATCAAATTTTAAATCTAAAAATGTTTGCAAACTTTAAGACACAGTTCAATACTTTATTTTTTTATACGATGTATATATATATTTACATATATAGTGTTGGCAGTTATGAATGTATTACTAAAGTTTTCACAGTTTTTACGTGAATATATATATTTTTATCATTAAGGGTTTTCGGACTATTGTCTTCGTCTTAATTGTTATTTCCACAACGTTTCGGCCGATATGTCCTCCGCCTTCTTCAGGTGCTTGTCAAACTCTGGAACCTACATGGAACTTCGAACAACGTCCTTTATTGAATCCACGGCGGTCGCTTGTTCTGATTCCGTTAGCCATAACCGGGTACAAGTGTAAAGTATTCCTATATTGTTACTCGCCTACAGTCAGGATTGAACCTGCAACCTTCAGATGATTTTCTCCTTAGAAGCTTAGGGAGCCAACGCCAATAACTGTTACGCTATGTATCCTGCTGGACAACTATCGTCTTCATCTTTTTTTGTTATTTCCACAATATTTCGGCTGATATGTCCTTCCGCCTTACGACTGGAAATGAAAAAAAGTTGTTATAAGTAACAGTTTATTTGTATGATGACATGTTTTGCCCCCAAGATTTCTTCAGACACTAGGAAATTGTTTTCAATCTGATGATAGAAGTTGTTCACATAAACCGTCATAGAAATAAAGTGACAATCCGCGTTGATTGCTTAGGAGTTTCTTAATGCGAAAATTATTCTTAAAATCTGTTTTTTCATTACTATTATGAATGTTTGCTATAGAATAAGATTAACACTAAAAAAAATATTATAGCTTATAACACATTAATAACACTATAAAATATAAGTGAAGACTAGTTCTGAAAAATAACGATAACAACAACAGCAATAATGATAATATTGTGCAAGAAGTTTAAATTTGGACATACGAACAAATGGTATATATGCAGACCTCATCATCAGTTCAAGAAAATAAGACGCGCAAAATTCTTTGAGATTTTGAGATGCAAACGGATCATCTAGTCTCGGCTAGACGACCAGACCTACTGATTGTCAACAACAATAAAAAAGAAAAAAAAAAGAGAACCTGTCAAGTAGTGGACTTTGCTATTCTTGCTGACTCCTGAATAAAACTGAAAGAAGGGGCGTAGAGAGATGAGTACAAAGACCATGCTAAATAACTGGAAAAAAAAACTATGGAAAATGAAAGTGAAGGTGATACCATTTGTAATTGGTGCGCTCAGTACAGTCATCAATGGTTTGTTACAAGGACTGGAGGACTTGTAAATAAGAGGACGGGTGGAGACCATCCAAACTATAGCAGTCTTGATATCGGCTAGAATATTGAGAAGAATCCTGGAGATATGAGGAGACTTGCTGTCACTCAGAATCCAGGGAAAAACCATCAGCTAACGTTGGTAGGAATAACTCAAAAGGGAATAAACTAATTATAATGACATAAAAAGTATGAGAAGGTTAGTACAATAAAAGAACAACAGCAATAACAATACAACCCAACACCTGTCCTGGAAAATAACACACACCTATGTGACGTTGACATACACACGGATCACCTAATCTCGGCCAGAAGACCAGACCTAATAATAATAATCAACAAAAATTAAAAGAGAACAAGCAAAATTGTCGAATTTGCTGTCCCGGCTGACCACAGAATAAAACTGAAAGAATGTGAAAAGAATGATAAGCACCTCGACCTTGCAAGGGAATTGAAAAAACTACGGAACATCCAGGTGACAATTATACAAATTCTAATTGGTGCGTTTGGAACAATAACTAAAGGATTACAAAAGGGACTGGAGGACTTGGAAGTTGGCGGACGAGTGGAGACCATCCAAACTACTACATTATTGAGAACGGCCAGAATACTGCGAAGAGTCCTGGAAACTTGAGGAGACTTGCTGTAATGTAAAAAACTCTAATATTGCCATTAAATATAAGAGAAGATTAATACTGAAAAAAATGATATTGCCAACGTTCAATTTTCAAGCAAGCCGCAGGGCTTGCTTGAAACGAATTATTTCAACAAATTCGGTTTTTTAATTACTATACATATATATATATATATATATATATATATATATATATATATATCATCATCATCATATCGTGCTGGTAGCACGGATATCCCTGACCCTCTCTCGCCACTCCTCCCTATCGTTCATCGCCCTAGGTAGGTCTTCAGGACAACACCCTGTATCCTCACATAGCTGCTGAATGTACGTTCGAGCTGGTCGCCCTGCTTTTGCGCGGCCATGTGTGGGGATCCATAAGAGTACATCTCTTATGAGTTCATCTTTGCTTCTCCAGCAGTGTCCTGCATGTCTGGTTCGTCTAACTTGAATAGTTTTCGTGATAGGGGGCAGGTGGCCGTACAGTTGGTGTCTTGTGGGGTGTTGCTGCCAGGACTTGTTCAGGATTGCACGCAGCATTCTTGTGTAATTGCCATCTAGTTTCTTCTCCAGCCGTTTTGTTAGCGTCCATGTAGTGCATCCATATAGCAGTATCGATGTGACCGCTGCCTGGAAGAAACTGCGTTTCATTTTATCGGCCAGGTCTGATTTCCATATAATCGATAGCCTATCGATAGCTGTCCATGCTTTCGTTAGCCTCGTTTCGATGTCCTTTTCGGTTGATTCGACGCTGCTTCCTAGGTACGTGAATTTGTCTACTAGTTTAAGTGGGGTTACTTCTAGAGTGGAGATGCCCCCGTTTGGTTATAGCACATATATTCCGTTTTGTGTGCATTAACATAGAGGCCTATGCTTGCTGCTGCTCGTTCCAAACTATGCAGAAGTGTTTCGGCTTGGTCAGGTGTATTTGCCAGTATCGCTGTCATCGGCGTAGTCGGCGTCGGTAATTGTTGTTGCGGGGTATCTTCTGCTTCTTTTCTTCGTCAGTTCGAAGCCATTCTCTTTGATTTTGTCAATCGATGTTCTAAGTACGTAGTCTAGACAAATGATAAAGAAGTACAGGGCCAGCGTGTCCCCTTGTAGTACTCCTGCTACAATGTCAAAGTATTCTGTGTCTCCATCCGGTGATCGTATTTTTACTTTAGTGTTTCTATAGAAAATCATTATTATTTCACAAATCCTACTAGCGTACGGCATACCTAAAAAAACCGTAGGGGCAATAATGATTCTCTATAGAAACACTAAAGTAAAATATATATATATATATATATATATATATATATATATACATATAGAGAGAGAGAGAGAGAGAAAGAGAGAGAGAGAGAAATGCTGATATAGATACAGACAGAGAAAGAGAGAGATAATTTATTTATTGGAAATATATTTTACGAAGCACTTTTGGTTTAATAAATTTTGCCCAAGAGCCAACCGTGGATAAGCGAAACCACTGCAGATAATTAATTGGATAGTGAGGTTATATCTATATTTAAATCTACGTAAATCTTTTCAGCTCTGTTGACTTTTTCTCTCACCTTGGAAGCCACAAAAAAGGCCGTCTCATTTGACCTCGCTTGAAAACCTGTATCAAGACCCGGGCCTTTAACTTGAAATATGACATCGAACCCTTCCTCCTGTATGAATTCCTGTTCCCCAAGTCCCAAATATTTTAACGACGTCCCAAATTTGGCCCTTCTCTTTACTACTCATCATTATTCATTCACCTTTACAGAGCATCTAATCAGTCTTCCTTTCGTTAATCTATAAATTCAGCCGCGAACAACTACGCACAACCGTTACGTATCAAATATATAACAAGACCAGCTTACCTGTCAGAGATTCAAATGACAACTACTACTTATGGCATCGAATGTATGACCTTATAGATCAAGCAGCTCACATTACTCTAGCATACATGTCAAAGGAACCAAATTCTTCACTTCTTTTCGCATTAACTTTATTGAGGTTGTTGTTTAATTCTGTTCTTTCTCTCAGGTAGGAGTTAAATTTCTGTGTCTATTGAGCGAGGCTTTATTATTACGATGACAAACAGACTATCATGTCTATCAGTAGTTGACACGGCGTTCTGAATTACAGGACCGATATCAGTGTTCAATATCTCATTGAATTTAAGCAAAAATCTTCAATAAATAAATAAATCCCAATAACAACTGAAACATAAATAGAATTATCCAATGAATAGGCCACCCGATATCTTGTCTACTTCTCTTCACAAATGGAATGAGTCAAAATTGATTTTACGATGAGGATGTCAGCAAAAGTCTGTTTGACGTGAAAGATCAGACTGCCATCCAATAATTTGTTCGGATTAACATACTCGACTTTAAACAGAAACTTTTGAGCCAGAACTTGATTGATTTAATACACTTTATATATTACTGAAGGCGAGATAGCATAATGGTTACAGTCGAGGAAAATGAACATAGCAAGCCGAGTTCAAATCCTAGATGTGGCTGTTTGGGTTCTACTTGGTATTATACTCAAAGGAAATGCACGGTTTCATTGTAAGGGGGAAATAAAACTTTAAATGAAAAATAAGAAACTGATGCCAGTTTGAATCACAGTTCATTTTCGTTGAACAAGAACCCCTTTCGTAAAAAGGAGAGATCTGATTTATGAGTAACTGCCAATCTTTAATAAAACCTTGCCCAAGTCTGCCTAGATCCGGACGGAGGTTGAAGTAATAAACTAATGATATACAAGCTAAATGTTCGGGAAATTTACCAATGGAAACGTGACTAAACTCTACAACTAGTTTCAATAATATCCATTAAAGTAGTCATAGACTAAAAGGAAAAGTTGGACCATGGAATCCCATTCGTTTTTTGAGATACATTTTGAAACCAATACAATTCTAGAACGAAGACGGCGAAAAATTAACGAAGAAAATTCTTTTTGAAAAAACTTACAAAACTAAATTCACAGATTTCGTACAACCCAAGGGCATTGAAAGTTATATATTTAACTATACTTAATCGTTATTTTCTTTTTATTTATCTCTATAAATATTATTATTTGTCTATATAATGTATGAGTTGTAGGATAATCATAATTAGAAATAAAACATATAGAATCCCTTTTATTAAAGTAAGGATAATTGTTCGTATTTAAAATACGTTTTTGTTTTTCCCATTTACTTACTACGAAATACTGCCTTGTTTATACCGTGTGTTGGTAGAGAAGATGGCTTTTGATTCTTTCGGAGATTCCATATAACCTCAAAGACGCAAAAGATTAATAAGTTTTATTACTTTAATTTTTGTTGAATGAGATGGGTAGTATAAACATTTTTTTTTTTATTTCGAAGTATTCTTAGGCCAAACAACCACTGTGATTAAGCCAATTCCATCTTAGCGGCTCAAATGAGACTGGGTAAGCACTTTGAGACGGATACACCTTCAGTACGAAGAGAATTGCAAGACTCAGAAGGCAAGAGACGGATCCCAACTTGAAACCAGTACGTTAGACAACCTACTATAGTTTAAAACCTTTGAAGATATGACTCAAAGTTCTCGAAAATTTAGATGAAACGGGGCTGTATGGGCATTTGACTTTCTGATGGTGAGACCACAGTCTTGGATCTTTAGGGAATGTGGAGTATCCTTTCATTCCAATTACTCCTAGGTCCACTCTACCGGAAGTTGAAGCAACTGTCTGGGTCCCAACCATGGGTCAAATAGAACTGTTTATTCATTTACAATACCATAAACCTTTTAACAGTGGCAAAAAGAACTATAAGTATTTGACAGCAATACTTGACACTACTTTGTTTTTTTTTACAGTTACATGGTTTCAGTTATGGCAAACAAATAAGTTCTGTCTCGTATAAAAATATTCGTCAACAAATCATAGATATTTAATATATATGTATAAACATGGTTTGCCATTAAATAACCTATAAGGGTTGATATGCCTTAAAACACAACCACCCAACCAACCAATCGACCATTGATCGATTCAATTCGATCTTCTATTGATATAATTTTTACTGTGTGTATTTATGCTTTATTACAAGGTAATTTTTAATATTTGGATAATAACAGTTACATCATTTTTACCCTGGATTTCAACCAATGGTTCCAAACCGATTTGGGGCCATGTTCCTCTTGGGTATTTTTAAAATTCTGATGCCCACCTGTAATACTTAATTCTTAACATATTAAAAATTTTACTGCAAGTTACGTGAAAGAAGCTTAAAAGGCCATTGACTTGGTCTCAAAACAAGCCTCACCAAAATATTGCCATGTGCCCACCTTTGGAATAACTGATCTAAACTTAATTAAAATGGTTGTGCATCAAGACAAATAATTTCAGCTCATTTGCCTCATAGGTAGAGTATTCGCCAATGGTCTGGGGGACCTGGCTTCAATCCAAGGTCGCGTCATACCAAAGACTTTTAAAATGGCAATTGATACCACCTTGCTTAACTCCCAGCAATATAAGGTAGGTATCAAGGGTAAAGTGGAGTAATCCAGGGAAAGGGGTAGCGCCCTCTCCTACACCTTGATGTAGTAGCTATTGAAAAGGGAGCCTTCTGGTCGCCCTTGACAAAAGTCGATAACTTTACTTACATATGTTCCGTAAATATAGTGACCTTAGTCGAAGGTGTTCCGAACGCTCCCTTTTCGATAGCTACAACACCAAGGTGTAGGGAAGGGTACTACTCCTTTTCCTGGATTGTTCCACTTTAGCCTTGATCCAAACCTTATTATGCTGAGTGTTAAGCAAGGAGGTATCAAGTACCACTTTTTGAATCTTTGGTATGACTCGAACTAGGATTGAACCCAGGTCTCCCAGGCTATTGGCGAACACTCTAACCATTATACCAACGACTGAATCATTGGCTTAGTGGTAGAGTGTTCGCCAATGGCCCTGGAGACCGGTGTTCAATCTGAGTTCGAGTCATACCAAAGACTCAAAAAGTGGTACTTGATACCTAATGCTTACCACTCAGCATTATAAGGTTCGGGTCAAGGCTAAAGTGGCGCAAGCCAGGAAAAAGAGTAGCGTCCTCCCCTACACGTCAATGTTGAAGCTATTGAAAAGGGAACGTTCGGGTAGCCCTCGACTACGGTCGCCAACTTTACAACATATGTTCATGTAACAGACTCACGTAGAGAACAAAAAACTTAGAATTTATCATATTATCATTATTAGGAATAGTATAATCAGTTGTATTAGGCGTAAAAATGCAAGATGGGACGATGAATTGATTTTATATTATAAATTATTTTTATAATAACAGTATACATACATACGTGTGTGTGCGTATGTGTGTGTGTGTGTGTGTGTTTCAGTATCGGTGTCTGTTTATCAAGGAAAGTCTTAATCTTAGATAATATAAGTACAATAATCGAAGCATTTCCTAAAATATTGGACACCTTAGTTCTTTCTATCCTTTTTTTTTTCTCAGAACTATTTTAAGATTTAGTGTGATGCAAAGATTTATCTAAAACCGAATTCGACACAAGATACAAAAGGTTTTATTAGAATTAATTCAGTTTTACAAAAATCATCGCAAAATTAAAATCGTTACTTTATGCAAAAAGTCGATCCAATGATAACAAGGGCACTAGGCTTCAGCACGTGCTAAAGGCTTAGGTGCTTCATTAAGCAAAGTTAAGTATAAGCGAACTACTCAGCCAATCAAATTAGGACGTGACCTGTGGTCATTTCTATTTTACGAATTCTAGCGCATACGACTGGAATGCCAAAAATAGCTTTCACTCCAGCAAAATGAATTAACTCAAAAACTCCTCTTTTAAATGCTACGAGGAAAGTTCTAATGGGATGACAAGTAAGTATTTAAAAACCGAAAGCAAAAACAAAAAAATTAAGCATAGCTTAGATTTGTCACTAAGGCAGATTATAGGAAATCTAATAGGGATCGAACTCAGTACACAGGTGTAAAGATCTGCAGCACTAGCTTGTAAATCGTTGCATCACGAGAAGCCCTAAGCAACACTTAGTAAATAAATACTCTTTTTTATAACCTGTATAAAGGACTAAGGATAAAACCTGATAGACTGGTGTAATATAACTGAACCTTACCCGCAAGTCCCCAAACCGTTTACAAATAATCGATCGCAATTGAGAACTGACAGCTTTTAAATCTTCAATCAGCTTCTAAAAGTACTCTGATTTCATAACCAAGTTTCATATAAACTATTGAATTTCAACTGAGGCGTAATAATAAACGTATTTTCACAATAGTTGAATGTTATCAATCCAATGATAGAGTTTAATCAGGGTGAAATTAACCTGATACAATGCTACAATAATAGATTATTTTTGGCAACTCGCATTGTTAACAAGCTGAAAGACCATTGTAATTCAAACTGGATGCTCCATTACTCTCTCTTTGTGTCCCTCGTGGTGAAGTGGCTAATATACTGGGCTGTGATACAGTGGTAAGCGAGTTCGAACTCCAGTCATGCCGCTACGTTTACTTTTTGACAAACACCCTCGGAAAGGGTATGAATCCCCTATTTGCCTCAGCTATGGGTTATATAGTACCCCTGCTGTCCTGCTAGAAGGATAGTTTTGGCATTATATAACCCATGAAGGTTGATACGCCATTAAACCAAAGAAATCAGACCCAACCATAATCCTCTCTTGGAGCTAAACGACTACACTCGTGGAACATTCATTGGTAGTGAAATTAATAAGCAATCACTTATACAACCCCGGGAAGAAATTATGAAATCTACACCTGAAATAATAGCCAAAGGAGGGACAACTAAATATTTATACTAGATTTTATCAATCAAGTCCATAACTTTTCCTCAGTATCAAGTTATTCCATATTTTCATCAGCATGGTTAGGAAAAAATATACCATTGATTTAAATAGTTTAATCTAGTTGATTTAAAATATATTTTATGAAGCCAGAATCCTCAGTTGTTATAGGGGATGTCCTCGTGGTGTAATGGTTAAAGCGATAACTAATAACAATATCCTTTGTAAACAATTACAGCTTCAAGTATTCTTAATACTAATAATTTACACCGTTATATGGTTTTAAGTAACTAATAATAAAAGTAACAAATGATATTAATATCTTTTGGAAACAATTATATGGTTTATCTAAGAGTAATTTATACACGGTTAAATTTGGTATTGAGTATACCTAGAACTAATAATTTAAACACAATTATATTTAAAGGTAACAATTCCTATTTAATAACATCATTTGTTTATGCACAGTTATCAGGTTTCAGGTATTCTCATCTAACGCCAATAACGTGAAAGCAGTTATATGCTTTCAAGTAAATAATAATGGTAATAATAATAATAATGATACTATTTTTGCCGCGTTATCGTTTCCTATATTCTTATCCAATATAAAAGAATTTTCAAACAAATCTATATGACCTACAGATGAGACACTTGGAGTGGATCTTGGAGTAATGTAAACGAAGTGGTGAATCCACCGCCACCTAAGCTCCAGAACAGGAGCCTCACCACCAGATAAAATTTATTGTCATACCCAAAGGAGATAGCTGGATAATTAATACCAAAAGGTCGTAGCTTTGATTTCTTGCAACAATATTCTCAGCTAGATATCAACTTAATTCAGTTATAGAGTCAATTTGAATCCTCTCATTAATGATAGAAAACCCTTTGTAATTTTCGAAAACAAATAAGCCAAAACATTCCCACTGGTCCCCTTAGTAAGAACAGCAAATTTGGTCTCCATAACTCTTGCTATCCGTGAGTTCCACGTTTACAGTTGGACAAAATTGATATTTGGTGCATTTTACGAAGATTTTCAGTACGAGAAAATCTTGAAAGATTTTTTTCCGACATTTTTTCTTTCTTTCTTCTATGTATCAACGTTATAATTCTAAGTACAACTCCTTCTTATATCATCCTTCTAAGATGCTTTACAAAACCTAACCGATTGGAAAACATCTTAAGCAAAAAAAGAAAGTTTGACGAATTAATGTTTCTGTACTTCTCTTTGTGATATACATTTATTTGTATGTAATATTCGCATCAGAAGATTAAGTGTCAGCTTCTAAATCGAAAAACCAAATTATATTTGCTAAATAGAAAGTATGAGATAAGAAAACAAACAAGTACAAGAATAAAGAAAAAAACTAAAAAAATCTCATTGACTTGATCAAACTGCAGCTTCAAATTTGGGGTGAAGCTGATAATATAGCTTGGTTTCGTATAAACATTACTATAATCGCGTTTACTCGGTATGAGATATCGGAGATTGATGCTAGAAAGAAATTGATTAGGTTTAGTATGAAAAAACATAGAAAAACACTATAAAAGAAACGAAGAAAAAAAGGACAAAGGAAAAAAGAAGAGAAGAATGGCGATAGAAAAGAAAGAGAGTGAATGAAAATGTTATCTTGCGTCCGACTGTGTTCTACAATAATAAGCTATTTTACATGTAAACACACCACTAAATATATACAGAATAAATTCGAGAAATAAGGTAAACGAAACAGAATAAAAAGAAATCAACAAAATTACTCTGCAAAACAAAAGCCTTAAAATATGTTTAGTAATATTATATATATATATATATATATATATATATATATATATATATATATATATATATGTGTGTGTGTGTGTGTGTGTGTGTGTGTGTGTATGTGTGTGTGATATCATATTTTACTAAAATAGCTTTATAGGTACATTTTTTTTTTCATTGAGCAATTTTATCTTTCATAATAAAATTTTTGTGTATAAGTCAACAGCAGAACGTCGCTTATAAATTCGTCCTTACTTCTCCCGCCCAAGTAGTGCAACCTTACAGTAATATTAACACGGTTACAGCTGTGAAGAATATCCGTTTCATTTCATTTGAGAGATCAGATGTCTATATGGTCGTTAAACTGTCAATTTCAGATTTTACCTAGCCTATGCGTACGCTGACATCGTTTTCAGTAGATGAGATATTGCTATTGAAGTATATATAGGCTAACCATTTATTTAGGAGGTGGCTCTGTCTTGATTAAAACACAGAAACATTTTTTTTTAATCTGAGGTCACGTAGGGACCAATGACTCTTGCTACTGGCTGTAGGCGATTTAGCAGAAACTCAGCTTGAACAGGTGTATTCACAAGAAGTACTAGATCCTCTGCGTAGTCAGAATCAGTAATTGCGTATAACCGACATCGTCTGCTTCTTGCCTATTTTAGAGTGAAACTATTTTGTTTCGTTAGATTTATTGACGCTTGCAGTATAAGATCTAGAAAGATTATGATTAGAATTGTTTGTCTTGTTGCAAAACTTCAACGATAATAACAAAGAAATGAGTCGCTGTCAGGTGATAAAACCATTGTTTTCGTGTCTTGTACAGCATCATCAATGTAGTATAAGTTTATTAGGTAAAACTATTTAAAAGAAAAATGAATTTATCTGACTTTCCACTAAGTCAGATATGACAGGAAGTCATTTATGATAGGGAGGTAAGTAAGGAGGCAAGTTTGTCCTCTCGACATTCCCCTTCAACAACTTCTATCAAGCTCCTCTAAGTAGGTAGAGAAAGCCCCAAGGAGAAGATGATGAACTTTAAACCGCCCAGCCGGCCAATACAACAGCTGATCCCGGGAAAACCTGGTACGTATAGCGCGTGATGGGTTGGTTATAGACTTTTTAAATTATAAATTCTGCGCATGCACTTTATTTGTTTCAGGTTTTGTGCAGTAAACTGAAGTCACTAAGGTTTTGTCTGTAAAGAAAGTCAAGCCATGACACAATTCACTCCTCAAGGCATCTGGAAACTGTATACTGTACTGCTTGCCTTTCCCACAGAAGATCCAGTACGAAGATGTCTGGGCGTTTTGATGTCAATTTGAGGACTGGTTTATATTCATATTGATGAAAAACAAAAACTCAGTCCACATTATGATGTTTGTGGTAGTTACTAGTGATGGTGATGTTATGTCTCATCTTTTCATTTGGCCTCAAACTCATCACGGAGGTATATATCAAGTGTCAGGAGGAGGTAATGCCGACTTGGATCGAAAGGATTGCGGCTTGAAGACGCATCTCATAATAAAACTCTTCACTACACCATATAAGAAGAACCCAATGTTCGCGGTAAGAAATTATCTTTGACCTCATCAATACTGACATCTGACCGCCTACCCACCTCAGATTCCAATTCCTTTGATTATTATGTGTGGAATGAGGTTGAGTATGAAGCCAACAAAACTTTGTGCAAAACTAAAGATGAATTGAAGTCTAATTATAATGCTAGTATTTTCTAAGTCAATCAAGAAATCTGTCGGAAAGGTTTGCCGGAGATTCCAAAAGAATCTGGAGGGTGTGGCTGAAAACAATGGCGATTTTTTAAAATAGATTTAATCTATTACATGTCAAGATGCTTTCATGTTATTTTGGTAAATATACCTACTGAAGAGAGATGTCAGTGTTATTTTTTGTATAATTAAGCCGATAGCTTATCCATGAATTTGCTCCGTGTTTCCTCAGTGAATGGAATCAAATGTTTTGGAGAAAAACTACAAAAAAGTGTTGCCTCTAGTTATTTTGTATGTACTCCATCGATGATTCGACCAATTGTTAGGATCTGAGAAGTTGTTGATCGATTTCTCGGAAAATAGTCCTGATTTTTCAAAAGAACTTTATCAACTTCAAATGGGATACGAAACAACAAAAAGACATACAGTAAACATGGAAATTGCAGTACTTGTACAATTCAGGTTTTTACCAAAGACAATTCGTTTAATAAGTATCAGTACAGTTTAGTATCCCCACGTCCCAAATAGTAGACCTTACCAAATTATACTTTAAATTCATTAGTGAGTAAACGGTAGAACAGAACTGAAGATTAAGAACAAGCTTGCGCCACCAGAAAGCAGTTTCAATACTGGTTAGTATAATGTCTTTAAGTCGTACTATTTTAAAATGCCAAAAACTTTTTACAAAATTGTATGTCGTTTATTCTTTGTAAAATGCTGCTTGTATAGTGTATTTTAAATGTAAAGACAGTTTTACTGTAAACCCAAACTGAATATATGACTACTGGCCCCATGTTTTATCATACACGGCGAAAGGTTCGGAAAGTCTTCTAAAAGCTTAGTCTTGGACTTTAACTAAGTTAAAACTTACGTGCAAAGGAATCCCCCCCACTTTTTACGGACACATGGGAAGCAGCATGATGGACGTAAGTAATGCCTAACCTGGACCTGTGAGACACGCGTCTCAACGTCCAGGATCATCAGTTCGATCGTGGAACTAGTGCTGCTCATCTATAAGCGTGGCTTCTATAGATGAAAATAAAAACTGCCATGGAAAGATAACCATGACCCACACTCAAACTACATACATAAACCGCATCGCTCTTCGCGCGGGTAAAAAAGGGGCGCGTCCTGCTGAGGTTGGAGCCCTGGCCCCAGTGTTCGAAAAATCAGCTACAGAGTTCAAACAAAAATTACTAAAATGCAAACAAACAATACAAATAGCAACATTTAACGTTAGAACTTTAAATAGAATAGGTCAACTACCAGAGCTGACTGCATCGGCCGTCGAGCATAAGATAGATATAATATGCATACAAGAACACAGATACACGCACATCGAAGATATCAAATATCACGATACTGGTAATGGATGGACGCTAGCAACTGTATCAGCATGGAAAAACTCTGTCAATGCCACTGTAAGAGGGGTAGGAATGCTTATAGGACAAAGAGCGTTAAAACACTTTATAGCATCGAGAGAATTAAACCTAGGATGATGGCAGCGACGTTTAATGGCAACCCCAGAGCAACAATCATCTGCTACAGCCATACCAATGTTAGTGCAGAAACTGAACTAGTCGCCTTCTACGATGAGCTATCCTCTCTAGTGCGTAGCATACCGAAACAACGTATTAGGAGAGATGAATGCCCAAATCGAGAAAAACGGAAACAACAGATACAGCCTTCTCAACACAGCAAAGAGGAATAGACAACATCTAACAGAATTCATGATGGAAAATAGATTAACATGCCTCAATACAAACTATCAAAAAAGGGAGAGAAATTATGGACCTACACATACGCGAACAATAGTAAAGCACAGATAGACTATGTCTTAATGAACAAGAAATGGAAAAACAGCGCGATGAATTGCGAGGCATACTCCTCTTTCGAGGGTGTATCCTCCGAATCACCGAATAGTCACAACAAAGATTAGACTAAGCCTACGAAAAAACGCACTCAAACAGCGACCACTAAACACTATGACTGGGTCCTTCTAAACAACAGAGATATTAGAGATAAATACGTATTATAATTAAGAAAAAGATACGAGACATTATAAGAGAAGGCAGAAAAAGGTCCCCCAAATAACGAATATGAGAATTTTGTCAACGCGCACCTAGAGGCGGCCGAGAAGTGTATTCCAACAAAACCTAGTACTAAACATAGAGTCCCATGGGAAACGTTTGCGGTTAGAGAAAAACGTGCAGACGTGAAAACTGCTTCCAAAAGCTATAGGAAGAACCCAACAAACACAAATGCCATAAAACTAAAAAAGACAAAAGATCAATTAACAGGCATATATCTAAAAGAACAAACAGAATACGTACAAAATCAGATAGATAAGATTTGAGACTCAGTGGCAAACAATACACTAAGTGAGTAGAAGGAAGAGCATAACCAAAGCAAAATTAAAAGCGGCAAACCAACAAAAAAAATAATAAAACTATGGAAACAACATTTCGAAAATCTACAAGGAAACCCACCGAAAGTTACGCATGAACCAATCACCACAATTATTAGTAAACAATTGGACTTTAAACTAGGACCGTTCACGCAAGAAGAACTCAACTCTGTTCTTAAAAAACTCAAAAATAGGAAAGCTGCAGGGCTTGACAAGATTCCACCAGAAGTATGGAAGACTAGACAATTTGTCGACATACTGCTCCGAAACTGTAACGCAGTCTATAATCAAAATCCGATAGACAAATGGACGAAGGGATGCATCATCCCCTCCCCTAAAAAGGGGGACCTCGGATGAGCCAAGAACTACAGAGGTATAACACTTACATCCATAGTTGCCAAAATTTACAATGCCCTACTACGCAACCGCATAGAACCCAAAATCGACAACATCCTTAGGAAAAACCAAAATGGCTTCCGAAGAAAGAGATCCACGACCTCACATATATTGACCATCTGTAGAATCCTTGAAGGCGTACGGGCAAAAAACTTGCAGGCGACATTACTATTTGTCGACTTTAGCAAGGCCTTCGATTCCATTCACAGAGGGAAGATGGAATAAATCCTACTGGCATACGGCTTACCAAAAGAAACCGTAGCAGCAATAATGATTCTCTACAGAAACACCAAAGTGAAAGTACGTTCACCGGATGGAGACAGAGAATACTTCGACATTGTAGCAGGAGTACTACAAGAGGACACGCTAGCTCCATACCTCTTTATCATCTGTCTAGACTACGTGCTTAGAACATCGATTGATAAAATCAGAGAAAATGGCTTCGAGCTGACAAAGAAAAGCAGAAGGTACACCGCAAAAACAATTACCGACGCCAACTACGCAGATGACATAACGATACTAGCAAATACACCCAACCAAGCCGAAACACTACTGCATAGTTTGGAACGAGCCGCCGCAGGCATTGGCCTCCATGTTAATGCACACAAAACTGAATATATGTGCTTTAATCAAGCAGGCCACATTTCCACACTTGACGGAACCTCTCTGAAACTGGTTGACAAATTCACATACCTAGGAAGCAGTGTCTCATCAACCTAAAAAGACATCGACACGCGGCTAACGAAGGCATGGACAGCTATCAATAAACTATCGGTCATATGGAAATCAGACCTGACCGATAAAATGAAACGCAGTTTCTTCCAAGCAGCGGTCATGTCGATACAGCTGTATGGATGCACCACGTGGACGCTAACAAAACGGCTGGAGAAGAAGCTAGACGGCAACTACACAAGAATGTTGCGAGCAATATCAAACAAGTCCTGGCGGCAACACCCAACAAAGCACCAACTATACGGCCACCTTCCTCTGATCACGAAGTTAGACGAACCAAGCACGCCGGACACTGCTGGAGAAGCAGGGACGAGCTCATGAGTGATGTAGTCCAATGGACCCCCACATATGGCCGAGCTAAAGCAGGACGACCAGCTAGAACATACATCTTGCAGCTGTGTGAGGATACGGGATGTCGCCCTGAAGACCTGCCAGAGACGATAGGGGCAAGTGGCGAGAGAAGGTCAGGGATATCCGTGCTGGCGGCACGACATGATGATGATGATGATGACAGTTTTTATAATTTTCTTCGCTTCTACACTGACGTGTCTAAATAATGTTTACACAATGTCGGTCTATTTGTAACACTACAATCTAGACATCAGTTTATTATATACGTTGATCAGCACTGAAATTTTCGTTTCGATAACTTTTAATTCTGCCCCTTAGTCAGTCTTTTGCTTTTTACTTCTTCATTATTTTCCATCAATAGAAACTTTGTTAATTTTGTAAATCTTCGATATTCCAATTCTATTGTCTAAAAGTGACACCTGACAACCGTTCGATGCACGTCCTCTACCAATTCTGCGAAACACCCATCATCAACTTCAAAAGTAGCACATTTTTTACTGTTCTTAGACCAACTATGATATCAAGACGCTGGCTTGTTGCTAATATCTACGTCGGTTACGTTCCACCAGTAACACCGTCGTTACCAATCGCTAGCTTTATCCAGTTACACTGTTTGGTCCTCTCTCGCAGTATTTGTCCCCATCTCACCCATCGCTCCAGTCAGAACATAAGGTATGCCTGATCGCCGTCCTTACTAGAAACAGAAATATATAAAGTACCACGTAAAATTCACATATATAAAACAAGGTGTGTATACATCTAATATATATATATATATATATATATATATATATATATATATTGGCAGTATTTCTTACAATGCACCTGTCTGATACAAGTTCCAAAGCCCAGTATTTAAAAAAAACATTCATGCCCAACAATAGAATTACGGAAAATTCTTACCGAAAACACAACAATATTAGAACATTAAAATAACAAGCAAAAACTGCAGATTCTCGAGGCACTACATATTAGGAACATAGAACCCCAACTTAATAGAATTAATCTTGAAACCAGTGCTACTGTACTTAAATGTCTTTTGTAACTGACGCTATTTATAGAAACAAATTTGAAAAGTAAACGCTACACAATACAACAGCACAAACGCTCATTCTTACAAAGTAGTAATGTACATACAAAAGTTACATCACTTTTGCAATACATCCCCCCCCCAATGATGCTCCAAAGTTGGGCAGAAAGTACTTGGGAAATAACTAATTATGGAATGTTTATCAACCAATTCCCGCCGAATATTACAAGATCAATACGGCAATTCGAAAGGATTAACAAAAAATATGTAAACAAAAAATTTCTATAATATTCAATTATATATATATATATATATATATTACATAATGCTTTTCTTTACCACTAGAATATTTCATAACAAAGTGATAGATGAATTAAGTAAAAGAAAATTCATTGATATGATAATATGATTCTAGTTTGATATCGATGGAAAAAAGCAAGTATTGGTTTACCATAATAAAAGAAAGTAGTTATTAAAGAATTCCTAATGTAAATAAATATGTGACATTATTAGTAATTCTCTGCGTAAGTGAATGAATATAAGCCAATAACGCATTTGCATGAAGGAGTGAATGTATCTATATGAATATATATGCGAACAGGTGAAGCGTATACCATTGCGCCTGTGCGCAGAGTAGTATCAAAATTAAAATTTCTTGATGAGGATTAAAGGGTTTTTTTTTTTTTTAATGTTCGCAAAAAACTAAAGTTTTTGTCGCAAGTGCAGTCAGAAGACAAATGTATTATTTTTGTCAGTAGACAAAGATATCATTTTTTTTTTTTTCAGAGTATTTTTGTTCTGGGAGGTCCAAACTGTGGTTATCTTTTCCGTAAGTCAACGCTTCATATATTCAAAGGAGCAATCAGAAGTGGCGACTCATTGCAGTGGTGGTCTGGTTATCCGTTGTTTCTCCGCAGCTACACCCATACTTATAATTAGTTTTTGTTGGCCTTTTTAAAGCAGTTAATTTTCCCTTTATTAATTATATCAAAATAGATTTTTCTTTGTCATACAACTATTGAAAAATGATAAGTTTTCCTGATTTATGTTAAGTTGACAGGCATGTTAAATCTAACTTTTTAAAAAATCGTAACAAAAATTGTTACATCAATGGAGTTTCTCTCAAGAAACAATCTCATTTTGCTTGACTTATTGGCAACTTCGGCCTGCTCTATACTCATAGCTTTTCGATGTTGGAGAGTTTGGTTATGATTAGCCCGTAATAATATCTGTTTTGATTGTATAATTTTACTTTTATATTTCTTATTTAAAAAAAATATTATTTATGGGCAATAGACAGATTAGAGAAGATGGAAGATCGCATAACCTATTATATCATCAAGACGCTATACCCTATAATTACAATTCATAGCTTCTCTTGGGATAATGGGAATTGCTTGGCGTTGGCCATCTCTGATATTAACTTACGACAGCTTGTTTTAGTTACAGTAAACCATGAAAAAGGAATAATTCCAAATTAACTCATTTTCTTGAACTAAAAGTTGGATCTTCTTTTACAAGGCTAAAGAGTTCCAAGTGACCGGAAATGAAGTCATGCTTTTCCCAAGGGCATTAGTGCGTAGTGAATGCAGACAATCTTAGTTGAAGTTCGATTGATTTGGATTGGTTTTATGGCATATTTAATATCGTTGGTTATTTAATGCCAAACCCTTTTTGTAGATATATATTAAGTATATGATTTGTGAACACATTTTGTACATACACACAGTTAAATGATCAAACAGTTTCCTTTCTAACAATTCAGTTTATCAAGAGTATAATTTTATTGGTTTTAAGTCTTACTATGCATCACAAACAATTCAATTAAAGCATCAGTCATTTGTTTAAACACAGTTAAATGAGGAAAAAGTTCTATTTCAAGCAATATAGTTTATAATGTCATTTGTTTTCAGATTTTAAATGTCAAATAGTTCTATATACTCATAGATAGGACCCTATCAGGTATTACCATTCCGTGTCAGAGTGTACCTGGGAACAATGGCAATGAAGGCATACCCAGCATTCCACAAAGCCCCTGCATTATTGGAGCCTCACTGTCAGATAGTTTAGTGTCATATTCAGGACACTTTTTGTGGGGGTTCTTACTCCTCTGCAGGGATTCAGTCGGTGTATTCTACAACCCCAGCCGACTGGGCCACAAAGACACTCGTCGTGTGGGTTCTTACCCCTCTGTAGAGATTCAGTCGGTGTATTCTACAGCCCCAGCTGACTGTTTGGTGGAGTTTGAAATCAATTTGCTGATTTCGCTATTTGTCTCTGTGACCGTTTGGAAATAAATCTAACAAAAATGAACAATTACTTGATCTATCGACAGCGGATTTTTTTAATTCAATATTCGTCCGTACCATACAGAATTAATATAAGAAAAGAAAAAAAAGACACTTTTAAAAAAATATATTTAAAACGAATAAACAAAACAAAATTAGTGAACAAAATATACAGATAAATACACAAGGAAATAAATTCGGAAATTAATTTTTTTTTTTTTTTGCTCAAAGATTAGGAATTCATTTTAAATTCGTATAAAAAAATTATACACACACACACACACACACACATATATATATATATATATATATATATATATATATATTCATGATGACTGAACAGATTTTCCCCACCAACAAATAAACAAGAAGATAAGAGTAAACAAAAATATGGTTGGGAGATAAAACATTTTACGGGAAAGGTGGCCAATGAGGACACCTAATGACGCCATCGGCACAAGAAGGTCTTCGAGGTGAAGCCTCCTTTCGCGTTGAAATGATAACGACGTCGGCAAAGAGTTCATCGTGGCCTAGCGCTTCCTGTCAGCTCTTATCGCGAAAAATAGTGGGAATAATAAGAAGACGAAAGTGGATCTTTTCTGCTACAGCCTTTGTGTCTTTCAATTGGAATACATTACTGAGATTGAGCTCCTCGTAGCTTGTACAGATCTTACTAAAATGCAACACCAGACGCCGATGACGTTGAATTATTTATTTTAACATTTTTTTCTTAGCTCGCTCACTTGTAGAAATAATAAAAGGTCAATAACAAAATAAAATCAATTGACTTGGGAATTTTTTTTTTTTTTTTTTTTTTGGCTTGTGGTTAGAAGTCGGTTATAAACACGATGTAAAAGCTACAAGTTTGAAAGCAAATTTGCGAAGGAAAATCTTCCCAACCCTTATGTTTCTTTAGTAGATTATAGCGTATATCAAAACTTGAAATACAAAAACCTTATTGAGTGTGCCAGAGTTCGTTTATCATTGATGTATGACAGCTATTTAAACAAAATATAGATTCAAGAGTTTATTACACTTTAGAAATGAACAAAAAGAATTTTCAAAATAACGAAAAAAGTATATATATATATATATATATATATATATATATATATATATATATATATATATATATATATAAATTTGTTGTCTGACGTCGTTATGAGCAGAATTTCATCTGAAATATCTAGTGAGTAATGTTCGTTCTATGCGATTTATGCTGGGTTAATGCAGTAACAGAGAAGGAAATTATGTCGAAAAAAGTATTTATTTGACAATGAAAGACTCACTCATTCGTTACACACACACACACACACACACACACACACACATATATATATATATATATATATATATAGAGAGAGAGAGACGAAGATGAATGCATTTTACATTGGGCTAATATCTTTGGTAAAAGAATACATATAATTATTCTCCCTCTAGCTCTTATTTAATAGTAGGGCAGAACGAACTATTTAGCCTTGGTATAGTAACCATTTCAGGAGAAGGAAAACTCTGAAATGATATTAGTTAAACACAGTTTGTAAATTGATCTTGTATCGATTCCTGCTCTTGCGGTTGTATATATATATATATATATATATATATATATATATATATATATATATATATCAGTGATATAATTTGCTATATCTATAAATAAAGAATGCTCAATATTGGTTTGGTTTCTTTAATCTTAATTGCATATCAACATTCATTTTAATGTAAGTGATATATATACATATATATATATGTATGTATGTGTGTGTGTGTTAGAATAGCGTTGACACAGAGTCAATTACTCACCTATACGATCATCAGACAAATTGATCTAATTATCTTATAGGCGAGAAACTAACAGTCACCGAGCGCACTTGACTGTGTGTTAACACTATCCTAACCTCTATGGGAGTGTCCTCGTGGTGTAATGGTAAAAGCGCTGGACTGCAGGACCGTTGGAATTGAGTTCGAACTCTAGTCACGCTATTACGTTTACATTCGGACAAATACCCTTGAGAATGTTAAGAACCCCCTTATTCTCCCAGATATGGGTTAAATAGCATCACTGTTGTTCTTTAAGTTAATTTAGCATCGCTTTTGTGCGATGTGGAGCGATGGCTCAGTGATAAAGTTCCGACTCTGCATTCTGTGGTCGCTGGTTCGGTCTCCAGTGGGTGAGATCACGGTATATACTACTTATGAGACCTAATAAGGTCGAAACAGTAGTTCTGTATGTCGTGTGAAAATAATTACCGGATTTTCTGGTCATGTTAATTCAATTTACAACATTATCATAATATTCATATTATTACTAAACTTCAAATCCTTAAATTCATAAATAAAATCATACCAAGTATTATAGATTATACCATATTAATAATTATCATCACAATATTATCATTACTACTAATCGTCAAAACTATCAATATTATACACGAATCATCTACTCATTATTATAATGAGTATTAATAACATCAACCCAATAATAACAGACAACAACAACAACTACCACGGCATATTAATAATTAATATAATAATTAACATTTAATAATTAATACCAATAACAAATCTTTCTAATTAATATATATATATATATATATATATAATGAGTGAGTGCAATGGGTTAATTGTTTAAATTACGCACAAATGAAAATAACAGGAACAACTCTCTTTTTCAAATATATTTACGAAAAATACATAAAAAATATCTTCGAATACTATGGATTAAATTTATTCTAAGAAATCACCATTCTGTTCAATCATGGCCTCCAGATGATTTCGAAATCTTCTGCGCGCCTTTATGACGGTCTTCTAACTTAAATTGACTAATCCAACCGTTATCCTTGCCTTCAGTTTATCTTTGGTGTTGCACAGAGTATTGTTAGTCTCTCGCTCAACTGTACTCCACACATTATAATCAAAAGGATTGTAATCTGAGGAGTTAGGTGGCCAGATGTTTGAGATGATATGGTCACAGAAAAATTCTGAAAGCCAATGCTGGGTTTTCTTGCTTGTGTGACATAGTTGTTGCCAGACATAGGGTCTTCTGGAAGCAACCCTCTCGATTCAGGACCTTGATGTAGGCCTCTGTGTTGTGTGTGAGGCCATAGAGAAAGGTGAATAGAGGTATAACGTTACCATCGATCGTAACCACCCCAAACACCATGCCTTTAACTGGATGATTCTTTTCCATCAACACCGGTAAATCTTATGGGAACAGAACAAGCCATCAGTTGTTCTGTGACTTCATCTTCTAATCCTGGCAGACATTTTTCTCAACCCAAAATACGTTCAGTTGGAAGGGATTTTTGCGTTTGTTCAAAAATATTGTGGCGCAAATTTTCTTGTCCTGCATGGCCATTGATAAAAATTGATTCCTTCTCATCCTGTAGGAGAAATACCGAATTTTTTCGTGATTATCCACCTGATAAGAAACTCAGACTTTACAATGACCCTGACTAAGGGCCGAATTAACTATTTGGAATTGTTGTCTCTAATGGTCTGGATCTCACAAAAAAAATGGGTGTTCTTTTCTCATCAGAATGATCTGAAAATAGCAGACGAGGATTAAGTGTTTCACGTCTTATTCAGCTTTGCTTATTGATGAATGAGATGTCGAAACTTTGGTTGGAATCAGTTTAAAAACTGTCACTGTTGGTGATGTCCGAGTATAGGTACTTTTGACCATCTTCAGTCATTGTCAAAAATGGGGTTGAATTTGTTATGTGTTCAAGGCATTTTTTGAGTGGACGTGTTCATCATGTGCAGTCACGTCATGCGTGAACGCATAGATCATTGGGGATGGCTTGAAAGTGTTGAGATAACAGCTAAGAATTACGTGACTGTGAATCCATTTAGGCTGTCGATTAGTAAGTTTTTCTTAATGGCATATCAACACTTGAGGGATATCTAATGACAATTCTTTCTGTTGTGTATATGATTTCATGTGTATTAGTATATCGGTAGAAATAATGTTCATTAATTCCATATGTATTGATTAGTAGAAACAATTTTTATGTACTGTTTCCTGCGATGCTTTTGAGACTCGGCTACCGTCTTCTAGCATCTAAAAGATAAAAATCGTTGGGTGACTATTTGTCTTAATAGCAATTAGAAGAATATGGTCAGGAATTGGATTCGACATGACCAGCTGACTGATCTCTGAACGCTCGTCTAGCACTAGTAAGAGTCGAAGAGGCGTGTTGTAGGACAGGGACCGCTCAATCAAGAGGATCCAGTCCGAAGTTATTACGGACCGCAATCCACGACAAAAATTATAGTCGGGGGAGGGTCTTACATTGTAAGATTAAGAACCTGTTATAATTTGGAGAGTTAAATATCAGCATCTTACTCATGCAGTAGCTTTTTTTTTTCATCAGGTTGTCATTCCAAAACTCAAGAATGCGTAAAAGTATGGCAGCAAAATTTTTACTTGGTTTACTCATGAGACCACGCAGCCCTTTGGGTGGGTTTTAGAATACGCTGACTGTATCCTCTTCAGAGGGGTAAGACCCCTAACAAAAAAGAGACATCATAGGTACTACACTAAACTGCATCTAATGGTACGATTCCAGTTTTTGAAGATCGATGGAATGAGGTGTACCTACCGGGAAGAATTAAGCACCAGAATGCATGACGAGGAAAGCATTACCTGCTGGTAGAATTTAATTTAGTGTTAACACAGCGTTCATCCTCTTCCAGACAATTGGTCTGAATTCCTTTGATTCGGACTTCAACCGACCTTTGAAAATGATGAATAGTTCCACAATTGTTTATAATGTTTAGTGGCAATGTTTTCCCACAGCAAGGATATTACCCCAGGATTTGTTGAGTTTTGAAAAACCAATTAACATTTTTATCATTAAGGGTTTTCGGACTATTGCCTTCATCTTTATGGTTATTTCCATAACGTTTCGGCCGATATATCCACCGGCCTCCTTCAGGTGTTTGTCGAGCTCGGGAACCTTCACTGAACTGCGAACTACGTCCTTTATTGAATCCACGGGGGTCGCCTGTTCTGATTCCGTTAGCCATAACCGGGTACAAGTGTAAAGTAT
This sequence comes from Sepioteuthis lessoniana, assembly GCA_963585895.1. Classification (NCBI taxonomy): domain Eukaryota; kingdom Metazoa; phylum Mollusca; class Cephalopoda; order Myopsida; family Loliginidae; genus Sepioteuthis; species Sepioteuthis lessoniana. The sequence continues at coordinate 71,611,020 of OY757911.1, read as the reverse complement.
TTCTGTATTGTTGCTCGCCTGCAATCAGGATTTAACCTGCAACCTCTAGATGATTGTCTCCAAAGAAGCTTAGGGAAACAACACCTATAACCGTCACGCCATGTGTCTTGCTGGACAACTAAAATCCATTAACAAAAATCAGATAACTTTAGTATTTCCAAACCCTTCCACACTGGCAGGTTGTGATGCAAGGTAAATTTCTAAACCTAATATTGAACATCAGAATTTTTCTTCTCCTAAACCAATGGCCACCCCAAAATTAAAGAGTCCATTCAACCCTATTTATTGCTAGGGAAGAATACTTGGATTCATAAATTTTCCTGAGGTATTAGCCGGTGAAAGGCAAAAAGTCATGTCCAAGATTTCAACTCAAGTCACCAAGCTCATATCCTTCGATAATAAGCGTAACATCACAATTGCCCCTAATGATGGAACTTTGGGGAATGTGGAATACTCCTTCATTGCCATCGCTCCCAGGTCCACTCTGGACCAGAGTAGTAGCACCTGAGAGAGTCGAATCTGTGGGTCAAATAGAACTGATTGACATTTAAATTGTGTACTTATGCTAAACTGAATTGTTTGATATAGAACTGTTTGATCGTTTAACTGTGTGGCACAAAATTGCTGATGTTTACTTGAATTGTTATTGATATATAGCAATTCTTAGAACCATTAACTTTGTTGACACGCAAAACTGAATTATTTGAAATACAACTGTCTGATCATTTAGCTATGTGTAAGCAAATGGCCGATGTTTAATTGAATTGTTAGAGTTACTTAGCAATATTTGGAAACATTTAACTGTGTGTAAACAAATGATTAATAGTAAATAGAACTATTTGTATTAAATAGAAATAACTGATATCATTGAACTGTTTGCAAAAAACAAGTAAGCTCAGGCTTGTTTAAAAATGTTATTTACAAAATGTGTTTAGAAATCAAAGAATTTGGCATTAAATAACATACAAACGTTTATATGCAATAAAACCAAACCCAACCAAAAAACAAGCGCCTCTCAATGGTCAGTTAATGTAGCTCGCTAACCATTAGACTAAGTGAACAATTTGCAATCAAAGTATAAAATTTGACTCGAAATATCTTCCAATTTTTTTATATATACATCGAATTAAAGCACTTATCTCTGTTGATATCAAAATGCAAATATTTTGTTCAGCTCATGTCTTTTTCGCTTTCTTTGTCTTGAAAAAAAAATGTGTGCATAATTTTCGTTTTCTGTTGATATCATCTTGAAGTATCAATATTTTGTTTGGTTATAAGTGATTTACAGGAAATGCAGTTTTGTCTTGCACCTTTTTATTCCGGTTTCCTAAAATTTCCCGCCATTTACTAAAAGGCATTTCCTGTAATGAGATGATACAGAAAACTTTTCCTTCATTCCCTTGCAGACTTATTCTCAATAACCGCTGCTTTTCATATTCGCATACTTATTTCCCAATTTCAACAAAAAGAAAAAAAAAAAGAAAAAATGTATACATTAGGTAATTTACCAAAAATATTTGAAGCTTTAGTTATATATCTTTTCAGGACCACATTTATTTTCATACAAGACAACCAATGAAACATGTAGATTCCTATTATGATATCGGTCAATGATTATTTTGGTACTTATATTTTGGAAGGAATGAAGGATTCTAAATAAGCTTTCTTAACTGTATCCGTTAGATTGAAAATTTGAATGTGAACTTAATACTTAAGAAAAGGAACATTGGCTTGGAAATCGATTTATTGATTAAACTAGTGAGTATGAACGTGTATGTCTCTGTGTGTGTATGTGTAAGAGAAAGAGGGATGGGGGAGGGATGTAATTATTACACAATAAATCGAAAATAACAACACAAAAGTGGAAATATATTAATATCAAAAATAAAAATATCATTGTTCCACAACTTGAACTTTAACGTAAACCTATCCTGAGAGTTCCATTTACAGAACATTGACGTGTTATATTTACACACACATACACACACACATTTATATAATATATTGATATGAAAGAAAGAGAGAGAGGGGGAGAGAAAGAGAGATGGGGAGAGAAAGAGAGAGAGAAATGATATACCAACTTGTCTGAGAAAAATAATATTTATCAATTCAAAATCTGAGAAGTGTTTAAAAAATATGTGGTACACCTTTGCGCCGTTCTGATATCAACTCATCCAAAATGTGGGGTTAGTTCTAAACAACCCATCACTATTGTAGACAAATTATCTGTAAAAAAAGACCTGATCACAACATTAACTGAAGAGTTGCTCCTCATATATCAAGGACAACGAGAGTGTTCATCCCTCACACACACACACAAATACACACGCATACGTACACATGTATATTTATAATCAATATACATATATATCGTATGAATGCAAGCCTATCAATGTGTGGCACAAGGCCCTTTTTCGGTGGGTCCGGGCGCAAAGCCGGAGCCCACACGCGCCCGGCATTCCCAAAAATGCCAACGGCCCCGTCGGCATTGCCCTTATGAGGGGCGCCTCAGGCATCGGGCGATAAACCCCCCGAAGGAGGTAAAAGCCTGGAGGAAGGCCCCCTGAGGCTGACAAAAATCTCCAGGTACCGAGACACACTAGGCCAGACGGCGTCTTTTATACTTTCGCGATACCAGAAGTCATGTGGCACGAGCCACTATACAAAACAAATTAATAAAGATTATTTACCAATATTTTTGTGGTGTTGTTAATTTTTTTTTTTTATTTTGGTTTGATTTTGTTTTTGTGTGATATATGTATACGCTCCCCATGTCGGGGCATGAGCACTCTGGCGAAAGATTTAACAGCTGCAAGTCGCGTATTGCAAAGCTTTTCTAAGGAACTGAGTAGTCCGATATCCGATAGCGCAAAATATAAACAAACGAAAGTTAATACAAAGGCGTTAAAATTCCCAAGCTGACGTTTTGTTGTCGAATGGCTGAGGGATATGTTATCAGTTACGGGTTTCGATCCCTGCTTGAAGCGTCCAGCATGTCTAACCACACTGAAAAATTGTGATACAACGAGTCAGTCTGTCTTTGGGTGACTATATATAGGACGAAAACAGAAAAACAACGTCATACAAAAGGGATGAATTTATCATAGAAAGTCAACTTTAAAACGTTTCTGTTTTAACAGTCCTTTATAAGGACTTTACGATGGTGAAAAATGTTGCTTGAACAACGATAGACGTATTATGAAAATAACGGAAGAAGAAAAAATATATATACAAAGAAAGCCTCATAACCGTTCAGTCAGCGTTTATTTTTCTTAACTATCATCTGATTGGCACAGACAATGATGTTTAAAATATGTCGAATTTGTAGGAGATACAACCAAACGAAAGTTAATAAAAGCATTGATTGTTAGAATTGTAGGATTTATTTCCAGAATTTACTTATATATATATATATATATATATATATATATATAACAGTTATTGAGAGAAAATGATATGCAAAAATGAATAACAGTTTACAAGCGTTGAAATAAAGTGCTCATATGCCAGCAAGCAGAGTTATATAAAAACTAGAATAATTTTAACTTCACCTTAAGCTAAGGTATCTAGTATAATTAGTTGCAAGCGTTTTTTTTAAACAAAAGAACAATCACCAGAGAAGAAGTCTTTTGAAACAATAACCTTTAAATTTCAAAAAATGTATTTTTCCCCAAATTTCCTGCCTGCTGATATTTTCCTTTTTTTTTCATTAAAGAAGGCGTGAAACTATAAGTCATAGATGAATTAAGGAAGGTCAGATAATAATTATTTTACTTTTGATAGGTTATCGACTCTATAAAAATCTGATCTCTCTAATTTGGTTTCTTTGGTTAATGGCATATCAACATTCGTTGGTTATTTAATGCCTGAGCCATCTTTGTCGAATAACAAGAGTGATACTTTTTAACCTTTGGCTGGGGGATAAATGATTCTTATCTTTCCCTTGAGTATTAGAACGAAATATAGTGGCTAACGAGCTGAACTGTGACATCGTGGTAAGTGAGTTCGAATTCCAGTCACGTAATTAGGTTTACTTACGAATTACTACCCTTTGGAAAGGAGGTAACTCCCATATCTATCCAACTATGGGTTTAAACATTACCTCTACTCTTCTTGTACAAGGATGCCTCTGCCAGTAAATAACCCACAAAGGTTGATATGTCATTAAACAAAGAAACCGAATCAACACACACACACACACAGTGATAATCATGACTCACTTTGATAAAAATAAGTAAAGTTAGTCAAGTTAGTGACCGTAGTCGAGGGCGACTAGAAGGCTTCCTTTTCAATAGCTACTACACTGAGGTGTAGGGGAGGGCGCTACTCCTTTCCCGGGATTGCTCCACTTTATCCTCGATACGTACCTTATATTGCTGAGAGTTAAACGAGGAGGTATCAAGTACCATTTTTAGTCTTTGGTATGACGCGACCTGGGATTGAACCCAGGTCTCCCGTAGCATTGGCGAACACTATAAATACAAAAAGAGAAAATAAATAGACTATCCAAGTTGAAAAATTTCAGCATATTCCTGCAATCATTTTATTGTATGTAATATGAACTTCACCGATATATTACGCTCATTGTCAGTTATGGAAGCTCTAAACGACAAGAATTCTTATTCAATTGTTTTGTCATCTGGGCCACTCATTTCTATATACTGTTCATATGTATGATAAGTTAACTTGTACACTTTATAAATTCATTTATGAGCCACATTTTTTTAATTTAAGTACTGATGCTATTGTTTTGATCAAAAAAACAGAGCAATAGTCTTTTTGATAAATCCTGGGTTTACCATGTTAATCACGGCTTATTTATACTTACCTCTTGGATTTTGTCTTTTTGAATACCGTTAATTCCATCATCATGAAATATGCGTAACAATATCTTCAACGAAATAACTAATCGCTGAACAAATGAGTTTCGACATCGTCTAACTCAGAGGATATAAATAGTGAAACTGCAATAAATCTACGGGCTAGAACAGTTGCCCTTGCCAAATTTAGAGATCCCCATTTACCACCCCACTTCATCCAGGGGATGTAATGAATTCATACCTTTCGAAACAACACTCGCCGAGCACTTGGGAAAGACATATCCATCTGCTCTCCTTCCTGTTATGAGTATGTATTTACGCAAACCCTCCGTACGGATAGGATGTGACACCAGATCAATTTTTTTAGGTAAATGAGCCCAGTCTTCCTAACTATTTAGCCGTAGCTGGCGCGAGAATAGTTGAATTCATGTTTCCCAAGTGTATTAGAGCTACTTACCCGTGTACCATAGGACCAACGTTTTATGCTGTAAAGAAAGAAGTCCGCAGAAAAAGAAATACTCAAACTCGAAGGTAAGGGAAGAAAATATAGCAGTCGTTTATTATTCAGCTATAATCGCTGCAACTCGAAAAGTTCATTTTAGTTGCGTCTTTCTTCTCCCTTCCTCTCGGTGGTGACGGGGTGTGAATGAGAGCTCGCTGTTTGACACGCACCTGACCGATAGGTCGTAGCAGACTGGGGTGGGACGGGTCGGGACCTCGGAACCTTTAACGCACCCATTTTAACAACTGCCTTCAACTCTGCCAAAATCTCGTTACTTGTTTTCTTATATAGAGATTTTGGAGAACAAATCGAAGATCCTCGAATGTTCGATGTCACCAGTGAAACACGTGATAATACATCTGTGATTATTTTAAAATCACGTCTAACTTTGCAGGTCATTCTGCCCGCACGCGCTAGTCTCATGACATCTTCACTGATTGACGACAGCGCCCGTCCGTAATATTACACCGGGCTTTTTAGCTGGGCCGTCTGGCATTCGTGCCGGATGGAGTATCAATGATCAATGGCACACTCGAGGCCAAAAGGCTCCCGGCTTTGACTGGGTCACTGTTGTATATTGACCCCGGCCAAGCTGTCAAAATAGGAAATGCACCTGTGTAAATAACAGGTGCATCCGGTCGAGAAATATCAGGATATAACCTTGACCGTGGACGGGTTGAATGAGTGCGATTTGTGACGCCCACAAGAAGAAGGTGGACGTCGAAGAATTGTATAACCTGGGTGAAGACAGGAAGTCAGAGCAGTTGGAGGTCAGACGAGTTGGAGATAATATGCGGTAGAGAAAGCCAGCACCAGCAGAGGGAGGTCCTCAGGCCACCGATTGTGCAGTTGGAGATCAGACCAGTTTAAGAGAAGATGCCGGAATGAGGACTATATCCCAGAAAGGCTGGGCCCACATGCCCCCGGTTGAGCAGCCCAGGAGAACGGGAAAGAAACGCTGTTATGGTTATAAGAATGGGGGTCAATATGTTGCAGTTCTGTTCAGCTTCCAACTCATCTCTCACAAAGTAAAACCTTTAGTAACCCTTTCGAACCCTTTCAAATAAAGTGAAAGGTATATTTTTCTAAAGAACTGTGTCGCTCGTCTTTATTGTGTCATCGTTCAAGCTATAATAGGGTATCTGTAGCGGACTCACGTAGTATATCGAATGAGTCCATGTCTAGCTATGGGTTCATCTGACTCACATTTCAGTAAGTGAACCGATGATCAGTAAGTGCCCGACTTCCCCTTCCCTTAACCCCCACTATAAGCCTGACTTCGTGTCATTGACCTTGTGTCAAGTCCTGTCGGATGGGAGGCAGTGATATATATTCCAAGGGTATTAGCACTATCTGACATGCAACCAGCCTTGTCCAGGATTTGAACACGAGTCACCGTGCCTATTTCATGCGACTGTAACCATAACACCACGAGCTACTTCTCTTCCTGTGAATGGGAGAATTGTTGGACGGACTGGGTTCTTTAGCCACGATAAGACAATAGGGTTAAGAGAACGAAACTCTGAGTTCAAATCTGCTTTACTCCTCTTAAAAACTATGAGTAAATTCCTATTAGTAGCGGAGAAGTTGGTTAAATGTTTAACTAAGGGCATTAGCACGAAGCGAAGTTTATACAGCCTAGTCAAAAATTTCATCTCGATTTATCCATTTCTTGACAGTAACTGTAACCTCTTCTATATATTTGTACAATATTGCCGAAAATATTTCTCTTTTATAATAGCAGGTCATTATCCGTTTTGTTTTTGTTGCGTGATTTTTTATATACAAGACATAACTTGTTAGTTAAATTAGTATCATTTTTCCCTTAAGGAGTTAAAGAATCCGAACTGCATAATTGTTATCGTAAATTAGATTGACTTTTACTTTAGCAAGTGATTTTGGTAAAGATAGGCTTTTTGCAATATTTTTAAATGTTTTACTCCAAGACTGCCTTAAGACATTTCTATTCTATTCAAATGGGACTTGTTTTCTTTCTTTAAGTGCCACTTCGTATTTTCCGACAAACTGTGTGTTGGAGAAAAAGAGGAAATATAAACTGAACATTATTTTCAATTGAAACCAAGAAACTCCGAATTAGAAATTTAATTTGACATTTTACTTTCTTTTATTTTTCTGTTGGTCTCAGTGATTCATTTGTTAAATTGGGGAAAACGTGTAATTAGCAACTATCAATTTAAAAGCTTACTTTTTCTTTTCCTTTACGTCGGACTAGTTTTTGTGATTTCTTTTTTCGTTGTGTTAATTAATCTTAAATATCATTGTTATTCTTCATTTTCTTATAGCTAATTTGCTATCAATTTATTTAACGAATTTGTTTTCCTATTTTATAAATGTTTTAATTGTGAAGATATGAAATTAAATTACATTTTCCACTTAATCATAGGCTTTTATGTTTAACCCTTTTATGTTTGTTTATGTCAATATTTATTACAGATTTATTTTTCCTTTAATCATTTTAACTGGTTTCATCTATATCAACGTTTCTCAGAGCTTTTTTTTATATCTGAATTTAACAAATCTTTCATTTCTGTTTGTTATTGAGTTCAACGTTTTTATTTTATTTTATTCAATTTTTTGCCATTTAAATTTCAATGTTTCTTTCGTTTATTATCATTTTCTTACAGAATTTTCACTTAACTTCAAATCCTTATATTACTGACATTGCTCAGCTATTTTTTTAGCTTAATGGCGAATTTCCATTCTGAAATTATTTTAATCTTAATTATATTCCTGTGTATTATTTTACTTATAAATATATTTATGTTTTGTCTTTATCTTGCGAATGTTTATTCGCTTTTGTTTTCGTCTGGAATCTTTAGGCTTTCAAGAAAGATTTAAAAAAAAAAAAAAACAAGGTATTTTAATAGAGCATTACAGACGTTTCGCTAAAAGGTGTCGGATTTCTAACAGATTGCCGGAAAGTCTTCTCATTTTATTTGATTTCTTTCCTTTCTTTATCGTATTAAATAAACAAGCAAAGCCGCAAAATGAAGCAACACAGAAATCAACATTAAACAGAACAAAAAGTAGCGAAACGAAACTACAGGTTGTGTTAAATGAGACTGTGACGAGCCCAACTTCCTCAGTTGTTGCGTTTTTACTTAATGTCGACTCCTATCAACTAATTTCATTTAAAAAAAATTCTCTAAGTGAAAATCCGGCTGCAACGAATAATGTTCCCGCTTTCATCGTCTTTCCCTACACCACCATCTATCGGTGTTGAAATGTCCACATTTTAATTTTGTTTTCTCCGGGTAATTAACCACAGTACTAACGCTACTTAACGACTAGCTTCAAATAAAACCAGCAGAGAGAAAGAAGGAGAAAGAGAGAGAGGGGGAGGGAAAGAAAGAAAGAAAGAAAAAAGATTGAGAGAGAGGGAATAAAGGACAAGAGCGTTAAAAAAGAATATATATATATATATATATATATATATATATATATATATATGTATATATATATATATATATATATAAGAAAATGAAAAAAAATGTAGAAATCGCAACGAAGATGAGATGTTTTACTTGTCACTTGAAGAAGATAGGAAGGGAGGTGGAGGAGAAGTATAAGCTGATGACGTTGCCTTAAATTAATCTTTGAGTTTTAGAAGCGATAGAAATGTTCTCTTTTCCTTAATTGACATTAGAGCGATTCGGTTGGAGTTAAAATAAAATAAAAAAGACAAGAAAACAAGACAGAAAAGAGAAGCAAAGATAAGAACTTCCGGTGACAAATTAACTCACGACTGCGGAAATGTCGATGCGTTTAGTTACTCCGAACTCACTTAAGCACAACATCAATTATCTGCCCTTACCTGCCAATCTGCTTTGCCAGTCAACCTGTCCGCAAATTTCACCTTCTCCTTGTCTTAATGAATCTTGTCTGCTGCCCTCAACATACTCAGCATCGTTTTCCTATCGTTCCACTCGTGATTAGTTTCCTTAAATGTTTAATTGTTACTAGTTGAACACTTGGTTCGCATAGAAAGAATCTTAAAATATCAAAGATCTATACGAAATTTTAAGGATTTATTTGAGTGAGATACAATATTGCCCATGATAAGTTCACGCTTAGCTAAAGATATCAGAATTTAATTATCATTGCATCATCATTAAGGCGTGCCGACAGCTTAGATTTTCTCTCTCTCTCTCTCTCTCTCTCTCTCTTTAAGTCTTCTAGATAGCATCCAGTGTCCGCACAGAGTTGATAAAGGTAAATGTTCGTTGGTTAACCCACACTGGTCTGTCTACCAGTGAGAATACAAAGGAGAAAGTTGCCAAGGTGTTCGTTCTTACTTCTCCAGAAATTGCCAGGGTGTCTTATAGGTCTTACTTCTTCAGTCATGGCCTGAAAATTTCGCATGTCTTACTTCCCCACCAATTGCCTGGATGTCTTGCACGTCTTACTTTTCCAACAATAGCCAGGATATTTCGCATGTCTTACTTCTCCAGGAATGGCCAGGAGATCTCACCATGCCTCTTAACTGAATATACAGCAGTTCAAAAATAAGTACACACCTTATATATATTTATATATTTATGCAATTTTTTTGTTGTTACAAAGGTGAGGAAATTAGCGCAGTTAATTCTCAGCTTTTATATCTTTTGTACTGAGTGCAGAATCACTTGTGTTACCTTATAAAGGTGGATCACTTCTCGTCATTTCAAGCGAGACCCTCTTCTAGCGCTACTTTCATAAAAAACAGGCCAGTCAGCTGATGGGAATCCTATAGAATACGTCGACTGCACCTCTGCAGAGGAGCAAGACACCCCCTACTCTGTGCCGTGAATATAAAACACAACTGAACCCGATGTTGATGCTCTAGTCCTGGAGCTTTTGGGAATTTGGATTACCCCTTCATTGCCATTACTCTGAGGTCTACTCTGACTCGGGTCGGGAGTACCTGTTAGGATTCCATCTATGGGTCAAGTAAAAATATTTCCTCCTTTACTAGACTTGAAACGATTTAACTATGAGCTAAAAATGAGCTCTGGTTCATTTATAAATGATGTTACCTGCAAGCTATTGTTTATAAATCATATATATATATATATATATATATATATATATATATATATATATATATATATATATATATATATATATATATATATATATATTCAAAATCTATATTCATGTGCAGGATTTGATTTTAAATAAACTACAGAGGTTGCTGTACCATAAAACCAAACCAAACATTTAACAGCACATATAGGATGAGCTGCATTCAGTGGTTCTACTTATTTGAGTCTTTTGTCTTAGAAATCTTTTCTCTGTGTTTACTGTGCAGCACCTTTTCTTTCGGAATCTTACCAAGATCAAAAGTATCTTCTATTCCAACAGTTTATTTCCTGGTATAGCTGTACTATGGATCAAACTCTTTCATGAATCTTTTCTTCCAAGCTAAAACATTTTTATGTTAAGAGGTGATAAATGTTAACCTCTTTTGTTGTTCCTTTGTCATATACTAACTTGGTCATTTTACTAAACTTTGCCAAAAAGGGTCAAGTGAATTTGCTTAGGGTGAATTTGAATCTAAAGAAATAGAAAAACCAGCTGTAAGACTATTTTTCTAACTTTGTTACATTTAATTACCTAATTCATCATTCCTTCTCATTATTTATTTAGTTCCAATATTAGTGTTATCAATAACTAGCATAATTATACACAACACAGGTCAACACGATTTTTGATGCCAATAAACTAAACACGTTTTGTGACTAATTTGACTGTGATGATTTCCAAAATGACTTTAGTTTTTCATGATTATCAAAAGCTTTGCCGTACCGTAATTGCTCATTTTTGGAAAAAAGACCAATTTATGATCTTGGCTGATCACAGAATTTAGTTAATAAAGGTCGTAGAAACCTATACATTTTAAAGTGGGCCAAGCAATGTATGTCAACCACCCGAAATAAACTATTTTTATGAGAAAAATAGTGTCTTTGAGTCAAAAAATTTTTTAATTAAAGTACCGTATTTTTCTAATTTATCACCAAAATTCAAATTAACAGATGAATTTTATCAGTAATACATTTTAGTAAACCTGATGATCAAGGTGACATGAAAAATGAAGCTCTTAAATCTTCTGTTTGATATTCGTAAATCTGTCAAATCCTTTCGTTACTTCACAACGGAAATAAAGCAAGCACATTGAGAGCTTTTGTTTTCACAGTTGGAAAGAAATTCCAACAAAAGAAATCTCAACTAAATCCACCTATTCCCCTGTACATGATGAACATCATGAAAATAGTTTCACCATAACATCAGGAAACTCATATGGGTGATTGATTTGCTAATTCAATCAATGACTTGGAATTACGCGCTTGGACAGCATGTGTTGATGTGGTGAAAAACTTCTTTGGGAGTCGCCAGAACAAAAACTATAAGGAGATATTGTAAAAGCTGTTTAAAAGTTTTCATAACATAGGCGCTAATATGAGTATTAAGGTACATATTTTAAATAGCCATATAGATAAATTTCCGGATAATTGCACTGATGTAAGTGATGAGTAAGATGAATGGTTCCGCCAAGATGTCAAAACAATAGAAGAGCGCTACCAGGGATGGTGGGACAAACAAATGATGGCTGACTACTCTTGGAATATTAAAAAGGGCTTAAATGACATTAAACATGACAGACAATCAAGATAAAAGAAATTTTCTACCATAGTTCTTATTGTTGGGTATCACCTACCTTTTCAGCATAATGAGCTGTTCCATCTGCCATATATGGCAGTAGCGGAGATCAGTCCGCGAGTCAGACCAGAAGAGCCGTTTCTATTGTTGAAGTATATCATTACTCTATCACTAATCCTATGTTCTTATTACTAACAGTCTCTCTCTCTTGTAAATACTCTTTCCTGTAAATATAACTAAATCGTGGTTTGTCTTATTATTACTACTACTTATGTTCACTAACCAGAACATAACACTTATGTTCACAAAGGTTTTTATTTCTACTGTTAGTTTATCAAATGAGTTGATGAAAATATTTGTTTGTCTTGGTATATTCAATCTTTGTAGATCACCTTTCCCACCAAATCGTGCCTAGTCTTGTACTCTTTTTATACTTATTTGCAGTAGTTATTATTATTATTATTATTATTATTATTATTATTTACTCATTAGAGTTTTTCACATCTGCATAAGTTGATGGTCATTCACTGGAGATTGAGTGACAGCAAGTCTCTTCAAGTCTCCAGGACTCTTCTCAGTATTCTGTCCGTTTTCAATAGTGCTGTTGTTTGGACGGTCTCCACTCGGCCGCCAACTTCCAAATCCTCCAGGCCCTTTAATAATCCTTTAGTTACCGTGCCAAAAGCACCAATATTATTATAGTGTTCATATTATTTTTATTGCTTTTTTATGTATTTATCGAAATTAGCCTCCAATAAGAATTTAAGGCAAATATATTTAATGGTGTAAATCTTTTTGTTTCATTCATCTTATGATAAATTGCTGATTCTCAGTTATCTAAATCTGTTATATGACATGTTTCATTACTAAACTTTATACTTTACATATATTTCTTGTGAGAAATTCTTTCATGAAGTATTATCATAATTAATTTTTCTTGACTGATATCTTAGAAACATTTTACTGTTATTTTTCTATTTTACGAACATTAGATAACTGCAATTGTCTATAATTGGAATCATTTTGAGATGAAGCTTCTTAATCTGAGAATTAATTTTTTATTTATTGCGGACTTTTTGTCCTCATCTTGGTAGTTTTTGTGTTGTTCCTTCTTCACAACGTTTCGGCCAAATTTCACCTATGGCCTTCTTGAGGTGATTAACTGCGACCTCGGATAGGAATGCTGAGTCTTGTAACCGTATCCCCAGTAATTACTGCCTTCCATAGTTGTTGTCTATCGCACCACGTTTTTGACCAAGTAAACCTCTGGCTGGCTTGGGTAGGAATTGAAATCGCTATCTTCTGACAATTCTCACCGGGAACCGTAGAGACTCAATGCCTCTATCCGCTGCGCCACGGGCCCCCAAGGGAGAGCAAAGCTGGATTTTTTGGTCTTATAAATCCAATTATTTGTTCGCTTTATCTGGTCTTCCATAGTCGGGTCCATACGGAATTTGTAATTGTCTTTAACTGGAATCATTTTGAGATGAGGCTTCTTAATCTGAGAATTATTTTTTTATTTATTGCGGGCATTTTGTCCTCATCTTGGTAGTTTTTTGTGTTGTTCAATTTAACATAATAGTTAAACAGTTCTATGTGAACCATCAATAGGACACTAACAGGTACTACCACTCCAGGTCAGAGTGGACCGGCAAGTAATGGCAATGAAGGTGTACTCTACATTCCCCAAAGCTCTAGGACTGGATCCTCACCAAGGGATGCAGTTTAGTGTCATATCCAGGATACTCGTAGGTGGTAGAGGATAACCCTCTGAAAAGATGCAGTTGGCGTATTCTACATCCCGAACCGACTGGGCCAAGCTTTGCTTAGCTTCATACATAAGCTTTTGATTGCATACAGCACCCACTTTTCGTTTGAAGGCATCGATTTAAAAAACTGACCAGGGCTATTGTTACTTATCCTCTGATAACTAATGGTAAACACTGTTTTTAGCGTGACGTGGAATTTAATAAGTCTTACTTCGTCTGACACAGAGCCTTCAAATTGCTTACCGTGACAAATGTTTTTACTCGTCGAACTAATGAACAGACACATCGCCGCTTAACTTCGCTAATGTACTGGGACTTAGAAGCCATCTTGGTTTGACATACTGGCTTCTAGATTACTAACTGTTGTTCTGCAAGTGTCACCAATCTATGTACTGACCAAATTCACGGCAAACAATTCCTAATAGCTCCCTCTCTCTCTCTCTCTCTCTCTCTCTCTCTCACACACACACACACACACACACACACACACACATATACACACACACACACTGAGTCTATAGACGAATCTTCATTGCAAATCCTGAAAATTCCGGCTCTAATTTGTCTTGCAACACTAACTTCGAAAACCGCCATTTTGCTGATGGGGAAAATTTCGAAATTGGAAGCCGCACGAAACACAAGTCCTACTGAAAAACACGCCATGCTTCATTTCTTTCTCATTCACAATTTAGAGGTGATGGTTCCAGTTTCTTGAGAGGTGAACATACAACTGAAATATCAAATTGATTTGCACGATGTTCGATTGGGAATATGTTCGATATCGAACTGACGAGTTAGAGTGAAACAAAGCGCTGACAATGCAGGTGCGATGAGTGTGGGAGGTAATGCTCGCGAATTAGCAGCAAATCGCTGATCGACTCGCCTATAGAAACAGTGAGTCATGTGCTAGGCATAGGTCAAAGGTCATATACATGGATAGGTTGCAAATTCCTTTTCCGTTCAGTGCCTAATTCGCCAGACATGGGAAGGGGTCACTGGGCCAAAATAAAAGAAAATGGAAGAAAATAAAAAAGCAAACCTGAAACATCACAGATTTTAATCACCCACATGCAAGTGTAGACACGCACACGCGCGCACACACATATATAGATATAGATAAACCACCAAGATTGATATACCATTAAATAAAAATCCACCCACACACACATATATATGTATATAGGTTTGTTTTTATATATATATATATATATATATATATATATATATATAAAAGGTTATATATATATTTTCGGTAGCTCCCGCCTTGAGCTACCGAAACTGTGTTCTCACACTGGTTGGCGGCTGATGAGGCTAGGGTATCACACGTGCTTTCACACGTTGTATGATGAAAAAAAATAAGAAAAAATAAAATATAATATATATATATAAGATTAGCTTATGTCACAAGAAATGAGGTAATAAGTGAATAATTAACTCACACCAATAGGCTGATAAGCATCATGCCTATACAGCCTCTTTTACGTCTCTGTGTGTGTGTGTTTGTGTGTGTGTGTGCATTTAGGTGAATGCCCAGCAAAACACACACACACACACACACACACACATATATATATATATATATATATATATGGTAAAACCTGGAAAGGAATTTGACAGTATGAAAATGTACAGAGATGAAAAAACACAAGGTCTTCAAGGGTTGGTTTAATTTATTGAAAGGTTTGGTCAAACATTATTTTGAAAATAATCCCAACTTTCATTTTAAAGATTCCAAGTTCTTAGTTTACATACATAATAAAAAAGGTTAGAAAGTTTTTAATCTAATATCATTTCAAACTGCAATGCTATAAAACAGAGACCAGGTTTTTTCAATGGACCTCCTTAATTGTTCTGATTGTTGATAAAAAGTTACAAAATCTCTTATCTAAAATAATTCGATTTCACCGTTTATATATCTTTAGAAAGATTGATAAAATATAGTCGAATTAAGCAGGCAGAGATAAAAAGATCAACACTTATAAAAACGAATAGATATAGCATGGAAATTTGATAATAGATAGTTACGAACCAAATAATATAAGCATTAAAATAGATAGATAGATAGATAGATAGATAGATAGTTTTTTTTTAAATAAATTTTGCAATACATGTTAAATTACACAAATACGAAACTGAGTGCTACCAGTGGAGGTGAAATTTTTAGAGTTTTCTCATCCCTTTCGTTTCATCTAGTAACTTACAGACACTCATAAAGGTCTAAATATGGAAACGTTTAAGGTTGGAAATTATTTCTACAGATAAAATCCTCCTTCATATATATATATATATATATATATATATATGTGTGTGTGTGTGTGTGTGTGTGTGTGTGTGTGTGTGTTTGTAAACGCATTGCGTAATTGTTACCGGTTACCGGTTACCGGCGTAAATGATTGTACTCAATCCTGGATGAAGATTTTTGTTTCCCTTCGTGCCTTGTGAAAGTTATACGTCTTTCTATTTTCATTCCAGCAATGGATAAATATTAGGGCAGACTGGATTAGGGCTTTTTTTTATAAGGAAAGTTGTACGCAATGATATGTAGTTCACTGGTGCACCATCAACTCATCCAAAAAAGGGTTCCAGATTCTACACAGATCTTCACCACAGTAAATTATCTCTGCTGTTTATACGACGGTTCACCTATTTGACTGAACTACTGAGCCCCTACATGTCGAGATCGACAGGAGAACCCATCTATGCAGTAGGGGCAAACAGCTGGTAGCATTGGCTACCATGTCAATACAGATAAAACTGAGTACATGTGTTTTAATAAAAAAAGAAGACATATCCACACTAAATGGTGGTTCTCTGAAACTTAGGGACAAGTTCACCTACCTCAGAAGTAGCGTCTCATCCACTACAATGACAAAAAAATTGAATGTAAATTAAATATATGAATATATAGCGAATAATTGAAAAACGAAGTAATCCAAAATTGATGAAATTAGAAAGAAAGTCGATGTTGAAACGTTTCGGTTTTCATTGTTGTGTAGCAATAAGAAATGAAGACACTACAATACTTGGTTATAAAGACATATCTCTCACACTTAATTCTCGAAAGAGAACTAAGCTTCTGTGGCGTGAGAAAAAAAGACGGAAAAAAACGGAGACGGAGGAAGACGAACACAGCCTGCCATATTGACCCATAACTTCTCTTGACCATACGATGCTGTGTTATCTTCAATGATCCACTAAGCACTTCTTCTTCTCAACCGGAGGCATACTTTGAGCAACTCTGTGAGACGCTGCTCCCGAGACTGACCGAATCTCTTCTGGCATCAATCTGAGAACGACTCAAGACTAAAACTGCCGGTATCTCACGTGAATATAGCATTTCATAACACACACACACGGTTGTGTTCTGGTTAATGAACACAAGTAGTAGTAATGATAAGACAAACCACGAAATGCGAGGAAAATAGTTATATTTACAAGAAAGAGTATTTACAAGAGATAGACTGATAGTAATAAGAACATAGGATTAGTGATAGAGTAATGATATACTTCAACAATAGGAACGGCTCTTCTGGTCTGACTCATAGGCTTATTCGCAGACTGATCTCCGCTACTGCCATATATGGCAGATGGAACAGCTCATTATGCTGAAAAGGTAGGTGATACTATTTACCAATCCCTCCGCTCGGGCAGGATATGACACAAGGTCAATTTTTAAGCGGAGTTTTAACAGGTTTGAATTCAGAGTTTTCCTTCTCCTAGACTAGTTGCCTAACCAAGGCTGAAGAACCCAGTCTGTTCTACTATTTACCCATAGCTGGAGGGAGAATAATTGGATTCATGCCTTTCCCAAGGGTATTAGTGCTATGTGAAATGCAATCAGTATCGTCCAGGATTTGAACTCGTATCGCCGTGTTCATTTCCTACGGTGATAACGACTACACCACGGGCACCTCCTGAAAAGGTAGGTGATACCCAACACACACACACACACACACACACACACACACACACACACACACACACACACACACATTTCTGTACAACCACATGACTGCTTCCACTTATTTTTACAGGTGAATCCTGTGCAGAGAATCTCTTATTGACAGCTCAGTCAAGGATCAAAATGCAACATAATGAACCTTCGACAGGACTTTAAAATGGTGAGACAAGTGTTGATAGAACAACGATGGATCTTTAATAAATACAAAAACATCCATCGTTCCTCAATCAACACTTGTCTCACCATTTTAAAGCCTTGACGTGGGTTCATTAAAACTGAAACGTTTTAATGTCGACTTTTCTTCTATTAAATTAATGAATTTTCGATTATTTTTTTTCAGTTTTTTCTCCATACTGTCGGATACCTTTCCATTATTTACTTCCATATGGGTATATGCACGTATTTGTAAAAACTGGATGTAAATTATATATATATATATATATATATATATATATATATATATATATATATATATTGCCATCTAAAGATTGTTTCACAACTCTTCACTGAGACTAGACAATGTGAGATACTTCAATCTGGAATCGAAACCCGGCTGAATTTACTCAATCGGATATCACACTCAAGAGCTATCATAATCTCAGAGTAAGCGAAGGAATTATTTATGTATATATTTTTGCATA
The DNA here is from genome assembly GCA_963585895.1 of Sepioteuthis lessoniana. NCBI lineage: Eukaryota > Metazoa > Mollusca > Cephalopoda > Myopsida > Loliginidae > Sepioteuthis > Sepioteuthis lessoniana. Next base: position 71,592,667 of record OY757911.1, on the reverse strand, counting down.
TATGCTATCGGCTACCGAAGAACTCAGTTCATGAGAAGAGCTTTCCATTTACGTATATGTGGCACCAGGCAATTTTTCGCTCGAGTGCTCTACCCACTGGGGGGTGCATATATATTGTCATCCACCGACAGACTCTTTCGATGTATCACAACCCTTCAGTGGGTCTAGACACGTGAGAATCTCTCTCTCTCTCTCTCTATATATATATATATATATGTATATATATATAATTTTATTTTTATACGCCATAAATTTGTAACATTTCTGAAACCAAAAATAAAACTATATATATATATATGCGTATGTGTGTGTGCGCGCGTGTGTGTGTGTGTGTGTGTGTGTGTTCAAAAATATATACGTATGTCTATAGATATATGTATGTCCAAATATGTGTGCAAACATATATAAATGAATATATGTACACACATACATATATATGTGTGTGTTTACACACACACACACACACACACACACACACACATATATATATATATATATATATATATTTATATATATTTGTGTATCTATGCTTCCGCGTTAACATACTATGTTAACGTGTGTGTGTGTGTGTGTGTGTGTGTGTGTGTGTACTAATATTGTATTCAGTGTATTCATATATATTTGTAGGCATGTATACATATGAGTGTGAATATGTGTAGAAACAGAAGAGAAAAAAACTATTTATATCGACTGGATTATGATGGATTTTCCTCAGATTGTACTGATCGGTGTATGCATAGAGATTTAACGACTGTGTCAAGGTTCACATGTTTCAATGCTGAATACAAGCCAATTCTCTTGCCATCAGTTTTGTTTCTTATAAATTGGTGAGCATTTCCGCAGAATGTATTTTTTACTTATATTTTCATGAATATATTTACTTTAAGGCAAGGGGCCAGTATTTGTACCTCTATCCAAAAGTATATATATAAAAGAAGCCAGAATTTCAGGCGAAAAACCCGTATTTCTAAATTGATATTATTTATAATGAAGAGAATCACTTTCTTCTTCTTCTTCTTCTTCTTCTTCTTCTTCTTCTTCTTCTTATTATTATTATTATTATTATTATTATTATTATTATTATTATTATTATCTATTTAACAATATCATTTTAACGATATTAGTTATACATCCTTATTGCCTATAATCAAATAGCTTGTAGGGTTGCTAAACGACAGATTATAATATTTTATATTTTACACCACGGAGTGGATGGACCTATTATCGTCGATAACCCAGGGTTCTCATCTCAAAATCTACATTTTTTAAAAATACTTTCATTAATAATTAAGTTTGTTGTTTTTGAGAAAGAATTACTTAATTCGGTATATGTGTATCTCGGTTGGTGTTTTATGGAAATGGAGGAACTTTTTTCAAGAAGAGTTGTTGTTGTTGTTGTTGTTGTTGTTGTTGTTGTTCTTCTTCTTCTTCTTCTTCTTCTTCTTCTTCTTCTTCTTCTTCTTCTTCTTCTTCTTTATCGATTACAACCACAGCATTTAGATATATATTGTCTGTCCAACCTATACCAATAATTGGGATGAATTTGTATGTCTGTCCTGTAAAATCGGCCAAGTGCGGTTGGATCCAACAACAAGATTTAGTATATTTCCATATTGTATCTAAGCAAAACTTTTAATATCATTGAGAAAAGATGGAGGAGTTGTTCGCATTCTTTATGAATGATCCTGTGTATCGTAATAGTTAGCCAGGCTAATCTAGAAAAGTATTAAGAGTTCTAATCTCACAAGGTGCTGTCACTTCTGGCCCTGTGCCGAAATAGGCTCAGCTTAATAAATGCCAACAGTAATTGACGAAAATCTATGTTTCTAGAAGACGTAACTAATTGTTGAGAACGTTAATTTCTAAAACCATAAACAAGTAATATAATTAATCGTCTTACTAAAATAATTATTCACATTTAGTTTAACCTTAATAATTTGGTTCATCAAAAGTTCTTCAAAATTGGGTTGTAAAAATTACTGACTATTATCACTTAGCTAGGATTAACTATCTAGAAAAAATAGTTCAAATTGATAAATCTTTTAAAGTGTTATCAAATTTGTTTTAATTCCTCACAAAACAGTCGTAAATAGTTCGCAGAATAATATTATCAATTAAATATAATATAGAACACATAATAAGAAAATCTGTTTTATTATAAGGATTAGTTTTTTATGATATCAATTACTCTTTTTAAACACTTTGGGTATAGTTTTAATAGCTAAAAAAGATTTAGAAAATTGTCATTGTTTAGGAAAAAAATAAGTAGAAGGGATTTTTGAGATTTGCAATTTAGGTTCAGCGTAACCACCACCCAGGTTTTGACCCATTAGATGTTCGTATATAATTCTGCGGCTTATAGATATATTTAGTTGCTATGGCACACACACACACACACACACACACACACACACCTATATATATATATATATATATATATATATATATATATATGTGTGTGTGCGTGTGTGTGTGTGGCACGCACTTTCGTGTGGGTGCTCATGTATGCATATGCATTTATATGCATGCATTTACATACATACACGTATATATATATATATATATATATATATATATATGTATATATATATATATATATATATATATTTGTAAATATATATGTAGGTACAAATGTATGTTTGATATATATATATATATATGTGTGTGTGTGTGTGTGTGTGTGTGTGTGTGTGTGTGTGTGTGTGTATGTGTATGTGTGTGTGTATGTCTATATATTCATATACATATATTTATATGCACATATATATATATACATATATATATATATGTATATAAATGTACACATATACGTTCTAATGTATATATATATATATATATATATATATAGGTATATAGGTATATACGTGTATGCGATATATATATATATATATATATATATATATATATATATATATATGTAATATTGTCCATAAATAAATATATAGTTTGCATTTGTTTTTAATTTTGTTCTAAACAAAAGGTAAAGGGGTTTTTATTATTTCTACTAAAACTTTATGCACACGAATTGGATATTATTAGGCATTACCATAGTCTATAGTACCTTAAAAGGTAGCAGAGTAAAATCGGAAGACTCTATATCAATTTATATATTTCTATCTCTTTTTACAGAGGTGTTGAACTTTTTATTTCACTTAGAGTTTTAACGCTACCGATTTTGGTCTATTGATAATACCTAATGTTATCAATTTTGATTGCATGATGTTTCAATTGAATCGATAAAATGTTAGCATCTTTGGTTCAAAAGAAAATTAATTTTTTAAAACAAAGAATCTATGGGTGATAATATATATGGGTGATAATATACATATATATATATATATATATATATATATATATATATATATATATATATATATATATATATATATATATATATATGAGGGTCGTTTTAATAGATAAGGGGAGTTTTTTTTAGATATAGCATATATAATGAAAACTATTTCAGTCTTACAAAATCATATGCTTTCAGGCTATTCAAGATGGCGACAAATCAAACATAGTTCTTCTTCTTCTTCTTCTTCTTCTTCTTCTTCTTCTTCTTCTTCTTCTTCTTCTTCTTCTTCTTCTTCTTCTATGAAAACTGCAAAGCATGTGAAATTTATTATGTTTATGGAGAAGTGTATTTATTTTTAAAAATTACAAATCAAGTAAACATGGTTTCGTCACTCTGTTCAATTCCTTTCACACCATGCCTACACAAAGACCAACCCCAACTCCTCATGGTGTGCAGACGGTAAAGGTTCAGAGTTGAGGATTGTAAATGTGAGGTACAACTGGGATCCTCTGCGCCATGATACTGCTACAGTAATCAGGAATATTTGTCTGAAACCTAAAGATAGAATGATAAATATAAGTCTCACACCTTATCCCACAAGGGAAACAGCAACGCTAATGCAGTCCCTTGAGTTTCCTTGTCATTTTGAACTTTTCTCTGCCACCAGGATCAACCTCGATGATGCGAAGTGATGCAGTCAAGAAGTGCCCGAGTCCCTCAATACCAAAAGAAAGAAAGAAAGAAAGAAAGATGAATTCATGGCCCACCCAAGTCCATTTATACAAAGTGAAAGTAAACCATTCCCATTATCGTTTAAACTTGTGTTGTGTTGCAGAGATATCAAGTTGTCCCTCGTTACCAAACATGACCCAAGAACCAGAATAAAAGAAAATTTTATGGAAACCCACTGATTTTCCGGTAAAAACAACGTTACCTGGCGCACCAGTCTATAAAGTAGACCATTCTGAAAGCCTTCTGAGATATGAAAGCACCTATGAGTATTAATTTACTGGAAAAAATTTCAACAGTTGACAGTCCTTACAGTTGCTGTAACACCATGGCACCATATCGAATATCAGTAGGTGTTACATTTCTCTAATACAAGACGGATTCGTTGTTATAAATATGAAAATTCTATTTCTGACCCCCAAATCTCGTCATCCGAAACACGAGAGGAAGATAGGTAAAGGATTTACTTGTGTCATAGAAATGCTAACAGATTCATGGGTGGTAGACGAAAGAAAATACTGTCTGCACTTTTCTCCCTCGACCACGGCCTTGCCTTCAAGAGGCCCGCTCAAAAATGCCTGGACTAATTCATCGACTGTCTCCAACTCCAAACTCTGAACTCCGTATTGCTCCATAAGACTAACTTTTAAAAATCTCAAGCTTATATAATATATTATTTATCTCATCAACTAATGATGATAAGAACACTTGTCATCAAAAAAACTTTCCATGATCGATAGCTAAATCAGCTGTCATTGAATTCAAAATGTATTTATTCTGAACATCTGGCCTCTACGCGGATCTTAAAAACAGACCTTTTATTATAAAGGCTCACTCTCATCTCATAACCTATGACACGTGTACACACATCGCCTTCGGGACTGACTCTTCCATTCAAACAATTTATCACAACAAATAAATTAAACTAATATTAGTAATTATCATCCTTAATTATATTACATTGAACCTTTTAGGAAATATTTACCTAATTTATTGAATGACACTTGGTTTGATTTGGTTTAGTTATGATTTATGGTATATCAACCCTGCTGGATTATTTAACTCCAACTTCTTTTCATGCATATATAATGATTTGTAAGCTAATAGTTTGTAGGTAATATTTTTCAACGAGCCTGAGCTTATTTATTTGCATTCAGTGAAATAGTTTCAAGTATTGCTATCTACGCTAATAATTCTATTTGCATGCAGTTAATGGTTTCAGGTTAGGTCATTTGGTTTAATGGCATATCAACCCTTGTGGATTACATACTGCTAAATCCTGTTTATATATATTGTGATTTGTTGGTGAATAGTTTGTGGAGAACTTTATTTTTTAACTTAGAATTCATTTACTTGTACGCAGTTTTAAGTATTATTAACGCAAATACTGCTATTTGACATTAATCATTTTAATAGTTTGAAGGTAAATAAGTTTTAAACGAACTAGAGCTCATTTGTTTACAAATAGTTGCATGGTTTTTCTACACGAATAATTCTATTTAATATAAACAGATTGTTTGCACACAGATTTTTTAAAGTAAATTAAAGGATAGAATATTTCTATTTAACTCATAGATGGGACCCTAACACGTCTTGCCACTTCTGGTCGGAGTAGAATGGGGAGTAATGGCAATGAATGTGTACTCAACATTCCCCAAAATATTTTATACTTCAGAGTCATATCCAGGATCCTTGTCAGAAGAGCTCTTACCCTCTAGAAAAGTGCAGTCGGCGTATTCTATAACCCAAGCTAAGTGAGCGTGAATGAAAGGATAGATAGATAGATAGATAGATAGATAGATAGATAGATAGATAGATATTCACGAAAGGATTGCGATATGTAGATACGAACAAAATGATATCAGAATATATATATATATATATATATATATAGAGAGAGAGAGAGAGAGACATATGAACAGATTGAAGTAGATAGATAGATAGATAGATCAGTGGCAGGGTCGAATACTCTGAAGAGTCAGGATAAAAGAGATGAACCTTATAGAGCAATACTTATAAAATTACTCTCGTAAATTCCTTTACCGCGATAATCTGATGAGCTTGTATTTCGGCTTGATTGCACTGCTGATTAGACAAGCGCATCTCACAAATCTTATTTAAGGTCCACGCTAGGCTGATTATCTTAATACATTAGCAATTTATGAATATTCACAGCTTCGGGGACAAATGCTTTGATAGTTCTAATATTTATTAATCTATTCTTAAATCTTTGATTGGTTTAAATAATTACGTGTATGTGCATGGGTGTATGTGTGTGTGTGTGTGTTCGTGTGAGTGCTTTTGCGTGCGTGCGTGCGTGCGTAGTATTTTGTGCGACTCTTTTTTCTTTCTTTCCTTCTATTTTTTCAGTTGTTGCTATGTAAGTTTAGCTTATTGAAGCTCACGAGCATCAGGTTTTTAACCATACCTGCTAATCCTAAACAGTCAACCATAAAAATATTGCGGGAGATTCCTTCTGATGTAGTGGCTAACGTGTGACATTATAGTAAGTGATTTCGAAATCTAGTTGCACTATTACGTTCACTTTTGGACGAATGCTCTTGTAAATTCAAGAATCGTCTCATCCACTCCATTATGAGTTAAATTGTACCACTACTATTCTTCTACAAAGGTGGCATTGACATTAAATAACCCACGAAGGCTGATCTGCTATTAAACAAAGAAACCAAACAAAACGATCGAAATATCGAATGGCTTTATCGCTACTTATGTTCCATCGAGCACGAACCAGCATTTTCAGAGTGTCTTGAACAAAAGTCTTAAAAAATTAAACAGAATCTGAGAATTAATTTTTATTTATTGCGGACTTTTTGTCCTCATCTTGGTAGTTTTTTTGTGTTGTTTCTTCTTTCACTACATTTCGGCCAAATTTCCCCTCTGGCCTTCTTCAGGTGATTTTAACGCGACCTCGGATAGGAATGATGAGTCTTGTAACCGTATTCCGAGTAATTACTGCCTTCCATAGTTGTTTATCGCACCACGTTTTTGACCAAGTAAACCTCTGGCCGGCTTGGGTAGGATTTGAAACCGCTATCTTCTGACAATGCTCACCTGGAACCGTGCGATAGAAACGTAGTGAAAGAAGAAACAACACAAAAAAACTACCAAGATGAGGACAAAAAGTCCGCAATAAATAAAAATTAATTCTCAGATTAAGAAGCCTCATCTCAAAATGATCCAATTAAAGACAATTAAATAGAACTTACATACTATTTGCTCAAGAATGCAAGTAAAGAGCATCCAGTAGGAATTGAACCCACAACTCTATTTCTTACCCAATCCTTACTTTGAAAATTTTCTTTTTCTTTTTCTTTTTTTCTTTTTTTTACCACATGATCTTTTTTTTTTTTTTTTTTTTCAGAACGTCTAAAATGGGAATGTTTTCAGACTTGTGTCCAAATGTTTATCAATAGTCGCAACGTTTCTACTGTTGCTCTCTTATCTTCAGTTGACTGTTGTACTGTTGTATTTTTAAAAAATTCGACAATCTTAATTCAAATCTTTTATTCAATCCACTGGTGTATATAGTTCTCATTCCATTGTTTCTATTTCGATTATGTCTCGTATCAATTAAATATTCCTCAATTTTTTTCTTAAGATATCGCTTGTCTGATTTTTCCACTGAACATGAGTATATTGCACTATTCAACGCAGCGACTGAAGTATCGTAAGAAGATACACTTTAACCAATGCTTTTATCTATATAGATCACTGACCAAAATGACCATCTATTAGCGGTAATTTAGAGGCTTAAACCTAATGTCATTTTCTGTCCTTTTAACGAGACTGAATTATAGTTATACAAAGGGCACCTGAAAAAAATCCTATGTCAACTCAGGAAAAAGACAAAATATTTCAAAGAAAATTAAACAGAACCCCGACAAAAATTTAAAAAAAAATCAAATGACACATTATTCAGATAATCATCATCATCATCAAGTTGCGCTGATAGCTGAGATTTCACAGACTCTCTCCATCCGCCCATATCATCCATCGCTCCTGGCAGGTCCTTCAAACTAGATCCTGTGTCCGCATTGAGGTGATGTATCATGTGTTGGGGTACATAGAGGAACGTCACTTTCGAGTTCGTTCTTGCTTCTCCAGCAGTATTCGACTTACTTGGAGGGTTTTTGTGAAAGGAGGCAAGTGGCCGTACAGCTGTTGTTTTGTTGGCTGTCCTAAATAGTTCATAACATTCTTACTTTTTTCCATGTCATTCCATATCCTGGCTTGTCTTGCTTCTGTTTCCAGGCACAAAGAGGCCGAATAAAAAAAACTCAGTTTTTTTATTGGGGTTCTAAGAACCACGAACACCCACTTCTGTATGAATGGTGGTAAGCTTGATCTAGTCCCGGAACAACTAAGTAACGTTCTGGAATATTTTACTGCAAATTCTCTGTTGTTTTTTCAATCATTATCTGATAAAAAAACTCATATCATAAATATAAAAGCATTCCAGCAAATAGATTCTCACGTCTTTTTCATCTTCCATCCTAGGGAATATGTATGTATATACTGACGGCGTACATCGTGTAATAGTTCTTGTCGTATGGAATGGAAACGGTGACCCGAGTTCAAACTCTGAATGAGGCTTTTTCCTTTTTTCATTGGGCTAATATTTTGAGGAAAAGGTATGAATTCAACGATTCTCTCTCCAGCTACGGGTAGATAGTTGGTTAGACTGAGCTCTTTCACCTCGGTATGACAACCAATCAAAGAGAAGGAAGAATCGGAATTAAAACCAGTTAAACTCCCACATAGATAGATAGATAGATAGTCAATACTTTTATTTACATATAACCAGCTTCCAAATTATATTACAACTTTTGTGATTTTTCTCATCATATTTATGTTGTATCGTCGAGGTGAATGATACACCGAGAAGAATGAGCGCTTAATATATTTATTCAGCACCAATATCCAGCGCTAACAGATACATAAAAAAAAACACACAGAGTACAATAAGTTACAAACCTTTAACAAGAGATAGAGGAGGGTCAAAATGTTGTATAGCCAAACGAAGTAAGATCAGTCTGAATATCAATCAAGTTAATATCGGCTTATCAATCAACATTGAAGTTCTTGATCGTAGGCTATTTATGGCTATGAGCAAGTCCATCTGGTAGAGTTCTGAAATGGTGCTAACTACTCTACAACAATCTATCATTTCTATAATTTTTCTTTAACAAAATTCCTCTGATAAGATGTCATAACATTTGCACACTTTGAGTTGAGGTGATTCTAGTGCCGACTTTGCCGAGTTTTTCCACAACAATATCCTTTCTGATAATTTTTTATTTTAACTGCTGATAATGTAAAGAAGATTATTACCCAGATAGATAGATAGATAGATAGATAGATATTGCGTCTTATACTTGATTTTGTTGAATATTTTTTTGTTGGCTCCCGTCTGATATTACTAGTACAATTTTAAAAAATCGATTGAATTACAGGCCCATTAGCCTTTTGGGTAGAGTGTTCACCAAAGACCTGGGAGACCATGATTCAATCCCCGATCGAATCATACCAAAGACCCCCAAAACGGTACTTGATAACTCCTTGTTTAACACTCAGCATTATAACCTATTTATCAAGGGTAAATTGGAGCAATCCAGGGAAAGAAGTAGCGTCCTTACCTACGCCTCGGTGTTGTATCTAATGAAAGGAAAGCCTTCGGATTGCCCTCGACTACGGTCGCCAACTTTACTATAAAAATAATGAGGATCATGAAAGAATATTGCTGTTGAAAATCCTACGCTCTCTACAATGACTTCGACAACCACTTCTCATCGAAATCTCTGCCTCGCTCTCATCCTTTTGGATGGATGAAACAATCGAGAACTGCAATATGAGTTTGGATGCACTATTCCAGCATTTCTTCAGCTTAAAGCACCGAGCGTCATCTATGTCAAAATTACCATCTCACTTCCGATAAAGAACGCAAAAATTTGTTTCCAGAATAAAACTAAACCGCTTGAAATAAAAACCACAGGCAAAATGTTTTTCTGTTTTTTTTTCTTTTTTTTTTTGCTTTTTTTAAAAATCCCACCGATTGTTTCATTATTTTATTTCTTTATTGTTATAGTATTTTTTATTTTATTTTTTATTTCTTATTTCAGTCATTTTCTAATTTCATCGATTTTTTTCTTCTTTTTTTGCAGTCAGTATTTAAGTATCTATTGCTATTTATATCTATTTTTCAACTTTCTTTGCCTATACACATAACATTGGTGCACACACACACACACACACACACACACACACACACACACACACACACACACACACACACACACACAAACACAAACAAATTATATATTTATTTATATATATATATATATATATATATATATACGAATACCGTTCAAAAAGTTATTAGTAATTCACAAAAAGAAGAGCATACCTGAACATTTCTATTGTAACACATTACCACTTCTTTTAAAACTAGAAAAACTAATTCAGATTTTTAGCGTTTTATATGCTTTTCTTTCTAGTGAGACTTAGACATTTTTGAACTAACCTCTTGTATATATATATATATGTGTGTATATATATATATATATATATATAGAGAGAGAGAGAGAGGGAGAGGTGTAATGGTTACTATCGTAGTAAACGGATCAAATCTTAGACAAGGCTCTTTACATTTCACTTAGCACTAATACCCTTGTGGAAGGTATGAACCCATCTATTCTTCCTCCAGCCAGGTGTAAATAGTAGAATTGACTCGATTCCTTAACATTTATACAGCAACCAGTCTAGAAGAAGGAAAAGACTGAATTAAATAAAATTCTGGTTAGAATATATATTTTGAGTTGCATCCTGCTCGTGTAGCGGGTTTTGGTATATATATATATATATATATATATATATATATATATATATATATATATATATATATATATATATATATATATAAAGAGTTATCTGACGAGACGGAGAATATGGCAATAATATTCTCCGCCGAAATAAATTTATTATGACGACTCAACCGAGTTGGATTCTCCATTAAATTGTACTATATATATATATATATATATACCAATTTTCATGTACCATATATATATATATATATATATATATATGGTACATGGAAATTTTATCAATACGAAGAATTAGGGAAACATATTTACTTATTGACTAAGATGATAAAAAACAAATTGAAGGGACCGTTTCCTCGGGTTCATTTTCAACAAAATACACTCGAATCGTTTAAAAGATGATGAAATTAAATCATAGTGGTGGGGTGGGCAATTAAAAAAAAAACCTCGGCTCCCTTGATTCCCTCCCGATTCCCCAAAAAGACAAAGGATGTCGAATTGTCTTCTCAGCCAGCACAAGATAAAACAATATAGCGTAATAGTTGTAACCTCTAACAAGGCAAGACGCTGTTTAGACTTACCCTTGTACAAGACAAGAGAAACAATTATCTGAATAATAAGTCCATCATATATAGTGATCGGCCACTGGTAATCACTTGGCTGATCACTATATATGCGGGGCTAATTATTCAGCTGACTCTTTCTGTCTTGTACAAGGCTAGGTCAAAACAGCATATTGCCTTTTTAAAGACTATACCATTTGCGCTACATTGCCCAACCCTGTACTGTCAGAGAAGACAATTTGACATTCACTGTCTGTTTGAGGAATTGGTTGGGTGTCGTGGAAGTTGGTATTTATTTTTTTAAACTACCCACACCACCACTGTGATTTAATATCTATTTCAAACGATTCCAGTGTGCTTTGTTAAAAAACATGCGAGACGAAAAAGTCCCTCAAATTTGCTTTTTACGATTTGAATTGATAAATAAATATGATTCACTTATTCTTTGTACTGAAAAATTTTCATGTACCAAAAATCTATTGATATATATGTATACTGGATCGCCCAAAAATTTATACACGCACGAACATAGTTTAGTACATTAATTTTCTTCTACTAGAAAAGGTTTTATTGAATCCACGGGGATCACCTGTTCGGATTCCGTAAGCCATAACCGGGTACAAGTGTTAAGTATTTCTGTATTGTTACTCGCCTGCAGTCAATAAAGGACATAGGTTCAAGTTCCGTGAAGGTTCCTGAGTTCGACAAACACCTGAAGAAGGCCGGAGGACATATCGATCGAAACGTTGTCAAAATAGCAATAAAGATAAAGACAATAGTCCGAAAACCCTTAATTATAAAAAATCAACCAGCTTCGTCTCAGAAATTTAGACAACTTCAACTAGGTTTTTATTATTTCTCTGGAATATTATTCAATGAAAACGAATACGATTAAATCTTATTTATTACCGAACACGATAGCTATGAAACTCTGTAATGATTAATTGAAATGTGTTTGTTTTTTCTAACAACCAGCAAGTTAGATTTAATGGGGAGGAGTTGTTACCTCGAAATCACCTTGGTTCTGAATACTGATATTTTCTTTCTAAACCGGTTGCCTTGCCAAGACCAAAGAGCCCAATTTTCTGTTACTATTTACCAATAGCTGAAGAGGAGAGAAAGACTCATACCTTTTACAAAGGCATAAACCATGTTCTTGGTATGTCACTAAACTGCACCCAGTGAATCTAAACAATGATCAACGAACCAACCAACTTTCCCAATGAAAAGTAGACTTCATGATCCGAAGATGTAGTACCTGTTATGGTTAAATGGTAGTATCAATAGTCCAATAGTAGCACAACTGTTATGGTCCAATGATAGTACCAATAGTCCAATAGTAGTGCCAATGGTATGGTCAAGTGTTACTACCTATTATGGTCCTATCTATGGGTCAAATAGATTTGTCTGAGATTAGAAAGTGTCTTGCGATTTAAAAACTTTGTGAATATATATTTCTATACATAAATGATTTGACTTTTTAATAATTTCTACTATAGAAATTCTGTACTATGTAACTTGATGATGATAATAATAATACGGTAAATATTCAAACACTGCTTACTATCTGCTACTTGGGGGACATAAGTTAGTAAAACTTGTTTTTAATTTGAAATGCATAATGAATTTTTTCACTGTAGCCGCCAAATGAAATGTGTGCCGAATTTTTGTGATTCAAATGAAGACAATGCTGTTAATTTTCAACGATTCTTTTGGCTGAATATTGCAAAAAGTATATGCTACATTTTAACCTTCTTATTTTTCGTTCTGTTAGAAATTCTATATTAATTGTCTCTGTCAATCCTTTATTTAGAGGAAAATTAGAATATCTACGAGAGGGTTTGAAGGCGTTGATGAGGGTAAACAAATTACATCAACAATTACCCAAACAGAATTGATAAGAATAATTTTAATCCCCAATCTGAAAGAGCAAGATTTATAAGTAACATGACTCTAGTAATCTACAGCAATAAAATCAAGAGCCAAATGACGATATAGGACCATCTATAATTAGCTCAGGGGCTAATTGTAGGAAGCAGATTATAAAAATAGCCAGTCTGTAAACTTTAAATGAAAAATTAGCCATTTTGTAATTGTTTTTTTTATTATTTTGTTTTTGATTTTGAATTTTTTATTCATTTTTTAAAATAATCTTTTTAGTCATTTTAATTGACTTTTTTGTTACCTGCTGAAATATACTCTGAAGGTTCTAGGTCACATCTGTGTCAGGCGCACATATTATAAGCAAACCCCTTGGTCTGGTATAGCCACAATGACAAATCGAAACATACAACAAAACGACAATGACCAGACAATAAAAGTGGTAAGAAAAACAATTCTATGGACGTTTTAAGCGAATGACATCCAACATCTCCCATGAGAAAATGTAGACGTGGCTAAGAAAGTGAAAACTTAAGAGAGAAACTGAATTTCTTCTCATAGCAGCATAAAGCAACGCCATAAGGACCAACCATATCAAAGCGAGAATAGAGAAGACGCAATAAAACAGCAGATGTAGGTTATGTAGTGATAGAGACGAAACGATCAATCACATGATAAGCAAATACAGCAAGGTAGCACAGAAATAATATAAAACTTGACACCACTGGGTGGACAAGGCGATACACTGGAAATTGTATAAGAGATTTAAATTTGACCATACGAACAAATGGTATATGCACAACCAAGAATCCGTCCTGGAAAATGAGACACACAATCTTCTATGGGATTTTGACATAAAAACAGATCACCTAATATTGGCCAGACGACCAGACCTTATAGTAATCAACAACAACAAAAAAAAGAGAAATTGCTGAATAGAGGACTTTGTCGTCCCGGCTGACCACAGACCAAATTAAAAAAAAGCGAAAAGCGGGATTAATATCTAAATATTCGAGAGAACTTAAAACCTATGCAAGATATAAGTGACGGTGATACCAATTTAAATTGGGGCACTTGGTACAGTCACCGAATGATTGGTAAAAGGACTGAAAGACTTGGAAATAAGAGGACGAGTGGAGACCATCTAAATTACAGCATTGTTGAGATCGGCAAGAATACGAAGAGTTCGGGAGACTTGAATAGACTTGCTGGCACTCAAATACGTGTGTAAAACCATCAGCGGACGATGGTGTAAAAAATGAGTCAAATAATAATAACTGCATCGTAGATTTAGGTTGTTCCAGTTCATGTCGATCGACGACCTTGTGGCTGCGATTAGTATGATTCACATCACAATGAGCCTGGCAGTAGATATTTGGCGATTTCAAATCGCATCATTATACCAATGTGAGTGTGTGTTGCTAGATGCATTTATGGATCGAAATAATTTAAAGAAAAAAAAGATGATATCGAATATAATAAAAAATAGATGCTGAGAGACTTAATCTTCGATCGGTGACATTTGCACGTATGAAAGTTCAAAAGTGCTGTATATTATTATTAGAAATTAGAAATATGGTTCTATCGATCGCTACTGTCTTCAAGTTTTTCTTCTTTTTTATACGATGGCTTTCTTTCGGAATTTCAATATAGCAGTAAATTTCGTTAAATTTATAACCACACATTTGCTCAACAACTGCTATATATATATATATATATATATATATATATATATATATATATATATATATATATATATATATATATGGGGGGGTCACTCAATAAATAAGGAGTTTTTTAACAAGTAAAATATATTTTTTTAGAAATTCTTATCATGAATGTAAACTGCGTTATTTGGGCATGGTTTAGAGAGAAAATTATTTTACTCTCACAAAAATAATTGTGTTGAGGGTATTCAAAATGGTAAGAATTCAAATTTACAGTAGAATATGTGATGTGTTCGGAGAAGATTGTGTTAGAGAGGAGAATGTTTCCTAATTGGCTAACCAAAGTACTGGTCGAAATTTCTGTCATGAACTGGATAATTATTTTTACCTAGAATATTCAGACTATTGACCTCATCTTTATTGTTATAATCACAACGTTTCATCTGATATGTCCTTCGGTCTTGACCTTAACCCCTTATTTGTTAACCATGTTCGAGTACAAGTGTTAAGGTATAGTAAGTATTTCTTATTAATCTTACATGTTGTTAGGATTGAAACTGCAACCTCCAGATGATTTCTCACTGAATTCCCTTCCAACCAGACGCCTTAACCACTGTGCCAGGTGTCATTTCTGGTTTCAATTCGATATTCCGTGTGGACTCCTGAGTGCAATATGAAACACCTGAAGAAGGCCAAAGGACATAGTCGCCGAAAAATTGTAATTATAACAATAAAGATGGGGCTAACCTTAGGTCTGTCATTACGAGTAAGAGTCTAAAAGGCAGTCCATAGAGTGGAAACCACTGAATCTTCAGTAAAGAAAATATTCAGAGCTCAGCAGTCAGTAAAGAAGGCCATGCTGACAGTCTTCTGGGACATTAAAAGAACTATCAATACTGATTTTCTTGACAAAGATGCAACTGTAAACAATGCATCTGATTTCCAACTCCTAAGGAAAATTTTCCTAATATATCTAATGACTCATATATATTTATATATATATATATATATATATTGGTTAATTTATTACCGCAAGGACAACTGTAAAATTACTATTCATTTATAATCGACCTAAAATGATCTGGTAGCTGAAAATTTCAAGGCATGTATAATAGATTTTTCAATTCTATATTTAAAAAAAAACTCTTACGCATCATCGGAACGTTCCACATTCGCTTTCACTAATTATCGAGATTTATTAATCAATTTTAGCTCTTCTTTTGAATTATTGGAAGAATTCATTGTATAGAGATGAGCAATGCGAAGTATTACGCAAAAAATACACTTCTTATAAGTAGTTCAACAAACAGACGATTTACTTCAAATCGCTTTGAAGATTAGAATCGGAATAATAAACAAGTAATAGCAAATTTTATGGTAATCATCTAAAAAGTACGGCCATTTTTCTTTCTTTCTTCTGAAGATCTTGTGGTAGATACAGAATTTAAATATTATTTTGAAAAATGTATGCATAATAAAATATTTTGAAAATGATTAAAATATTTTAAAATCCTAAAGAAGAGGACCCTTTGTTATATTGAAAGAAATAAACACAGGATACTGTCCATCGAAAAAAAGCCAAGGGGGGAGAAGTAAACTGATCAAAAACAAAATTATCGTAAGCCAGAAGAGTTGGCATGGTTCTTAATGTTTTTTTCACATGTGCCAATGGGGTTGTTAAAAAGTAATAGAAAGTAAAATTGTTTTTGGATACACAATTCCGGTTTATGCTTCGTAATAAGCAAGGCTTCTTGTATTGACAACCGAAGTATATTATTTGAATTCTCGAAGATGGTTGGCCGATATATGACATAAATCTCTGATGAGAAGTGACCGAAACAAAGGGTTTGTTGTTTCGGATTTTAAAGTATTTTTGTCGTTTTCAAAATATTTTTTATGCAAACGCTTTTAAAAATACTATTTCTATGTTCTATATTTCCAGTCTTACAAGATTTCTCTGCAAAATTTCCTGGGCTTATAAATGGTTCATCGAAACCTGTTTTAGTATTTAGTATGTTTGGTCGAGAGCAGTCAGTAAAATTACGTGCGTTGAAGATGATGATTCAAGATGATAGACGGAGATAATTTCATAATATAGACGCAGAACTCGATTTTCCGGTGATGGAAATCCATGAAAACATTAACGTGATATTGTGACATCAGAAAGTGTCAAGTTGTTGGATCGCAACATAACTGAGTAAAGAACCAATGATTTGACGTAACATGTTCTTTGGGGAGTGTATTTATGAACTCATTCGTTGTGCTTTAATCTCGATTGTGACTATGAATTAAAGTACAGCAGGTGTGCTGGTAACATCAACACATTAGACACAATTTTGTCTGTATAGTAATAAATGGGTTGGATTAGTAAATGCTTGTAGCTTACTTTTCGGAAATTGTTTATCTATATATTAAGAAAGGTAAAACATTGGAGGATCTATATAGCTGAGAAGATTTTGTTTGGTTATTATTTATTTGTTTCGTAGGTTTTTGTCTTCAACGTTGTTGTTGGCGTTTAAGTATCTGATTCATATGTTCTTCTTGCTTTATTTAATTGTTTTCCTCTTTGTTTGTGAAAAGCTGTATGAGAATTTAATGAACGAAGGAAAGATACGAAGATACCTTTTAGCTCAAAATTTTATTTCTGGGTTTAACAACTATTCTGTGAGCGTGAGAATTCTTCCCGAAACCAGACGATATAGTCACGCCACCCAGTCAAGACGTTCAATATATTAGAGTCATTTTCGGTGGGTGGTGAGGTTAAGGTCGGTAGTTCTGTTCAGTAGGTGTTTTTCCATGAGATATGTTCAGCAGTAGTGGCTTGCTAGCAGCAGACACAGCCTGATGCGAAGCCCATAGACTCAGCAAGTAGATGTGCTACCTTCCTAGCAGCCGAGTGAAAAAGGTTCCTTTCAGTTCTAACCGTGAAGGCTTAAGTGAGAATGTATTTCTCTTTGATGCCAGTAAGTATATATTTCAGGCATGCGCAGATTTCGCTTTATATCAGTAGCTTCTGGGAACTGCTTCATTATTTACTTTTTATCTTATTTTTAGTGATCCCTACAGATCTGTCTATCTGACAGAGTAAGTGTCCAGTTGTAACTATAAAACCACGACACTTTTCTAAAAGATAAATATTTTTTGACGGAGTATCAGTTGCGGCATGTTTAAGTAAAAAAAATTATCTTGATAAAGTTTGTAATAGCAATGGCATTTGTAAATTAAAGAATATGTAATAACATAAGAAAACATAATGATATCTATTTGAGTTTCAAATGTTGAAGCACAGTGACAATAAAAATATGCTTACCATTTATAATAAAAACCAAACTGTTAATCGTTAAAAAATTAACTAAATAATGATATACTGTATAACATCATGTTTAATTATTTCTAAAATGATAGAAATTATACTTTAATTTAAACAAAGATCTATTTGAACCATTCAAGCGTGAAATGCTTTTTTTAAAAAAAAGAATGAAAAATCATTGAATTGCAAATGTAAATAAAATTAAGGTGTATTACATTGTCACCGATGCCACCGCCAGAAGTAGTTGTAGTTGTTGTAGTCCATAAACTTTCTAACTGAATATCTATCGTTAAAAAAGTGAATTTTGAATAAAATGAAATAATTGCATTTTTTGATATGGAATAATTGTTCTATTTAAAAATACGACGTTAATTTTTTTTAAAACTAATTAATCTAATTCATTTTTATTTAAAAAGAGGAAAAATATATAGCAAATAAAATATATAGTCTCCCGTTTTTATTTTTTTATGAATATTCTAAAAGCCGTTTCATTCCAAATTCGTTATACATAGAAATATAAATTAATGAACGCATTTTAGAACATGTAAAATTTGAATTATAACTAACAAACTAAGAATTATTTTTAAATTGGTATGATTAGAAATTTTATTTTTCAAATATATCAAAAGGAGAAAAGGCTGAATCAATTTTGAAGGTTGAATCAATTTTGAAGGTTGAATCAATATGTAGCAAATATATAGTCTCCCGCTTAATGATTTTTTTAATGAATATTCTAAAAGCCGTTTCATTCCAAGAACATAGATATGTAAATTAATTTTGGAACAAGTAAAATTTGTATTATAAAAAACTAACAAACAAAGAATTATTTTTAAATTGGTATTATTAGAAATTTTATTTTTCAAATATGTCAAGAGGAGAAAATGCTGAATGAATATTGATTGACGGCAAACGATAATAACTTAGCGCTTCTTTAAAGTTGACTGTTGTTCGCTAAGTACGACAAACCGATGCGTGATTTTCGTCTCCCATGAAAACAGAATGAAATAAATTCCCGTAGAATTTTTTCTTCATTTTTGGATAATCAGCAGCTTTAATACAATGAGGTATTCTACGAGAATACAATTCCTCTTTTTCGATTTTTCGAAAAGAAAAAAATTATTAAATACCTATTTTTGATAATAGGTTTATTTTAGAAATACGCACGAATTATTTCTCAATCTTAAGATTATATCAAGCTATGTTTGGTTTGGTTTGGTTTTATGACTTATCAACCCTTGTATATTTAATGCCTAATCCTCTTTATACATATATGTTAAATATGATTTATAAACACATTTTATTTATAACATTTTAAAATGTGTCTGAGCTCAGTTTTGCGCTCAGTTAAAGGGTTTCAAGTATTTCTATCAAACACAAATAATTCTACTTACTATTAACCATTTGTTTGCACACAGTTAAACGGCACTAAATATTGCTATGTCCATAACAATTCAATTAAACATCAGTCTTTTGCTTACATAAAGTTAAACGATCAAACCATTCTATTTCTAACAATTCAATATAGCATGTTATTGTTTGCACACAGTTTAAATGACAAAAGGTTCTATTTGACCCATTCATAGAACTCTATCAAGTTCTTTCAATACGAATGTAACAAACTTTGGATTCTTAACAGCAGATAAAATCATGAAGCAGTGTTATCATTTGATAGGTGGCCTTCTTCGCCTTCTCGAAGAATTTCAAAGAATTTGCGCAGCCGTATTTTACGGGTAGCAATCAAGCAAAAGTACAAAACAGATTATGTTATGTTTTGACCTTTTGACCCGGCCAAAAATGCCATTCAAGGTCGCTGGAAATCGGAAGGTCGCTGGAAATCGGAAGAGGTTGCGTAGGCGTTGAGGTGTGTCTATATTACTGCGTGGGAGTTTGAAGGTAATATAAGGCCGACGAATTGAGGACAGTGGGAGATAGGCGAGAAGGAGGACAAGCAGTACAGTGGAAGACGGAAGTAGACGCGATGTAGTAAGGAAAGCCAGCACACAGAAGAGTTTACTCCAGTGTCCGGTTGAGCAGCCATGGAGAACGAGAAAGACACAACGCTGACGGCCATAACTTCGGGGTCAAAATATTTCAGTAATGTTCGGTCCCCAGCTACATCTCACACGCAAACTTTGAGTAACCCTTTTCGAAACCTTACAAATAAAGTGAGAGGTAAAATATTTTATAAAGAAGTCTTCCTGCGTCCTTCATTCCTGCGTCCTTTCTTCTTACGTCTTTGTCCTTGCGTCTGTTTAATTATTGTGTCGTTGTGATGCTGTAGATGACTATATAACAATTAATAATATGCACAAAAAGAGGCACTAGTCAATCAATTAGTCACAAAAAATTTTATTCGTATCATTTCATGATGCAGAATCAGTTTTACTAAGTTTTGTATTTGAAAGAAAGTGAACAGCCTATTTATGGAGGTCATTTATACCCCAAACAGAAAGGCGTCATACAATGAAATCAAAAGAAATTAACGGTAGAAGACTACATACACCTTAGAGATATCGTAAATTCTAACGGTAACCAACGAACATTTGTACAGCCAATCATAATACCTTCAATCTAAACAGAGGCGTCTCTTATTATACACATGCGGGCTTAGTATGTAATGGTCTATATTAAAAAGTTTAGATAAGCAAGCTTTTCATTACATTCACATGTAATTTAAATTGGCCTGAAATCTCCAGTGAACTTTTGGATTATCGAAATGCTTAGGATCATCATAATTTGATTGATCTATTGTTCTATAGAAAGCAAAAAAAAAACAAAAAAACAAACTCAACTGGCTTATCAAAAAGGAAGAATCTTTGGTGAGCTTAAAGCCTGGATGACAATAATTGAATGATTTGGTGAAAGTAAAATAAAGTGAATTGGTGTTATCAGAATAATTTCAGTTGAGCTGCCAGATAAAAAATGACGACCTATAACTCTTTAAACTGTCAAGACTCAATTCATCCTTTGTCTATGTAGTGTCATGAATTCAGAGTAACCTTGTTATCAAGATAAAAAAAATGTATAAAAGATGTCTAAAGGAAATTAAGACCAGCAATAATTGATATTACCTTTACCGTTGGCGTAAGCCAGAAGATGGATTCAAGTCAACAACTTTGACAGTTCAAGGAAATAACACAGGACAATCAATAGGTAATGCTATACAATGAATTATTACGTAAAATCCTAAAAGCACATATCAATATGGAGAACTGAAGTTCTGTGAAACCCATTAGATCCATTATGAAATGTCAACACGAATAATGACACAGCTACTTTTGCTATTGATGATGAAAGTGAGAGAGATGAAGTTAAATTTCATCAGGCAGACATATCGAGTTATGAAACTATTTGAAGGACTGAAATTCACCAACCGTATTCAATATTGTAAAGGTTCCAACCTACTATACCTCGAAGCACGAGAAAACTTGAAGGTCATGAATTCAGGGAATGTAATGATATTTAGTATGTTTATATTGTCCACTTCAATAACAGGGAAATATTTTACCTACGTTACTTGTCCACACTGTTCAATGGCCAACATAGTTTGAGAATTTCTAATTCTTTTAAGTTAGAGCGTCTGCAACATACCGAGAAGTATGTAAATTGGGTGGCATTTTACCAGAAAATAAACCCTGGGAAAAAATCTCTCGAAGAAGCAACAATTTTTCAAGTAGTTTGTCAGATGGGATAGTTCATTGTAACTATGCTCACCGTCTGTGAGATTGATCAACTTTATCTTCTCTGCTACGAGTACAAAAACAATATATTTGAGGAGTTCCTGAATCAAGCCAGAGCGTAAAATGAAAAAAATATGCATTGAATTTTTTTTAAATTTATTATTATTCTCTCAGTGATCTATTCTGCCAAATCCAAGCTCTTGATACTACATTGACTAAATGTATGATACTAGAACCTAATGAAAGAATCAAAACACACAAGGGAATTTATCAACAGACAAATTATGATACTCACGCTTTGGAACAGGCCATCAATTAAAATGAACCTCGACTGATGGATTACCAGATGAACATTTACCCTTACATCTTGAAAAGCATTGAAAATGACTAAGGAGTAACATTCTTTATAGATGCTCCTGGTAGCTCAGGCAAGATTGATAAAGCTGCTGCTTGCAAAAGTTAGCCAAAAAAGATTACTACCCTTGCAGCAGCATTAAATGGGATTGCAGCAACTGTTCTAAATGCAGGAAAAACTGGACCCTCTGTTAGGTCTGGCTCTAGATTTTAACTGATAGGAAAAACCTTTGTGTAGCATTAAAAGAAAGTTCATGTAAGCCAGATTCCTACAAATTTACAAGTTGATAATTTGTGATGAAAAAATTAAGAGACACAAAGACGAGCTATGGAAGCATTACATTGAACATTGCAGGATTTAAAAGAGAACACAAATTAATTAAAGGAGTGATTATGGTTCTTGATGGTAATTTCACATAAACAATTACTGCTATTTATCAAGGAACTAAAGCTGATCAGGTCAATGATCGTTTGAAAAACAATTAATCTCTGGCTGCATATTCTGTGCCTTAGAATTAATAGGTGAATGCATTGAGATCTTGGTGATGCTTTTGATGAATTTGCTACCCGGCTTCTATAAGTAGTGAATGGACTTCTGGAAAGAGACTTCCATAACAAAATTCTCTTAACGTGTCAGATTATTAAAAAAGATCTAATTGCTAGAGTCTTTCCTAAGGTTCATATTCAAAACTTTGATAACATATGGTTTGTGATCGAGCGCTTTTAGCACCAAAAATGTTTCTGTAAAAGAAATGAATATGCTACCTGTAGAGGAAAGGTCCTATAATTCAATTGATAATGTAAGTTGCCGGTGCCAAGTGATTTACTTTCCAAGTGAGTTCCTCAATTGTCTTGAACCAAAAGGGGCTGCTCCTACTATAATCAGTTACTGAAGCTTGAGACACCAATCGTGCGGCTACGTAACCTCGATCCACTCTGATAATACAAAGGCACAAGACTTACCAACTAAAGTAAGATACCCCATATTCATGAAGCTATAATCGTGTCAGGAAAATATGATGGAGTTAACTGCTTCATCCCTAGAATACCTCTGAAACCAACTGACTTGCCAGTAGAATTTGAAAAGCTCCAGTTTCCTGTCAGACTCAGTTTTGCCATGGCAATAAAAATCTCAAGTGTAATCACTGAAAGTTATTGGACTGAATCTGATAGGCTCTCTTTCTTTTCACATGGCCAACTTTATGCAGGTCTTTCAAGAGTTGAAAACCCTGATGATCTCTATATTCTGGCACCAAGAATAACCAAGAAAACCAAGAATAGAGTGTTTTATGAAGCGTTAAATTGAACAAATAAAAGAACAAATAAAACATTTTTACAATAATGGAAAAAACATCGGAATCTTTATTGCAATTTGAGCCAAATTTGAATATTCCTACGTAGTTTTACGTCTGATAATTCGAAATCTCTTTCAAATATGACCTTTTTATTGGATTTTTCTTGAATAGTTTCCTTTTTATTCAATAAAAGGAAAGATGGTGTTAATTCCACAATGCACGCAAATAGCAGACTGAACATTCAGAAAAAAAGCAAACAAATATATTTTTACATAATTCTTTTTCATATTCCAGACCTATGATTCTTAATTGATCGTAATCTGAGGTTGGGTTAATATTCCTAACTACCACAAAAATTTCATTAACAGTGATTAACATTCCTTTAATTGGAACGGCTTTATATAAAACTTTTTTACAAATTAATCTGAGCGAAATGAAGACAATGTCACTGCAATTATTTATATAAAGTAAATATTTCATTCATCATGTTTACATATATTCTTAAGATCTTAAGAGGCATTCGTGATGTAAGGGCTGATGTCGTAGGAAATGGACAGGGTGACTAGAGTTCAAATCCTGGATGAAGCTGTTTGCATTTCTCATGTTATTAATACGCTTAGGAAAGGTGTGAATCCAATTATTTTCCCTCTAGCTATGGGTAAATAGTAGGGCAGACAAGTCTCTTTGATCTTGCAATGGTAACCAGTGTGGGAGAAGGAAAACTCCGAATTCAAAGTAGTTAAACTCCGCTTAAAAATTGACCTTATTTATCAGAAATAAATATCTTTTTGTAATCTGCTGATAATTTTTTTTTTTTTTTTGCTTGATCAGAGGGAAACATTAAAATCATATTGGAAGTCCTGATTGCTGATATTAATTTGAAATGGATAATATATCTCCTTTGTTAAATATAGGCTAAGATATATTGCTACAAATATTTTCATCCTTCAATTATTTTCTTATTAAAAAAGATTTTTACATTACAGGTGTTAATTTTTTTATAGCACACGGGCAATGCCAAATATCTCGGCTAGTATATCAAAAATATAATATCCTTTTATGTTTTTGTGTTCACACTGCAAAAATAGCATATTGTGATGATATTTTATATAGTAGAATAACATTAGAATTCTTTAAATTGAATCAATTTCCATTCCAATTTGCAACTAAATAATAACAGTGGCTACGTACGCTCCCGTTCACTCCAAATATAATACCTTCTCAAAGGAGCCATCAAATGCTAATTAGAGAGTACTTCCACTTATTTCACGATTACATGCTAATTATAGAGTTCGTAATTAAAAATTACGTCTGCTCATGGACAGATTTTCAGCAAGTACACGCTATACCTTATTCTATAAGTAAATTTTGCATCAATTTCTTCTTTAACTAATGATATAATACATTTGCAGATTATATATACATTTGTAAATTAATTAAATAGCATATTTGTAAATAATTCTATAATATATTTGGATATTATTTCTGTAATACATTTTCAAAATAATTCTATAATACATTTGCTATGTAATTCTTAACATATTTGCAAAGTAGTTTTATGTTTGAAAAATAATTTTGTGATACTATGATATTATAGAATTACTTTGCAAAATTCAAAGTTATTCTATAATAAATTTTCAATTAATTCGACAATACACTTACTAAGTAATCCCATATACATGCAGAAAAATTCAATTATATATTTTAAACTAATTATACAATACATTTGCAAATTAATTCAGTAATACATTTGCAAAATTTATAATATATTCACAAGGAAATTTTATGATATATTTTCAAATTCATTCTACAATACAGACGCTAAGAAATTCTATAATATATTTGCAAATAAGTCTCGGCTCATTGGTCTAGTGAGTAGAGTGCTTTCTAATGGCCTAGGAAACCGGGGTTCAATCCCAGGTCAAGTCATACCAAAGACTTAAAAAATGGTACTTGATATCTCCTTGCTTAACACGTTGCATTATAAGATACGTATCAAGGGTAAAGTGCAGCAATCCAGGGAAAGGAGTAGCGCCCTCCCCTATGCTTCGGTGTTGTAGCTACTGAAAATGGAGCCTTCGGGTCGCCCTCGACTACAGTCGCCAACTTATTAAATAATACATTTGCTAAGGGATTCGATGGTTCATTTGCAAAATAATTCGATAATACATTTTCGAAGTATTTCTATAATATATTTTCAAACTAATTTTTCAATGCATTTCTTCAGTAATTCTGTAATATATTTGCAAATTATTTCTTTTATATATTTTCAACCTCATTCTAAAATACATATGCTAAATAATTCTATAGTATTTTTGGCAAGTAATCCCATTATATATGTGCAAAGTAATTCTATTATATATTTGCGAATAAATGTTGCCATATTCTTGCTAAGTTATTTTATAATATATTGAAATAGTAATTCTATGATATATTTTTAATGCAATTCTGTTATATATTTACATACTTATTCAATAATATATTTGCCAAGTAATTCTGTAATACCTCTTCACTGTTACTCTACACTATATTTCCAATGTTGTTCTATAATATATTGCCAGAGTAATTTTGTAATAAAGTCGCAAATAGGTTTTTTGAAATACTTTCTTCTGTAACATGAGTAACATGCTATTGGAACCATACGTATTATGTTATTATAATCAGTTATCACTAAATTAATCCTCGGCTAATGACCTGAAAAGATTTTCCTGATTTCTAAAAGAGATTGAATACTGCTATTTGTTGAAACAATGTTATGGTATGTTATCTATGTTTGAAAGTATATCAGTCTTCGTGAGTGATTCAAAGACAAAACCATCCTTGTAGAAGAACAGCAGTGGGGGGGGGATTAGAGAGTTCATGCCTTTCCAAAAGGTATTAATTCGAAAGTTAACGAAATAGCTTTATCATCTGTTTTCCACAGAAATGTCTATATGCATCTATATTGCTAACATTGCAATGTTAGAACACACGCACGGATGCATACACACGTATATACACAGACACACGCAAGCGCACACCAACGCAAACACAACACATGTGGTTGAAAATGCTTGTATTAATACAGAGTTAAATGTTTGACCAGAATTAGAAAAATCTTAATAACAAACTTAAGTTTGAAAAGTATCAAATAGACTTCATAAATTTTTATAAATATCAAATAAATTTTTGTTTGAAAATATCTCTTTAAATCTCTGAAGGTCTCAACTGATATGCATATCGTCATTACAAGCCATGATGAATCGATCAACTGTATTAGTATCTTTTTGGGTATACCTATGACGTAATGGGTAAAGTGCTGGACTATGGCCTCGAAATGAGCGAGTTCGAACTCCAGTCGCGCTATTACAATCACTTTCGGAATAATGTCCTTGGAAAAAATATGAACCACCTATGAATTAAATGGTTAAAGATAAGAATTACAAAAGAATTCTACGTGAAGTTTTGAACAAATACTAGGAGCAACAGTCACTAACTGTTCGGCTACTTTCCTCCCATCTAAAAAACCATTAAAGTAAGATGAACAAGACATTCGGAGAGGCAGGGACGAACACGTTAAATGCTTTTTTTATGGACGTCTACACATGGACTCGCCAGTGTTAGCTGATCAGTAAGAATTTACATCAATCTGTGCGGACACTTAATGCAGTCTAGAGGACCTGGCTGTAGCAAAGGATAATAGAAACGGATGGAGACAGAGTCAGTGAAATATGTGCTCTCAGTGTGGTTTGATGATGATGATGTTGTAAATAATATCACTACTGTTCTTTTACAAGGAGGGCTTTGGTTTTAAATAACCCCCACAAGTTGATATACCATTAAGCAAAGAAACCAAACCAATTAATATCTTTTTCAATGTTTCAAATCTTTCTCAGATGCGTTATAAAATTTTCGTAATACGAAGTGTGAAACATTTCTCAGGAAATATAACAATTCTAACACAAGTTAAGTCCCATTTTTACCATATGTATAGGATATATTATTCAATAAAATGGTTACACACGCGCGCGCACACACACCGGCCCAGTTGGCTGGGGCTATAGAATACACCCACTGCATTTCTGCCGAAGGGAAGATCCCCACCAACGAAGTGTCCTGAATATGACATTAAGCTATCTGAAAGCGAACCTCCCGCCTTGGAGATTTGGGGAGTGTGAGTACAACTTCATTGCCATTGCTCCCAGGTCCACTCTGACCTGGAATGGTTGCACCTGATAGGGTTCTATCAACGGGTCAAATAGATCTGTTGGACTATTTAAACTATGAGCAAACAAATGACACATGTTTAATTGAATTGTTAGTGATACATAGCAATACATGGAACGATTTAAATTTATTGACTTATGAGAACATCAATTTTTAGAAATAGGATTGTTTGATCATTTAACTGAGTGACTGATGTTTAATTGAGTTGTTTGTGCTACATTACATTACTTGGAAACATCTGTGTGCAAACATTGACTGCAGGCTAGTTTAAAAATCTTATCAACAAAATCTGTTTACAAATCATATATATTTTTATATATATGTATAGAAAGGATTTTTCATTAAATAACCTACTTTCCCAATCGACTGGGGCTGTAGAATACACCGAATGTACTTCTGCAGTGGGGTAAGACCCCCCACCACCACCACCCGATGAGTGTCCTTGTATATGACACTAATCAATCTGATGGTGAGACTCCAGTGATGCTGGAGCTTTGGGGAATGCGGAGCACTCTTCATTGACATTGCTCCCAGGTCCATTCTGGCCCAGAATGGTAGCACCTGACAGGGCCCTATCTATGGGTTAAATGGAACAAACTGCATACGTATGCTAAATGGAATTGTTTGAATTAGAACTGTTTGATTAAACTGAATAGCTTCAAATAGAAATATCTTTGACAATTAAACTGTTCTTACATTTACACTGCGTGCTTATGCTAAACTGAATTGTTTGAAATGGAACTGTCGTTGACATTAAAACTGTACTTATACTAAACTGAATTGTTTAATATAGAACTGTCTTAACATTTGACATGTAAAAAATCTGTACTTATACTAAACTGAATTAGAACTGTATTAATAAACTGAATAGCTTGAAAAAGAAACGTTTTTGACAATTAAACTGTGTACTCAAGCTAAACTGAATTGTTTGAAATAGAACTGATTATATGCATGAAAATAGATTTGGCGTTAAATCATTTAGAAAGGTTGATATGCCATAAAACCTCACCAACCAACCAACCAACTAAATAACCTACAAAGGTTAATATGCCATAAAAACAAACTACACACACATTTACACTCACACACACACACACACACACACACATATATATATATATATATATATATTCAAAAAGGTGGAAATTTAGTTTTAAAATTCTACGCTTTAGGAAAACATGCTTCTAATCCTGCCATCGGGTGAATAAACCTAGTTTGGTATAAATCGATGGATCAAAATGTCTACAAAGTCATAATCCTGAACTATTTTCTATTTAGAGGTTTCCTCACGATGAAAGAGTGTGGGGAAGTCAAGTGCAAGCTAACCTGACACATTGGATGGTAATTCGCACTCTGAATAACAGCATTTAATTGTTTCAATTTCACCTCACACATACATACATACACAAACACAAATACTTGAATCGAAAACCAATGTAGTGTACCTCAAAGAGAATTCCAAAGAGTTAGCTTTGTTGGCACACACTCCGACATGCAATTGGCTGTTTCCATTTCAAGATCTAATCTGTTCGTCATCAGCCGACCAGTTCTATTGCTTCAATTTTCCACTTCGTGTCTTCCTTCCATTACGTAAAAATCTCTGCGCAATCATTACAATCCTTGCTCGTCTCATCTCAATGTCTAACTCCTTCGTCCATTTCCGTGCACAAATCAAATATTTCGGTAATAGCCTACAGAGGTTCGTATTGGATCCCGAATTACTAAAACTGCTGTCGATTAATGGCGCCTGTCTCCTCAACGTTCAAATCTTGGAGTTTATCAAACGAACTCAGCCTCTAGCAATGGTCAGGTCAATTCAGAGTCGCTTTTGATTAGTTTTCCGTATTTTGTCGCGTGTTTCCTGCTTGCTTGTGTATCTAATAGTCGTCACTCTGTAAAAGAATCGGGACGGAATGAGTTCCATCTTGTCTCTTTTCAATTTGCCAATGCAAATGGGTCCTTATTATTTGTAATTTCTGAGAGTGGAAAAATAAACAACCTGGGCACAATTCACTCTTTTGCCGACTAAAGGATTTTCCCAGAAAATGACAAGCTCAGAAACACACGTGATTTGTATCTCTTTAATTCAGGTTAAAATTCTAATTTTTTTGCTTTAATTCAAACCTTTCGGTTGAAGCGTTTTTTTTTTTTTTTTTTGGCTTTCTTTGAGTTGGTGATTGATTAAAAAATACTTCAGTCAATATACAAGGCTGCCTTAATAAATCTATATTATGATTTTTTAATTGAATTTTGATGTTTTGTTTATCAAAATTTTCGATTAAAATCTGATAAGTTATATCATTTAGAGTAGTCAGTCTTTTGTTTTTATCTTTATACTCACAACGTTTCGGCCGATGCGATCTCCGGGCTTCTTCTGGTGCTTCTTGTTTAACTTAGGGGCCTAGTAAGTGTTCCTTGTTATTTTTACCTGTAATTAGGACTGAATCTACAACCTCCAGGTGATTTCACTTAGGAGTTCATAAACCAAACGCCTATATGCTTTGTGTGACGTGTCCAGCTGGACAATTCAAAGTAAATTTGGGGGACTTATTAACCTAATGTTTATATCAACACAACTATTTTTACAATCAAGCATGATTTTTTTTTTACCGTAGCTCATATTGCATTTTCTTGCCCTTTTAAAACGTCTTACTATTGTTTAACACTTGTACTTGGTCACGTTTAATGAAATTAAAACAATCTACCTGTGTGGGTTAAATAAAGGGTTCGGTTTCAAGTTCCATGTAAGTTGCCAAGTTTGATCAGAAACACCTAAAGAAGGCCAAAGGATGCATTGGTTGAAACGTTGTGAATTTTACCATTAGGTCAAAGACAATTGTCTGAATACTCTAAATGATAAAAAAACTTAATGGTTTAGTTTGTTTCATTTGTTTTACAGCATATCAACTCGTTATGAATTATTCAATACTGAACTTTAAGTAATTTATAAATCTTTGATTGAAATCATAACTACATTTTCTATATCCCATTGCATGTTTTGAATTTCCTTTTTCTATATGCCTATAATCATTTGTTGTCACACATTTATATCATATCAAGTATCCCAGTCCAATACAAACAATTTGTACACTGTTGAAAATTTTCAAGTATTCTTAATTCTGATAATTTATGCTCAATTACATGGCTTCAAGTATCTATTTTGCTTAATATTCATTTATTTACTTAAATTTTTATGGTTTCAGCTAACTATTTCTACTAGATAATAATCATTTATTTACAAACAGTAACACGAATTTAAGTAGCTAATAATAATGATCTTTAGTAAAAAATAACAGCGTCAAATAACAATTGACACAAACAACTTTTACCCATTTACATGGTATCAAATATTCTTCTCTAACACAGTTTTTAAACATATACAAGTATTTTACTTATATATGGACCCTAACAGATACTAGTACTCCTACTTAGAGTGGAGCTGGGAGTAATGGCAATAAAAAACAACTCCATCATTTCCAGTCCTCTAGAAATAGAGCTTTACCATCAGAGGCAATTTACTGTCATACTGAGGACAGAATTTTGGAAGGTGAGTATCACCCATCAACAGAAGATGCAATCAACGTATTCAAAGCTCCGCTGACAAGGTTTATTGAATTTTGATCTGATTTTTTCATTGTATATTGTTTAGTCTTTCCATTGTTTAATACTCTTACGAAAAGTATGAACCCTTGTAGCGGTTTTGTTTGGCTGAATGTAATTATTCAACCAAAAGGACCAAATGTGTTAAAAGAAAGAACTGAACTACATAATTGAATTGAAGAATTTTAACAAGCATATATTTATTAACAGCAACAAGTGTTAATGCAAGCAAGAGAAACATACAAAGATTCCTTTCTACAAAAGAGTGTTCAAACGAAAAATCTATTCATGCGAAAGAGTCTGTTTCTGTAAAAGAATGTTCAAATGAAAAGTTCTGTTCATGCGAAAGAGTTTGTTTTGGAACAGAGTTCGTTTGGGAACCCTGAGTAGAAATTAAGAGTCGTATACACAGTACATGTTTTGGCGAAATTGCGTTCAGTGATCCGCAAGTATAGTAATAAATTTCAAGCAGCGGGAAAAAAGCTGCGAAAGTAGCATTAAATGTAGTAGGATTAATTATACATCAATGTATATACAAATGTGTACTGGGTGTGTTCGCTGATAGTTGTATGTTAGCGACTGCAGAATATTTAGTAAATTTCGATAACCCAAAGTAGTCGGCCTGTTACTTATTTCTTTCTAGTCGAAATTTAATTCTCTCGGTCATTGTTTTTGAGTTCAGCATGTTGACTGTCAAAGGTTCCAATGGAAAATGGTGGCGAAAGTTTTTAACGTATTTATAAGTTTTTTTTATTGAAAAGCTGATCATCTAAGGGTTTTATGTGTTAGTCGGGAATGAAAGTATACGCCGACAACTGGTTTTTGCACCAATCGAAAGTTGGACAAATTGTAATAAATTTAGGCCTACGATTTGCTCAAAATGTAACTGTTTGTGCTTCTGGTGGAGATATAGAGTTATTCATACCTCATTATCCCCACCCCGCTATGGGTTAAATAGTATCACTGCTTTACTACTACAAAGATAGCTTTGGTATTTATGAAGGTTGATATACCATTAAAACAAAGAAACAAAAGTAAACCATCTAGTGTATTGATTGAGTAGGATATTAAAATATGATCTTTTCCTCATTAGGCAACGAACTTACTGATCAATCTAAGTCTAATACTTCGAATTTGAGGACTGGCATCATATGATATAATTTTGGAACAATATCATGATAATTTTTATCACTAAGAATATTCGGACTATTAACTTCATCTTTATTGTTGTAATCACAACTTTTCGGCCAATATGTCCTTCGGCCTTTTTCGGGTGTTTCATGTAAAACTCGGGAGCCATTTCAGAAACTCGAACTGAACCTTCTATTTCATGCACGAGGGTAGACTGTTCCGATTCAATTAATCATGACCGGGTAGGGTACAAGATTTAAGTTAAAGTAAGTAGCTTTTTCATCTTACCTGCTTCTTCCAGATGATTTCACTTAAAAATACTTTCCAACGAAACACCTTATTCACTGCGTCACGTGTCTTTGACAGACAATCCTGGGTAAATTTTTGGGACTTATAACCCTAATAACTGCATCAATTCACGAGATACTCCTCTCTGCAATCATATCCAATTTTTTCATATACCATGATACCAAGCAATGGTGTGCCTGAAACTTTTGTTAAAGTAACTGCCTAGGAGAAGGAGCCTCTTGTGTTCCATCAATCCAAGTTTTATCTTAGAGTGTCTTTCTTTTTATGGATAATCTAACAAAGTCTTAGTATCCATCACAGCCGGTTTTCCAAAAAGTCTTTGATCCTTCAAAAGGATTTAACCACCCTTTGACGAGTAGTATTCTTCACCCAGAGAAGAGCAAAGCCACCGTTCTTCTAGTAAGTCACGATTACATGGTACCAGTAATGTGGTTCTACACAAGTCACTGAACCCAATATGGTGTGACTACTAGTCACAGTACATGTTGTGGCTGTTGTGCTCATGACTACCACATTAGCTTAGTTTTCTTTGTCAAGTCCTTCCGTGCCCACGCTGTGTTTGAAAGATCCACGAAGTGGGGTTGACACAATTCAGTTGGATCTTCTTCTGACGGTCAGGTAATATGAGTGGCTAGATTGTCTGGCAACACAAAGAATAGAGAAAATCCATTGTTAACAAACAACAAAGAATCGTTTTTATTGAAGTGAGACAATAAATAACAAGCAAACGATGTGTGCTTTCTTGGCAAAAAGAAGAAAGAATATCGCGAGAGGAGGGGTGACAATGAGGTGCGGTTAGAATGACACTAGTGTCTCTAAAGTCTAAGACTTTGAATTTTTGTAAAGTCTGAAGGTTGTTCGGAGTGCCTCGGGCCTAGAATGGAAAGGATGCTTCTTAGTCCTTTTTCTCATCCTCTATGAGGATTCGTTTTACTATCCTATTTTTATAGATCAATATCTGGACTAAAAAGGTTTCTGTTTGGTTGTCCAATGAGACAATTAGGAGCCATATTCCCATTTGTCAACCAATCCTAATTCAGGATTATATCTTACAGGTATAGGGAAAACCCTTTTTAGACGCTTTGACCAATGGGAACAGGTTTAGAGCAATGGGTTGAACAAAAAATTCACAGCCTCGTCTGACTGTATTAGCCATGTCCAGCTCACCTTTATTTAGGGTAGTGCAAAATTAAATCTCCCTTTTGATATTGACCTTTAAGGTAAGGACTTGAAAATTATGATTTACAAAATGACCCGTTTCATCCTTATGATCCATGAAGTTAGTTGACAACCGAAAAATTAGATAAATTCGCTAACGTTTAAAATCAGAAACAATTGTCTCGCACTTAAATGAGCTTTAGGAAGAACCAACCAGCTTTTAAGGTCAATTTAAGCCTCGAACAAAAATATATTTTAAGGATCTTTTATACATTATTCCACCAGCTCGTTGGCCAAGAGGTCCGGGAGACCTGGGTTCAATCCCAGGTCGAGTCATACCAAAGACTTTAAAAATGGTACTTGATACCGCCTTGTTTAACATTCAGCAATATAAGGTACGTATCAAGGGTAAAGTGGAGCAGTCCTGAGAAAGGAGTAGCGCCCTCCCCTACACCTCGGTGTAGTAGCGATTGAAAAGGGAGCCTTCTGGTCACCCTCGACTACGGTCGCCAACTTTACTTATATATATATATATATATATATATATATATATATATATATATATATATATATATATAATTTTCATACAGAGTCGGAAGTAATCTCTCTTGGTTTCGCTAACAAGATTATCGGGATAAATTTTGTCGAGAGAGGGTTGGGAGAAATTGCATTTTATTGATTAAAAGGTCATCCAGATGTATAAAATTTTCATATAAAAAAAAGAAAAAGGGAAGAAAAAAAGATATTTTTTACCAACCAAGTAACAAAACATTTTATGCCAGCAAATATTAAGCATTTCCGACCTTTGGTTGAGTAATTTATTAGGATTCTTGTAGGAAGCTATTGCTAGTTTCTCCATATATATTTGGCAATATTTATCGTCTTTGGTTGTGTGTGTGTGTTGGGGGGGTCTCTTCTCAACTGGAACTATTCCCGGACCCAAGAATTGTGCTACGTGGGTAATAATTTCATCATTATAAAAAGACTATACATAAGTTAAAACGACTGTCATCTTTGCTGAGTAACAAAACTGATAGTATTTAAATCAGGGGTAAGCGTCCGAACAAGGCAAGTCCTCTCAACTCATAATTAGTGATAATCTTTCTCGTCCCACTCGTCTCTGTGCAGCAATAAAATAAACTTACTATCATAAAGATCAAGGGAGCCTTGAGTAATTCAATGATTAGTTAGTTAGGCTTACAGATCATTGCTATTTAGTTTGATTCTCTTTTGGGGTTTTGATCTGGCCTTGTCCCAAACAAAGCTAAGCTCAATATACGAAAATAATCAAATAGATCAACGCGTATATTAAATTGTGCGTAATTATTCTTGTAAGAATTAAGTATTTCCGAGGAAGATTAAATCCAGAGATGAGAAAAGAGTTTTATGAATTAATTTTTTATCGCTTTTACTAAATATCTGAATCCTCCCGTATTACTAACTGCCTTAACTTGTGCTGTGTTTCATGCAAACTCTAAGGAACTGAGAGGAACATCCAAGGAAGGTTTTAAATTGATTTTCTTTGATAATTTGATTTCTTACTCCCTAATATTATACTACTTCTGATGCAAATAAAATATTTGAAAATCGAACATATCTCTTTATAATCGCTTATTCAGATTAAAAAGACTCTCCTCGAAAAACATTTGATTTATTAAGATATAATAAATTATAATCTTTATAACTCTTTTCTTTGTCAGTGGATTTATATATATATATATATATATATATGTGTGTGTGTGTGTGTGTGTGTGTGTGTGTGTGTGTGTGAGGGTTGTTTCAAAAGTCCTAAGCTTCAGAAAGAAAGAAAATCCAGACCTGAACATTTTCCTTATAGAACGAGAAAAAATAATTCAAATTTCTGTCTTAATTATTTGATACCCATATAAACTTAAGCGATAAATCAGAAATCTGGTTAAGACTTAGAACTTTTTGAGTGAGCCATGTGTGATAGATAGATAGATAGATAGAGTTATCTGTTGGTCTGTCCGCTGTTTGTGTTTACAGCAAACCCAAGTCTGATATCAATCATCACCCAAGAATTGTTTCTAACTTAAAAAACTGGAAATTAGCAGAGTCACTTAGTGATGATAGAGTGCCAAACACCACGAAGCAGTTTTTTCCATTTATATTGATATTCATTAACTTATTTTTGTATCAAATTATTTGTGCGAATGTTTTCATTTTATTTTAAAGTAGACACATTACTTATGTTGTATTAAACGAGGTTAAGTAAAGCAATGTACGAGATGTGATCCATTCTTTGGAATTGGTAATTCTTTTAGTCGTCAAGATCAACGATATCAAACAATTAATCATAAAACATTTGTTTTTTTAAAAGCGAGTTGTAGCTACGTATTTCAAAATTCCAATGTTTAAAACGCAACCGGAAATTACCCGATGAAAGTGTGCCTTTAGCACCCATTCTTGTATCAGATGTAAAAGAGTGCTTATCATCATCCAATCTATTTGTTTTGGTTTAGTTTGGTTTGGTTTGGTTTGGTTTGGTTTTATGGCATATCAACCATTGTAAGTCATTTAATGCCAAATCCATTTTTAAACATATGAACAGTTATACTTCAAACAATTCAGTTTAATAAAGTTTATTTTCTTTTTCTTTTCTGGTCACGTGCATTCGCCTTTTCTTATTAATGACTAAATCTAACATCAGATGATAGGCTCGAACTTCCTACCTAAAGCAAAGAAATTAGTCTGTTAACCAGTCAGCATTGAACGTTTCTCCATTAGCCTCGTCGTATCATAGGCGACGTAATTAAAGTTAATCTCATTATCCTTCTTCGCGATCGTTCGCCGTGACGAATCATTGGCAATAAAGACGAAACGTCGTACGCTAAGTGACGGATTTTGGTACGGAAGCGAATACTGGTTGAATTGAATGATCTGCGTAATGCGCAGTTATTTGATGGTGCAAGTAATAAAGTGAAGGCAACTTAAAGAGGAACTGTGATTAGTGTAGAGAAGACAATTAAGAGGTTAATGATCAACTGACTTGATGAATTGCCCGATTGAGAACAAATGGAAGAGGTGTATCGTTTTTGATTGATTATACCAGTTGGACTTAATTTCACGGCATCAACGTTTATTACATTAACTGAACGAGAGATATCAAGCAGACTTATCAATGAAATATTGCAAGTTTAGACCTGCTTTAGATATGTTAACAACTGGTTATCCTATTTCGTTGTTCAAAATCACCAGCCTAATTCTCAAGTCTGATTGTAGTCACCAGTGTGACCTCTACTGAGTGAGAAACATATTGTGGTAATAGCAGTGAGGGTTCAACCACAGGGCACAACAGCAGAGAAAAATAACCTTTAAGTTTTAAAAGCAACAAAATGGGTTATAATATTTTCCCAACCCTCCGCTCGGGCAGGATATGACACAAGGTCAATTTTTAAGCGGAGTTGAACAGGTTTGAATTCAGAGTTGTTCTTCTCCTAGATTAGTTGCCTCACCAAGGCTGAAGAACCCAGTCTGTCCTACTATTTACCTATAGCTTGAGGGAGAATAATTGGATTCATACCTTTCCCAAGGGTATTAGTGCTATGTGAAATGCAATCAGTCTCGTCCAGGATTTGAACTCGTGTCGCCGTGTCCGTTTCCAACGACGATAACGATTACACCACGGGCAACAAAATGGGTTATGCTTAGAGAATTACCCAAAAATAAACAGACTTTCACCAATCTAAACATAAAGTTAATTTTGTTTTGAACCAAAGATACGAGTGTTTTATTATTTCTGTAAAATATTACACAGATATTATAAATCATTTTTGCAAACAAACACAACAGTATTAAAACGATGTAGTCAAATATAGGGATATTTACTTGTTCAAAAAGAAGTGCAACCCCTGTAATAGGTGAGGCCCCCAGTGAGAGGCGAAAGGGTCAATTAGGAGAAATGTCGTTTGGGTACAAGAGGCTGAATGATTAAAGACATGTGGAAATTTGAAAAATTTCAGTCGGTTCGTTACTGGGATAGCAAAAAGTCAAGATTTATATTTCAGGTTAAAGCGTGGTGTTTGGTCCATTAGCGATTAGTCTCAGTTTGATCAAAGAATAAAATTCGACACAGTATATGGAAATTATCTTCCATCGTATAGCTTTGCATGAAAACCAGGAGAACGAAGGATATATGATTTACTTCAAACAAGAGACAATGATTAAATTCTTGCTCATACGTCACCACGATTTTATTTTGAGTTTCACGTGCGTTTACCATTGCATATGATCATTTTTCGAAATTGTACGCCAGTGAACATTAGTAGACGGGCAGTATGGGTGTCGTGATGGCTATAGTGTTGGACTGGGGCCTCGAAGTAGCGAGTTCGAACTCCAGTCACGCTATTACGTTTACCTTCGGACTAATACTTTCGGGAAAGGCGCGAACCCATTCATACCCACAGCTATGGGTTAAATAATATCACATGTTTTTCAACATGGACGGCTGTGATATTAAATAACCTCCGATGGTTGATATGCAATGAAACAAAGAAATCACACCAAACTTCCTGTCTACATGCTTTGAATTTGCATGTTTGTGATCTTGATTCACCAAATCACGCGTCACCTGCGCTCATAACAGTGTTCAGTTGGTTTCCTAAGGTTTCAGGTGCTTTTCTTCCAAGTTTGGCACAAACACCTCCTCTCCACCACTCTCTCTCTCTCTCTCTCTCTCTCTCTCTCTCTCTCAGAGCACATGTTATATAGCAGGGAACCCACCTCCTTGATCAACATAGTAAGAATCACTCTATGATAAAATGCTACTGGCCGTAAAGAATTTTGAAAGTCTAAAATAAAACGGATAAGATTTTTTATAACCCTATAAATGTTTTTTTTTCTTTCTGATGATGCAGAACGAGTAAAAATTTCATCGTTTCGTTACCCCCAACCTATCGTCGAGCGCCTTTGATGCCACTCACAATACAATAGAGATTCAATTTGGCCGTGGAACGTTTTCTGTTTTAATAGATATTTCACCATAACTATTACTGAACATTTTAAAATTCTTATGCTAACCATATTTCTCGGTTGTAATGTCTGGTTCCAGCAATTCATCAAATGTAAATGACAGGAAACAAATTCCAAGAATACTCAATTAACTGTCATTTACTCCACTGGTTCCTGGTACACATCAGATCTAAAACCAATATATGTATTTATCCAGGCTAACCTTTTCATCATAGGCAGGATGCAACACTAGAACATTTTTAAGCAAAGTATAGTAATATATATGTGAAATTCAAAAACAATAAAATTTTTAATGATCTGAAATTAAAAAAAAAATATTATAACAGCTAAGATTACAGGGGGGAAATAAGTAGAGTGTTCGCCAATGGCCCGGGAGATCGGGGTTCAATCCCTGGCCGAGTCATACCAAAGACTCAAAAATAATACTTGATGCCTCCTTGCTTAACACTCAGCATTATAAGCTAAGGATAGAGTGGAGCAATCCAAGGAAAGGAGTAGCGCCTTCCCCTACACCTCGGTGTTGTAGCTATTGAAAAGGGAGCCTTCGGGTCACCCTCGACTAAGGTCGTTGACTTTACTTATATTGCGATATCATCATCATGAAGTCACGCTGACAACACGGATTTCCCCAACTGTCTCTCCCTCTCTCTCTCTCTCTCTCTCTCTCTCTCTCTCTCCATCCGTCCCTTACATCCATCGCTCCCAGCAGGTTTTCCAAACTACATCCTGTGCTCGTACCGAGATAATGTAGATTAGTGAGACGTTTTATGATTAAGCAGTCAATGGACA
Organism: Sepioteuthis lessoniana; assembly: GCA_963585895.1. Taxonomy (NCBI): domain Eukaryota; kingdom Metazoa; phylum Mollusca; class Cephalopoda; order Myopsida; family Loliginidae; genus Sepioteuthis; species Sepioteuthis lessoniana. The sequence continues at coordinate 71,552,866 of OY757911.1, read as the reverse complement.
CCCTAGGAGAGGAGTAGTGGTAGGTTGTTGACCAGAAACCCTTGAAGTAAAAAGAACGAGACCCTTTTTGCCTACCGGCACAAATTGGAAGGCGAGGCGATTTAGTTTGAAACGTGACAGCCGAGCAGAGACCAACGGTGCGAACAGTCGCATGGAAAGTTGAAAGGAAAAGCGGCGTTGGCAGTTAAGAAGAAAAGGCACAGTCTCGTGTATGAAAAAATGAGCAACAAAGAAAATGTCTGATTGAACATAATTTTCTATCATGTCTATATATCGCGTATTCGCTTTAAACACTATTTCTCAGATAAGTCCTATCCGATTATCTCTTGGACTTTATTATGCATTTATATGATTTTTTGTTAGCTAAATGCCAACTAAATAAATTATTTTATATGTTGTTGAAATTGCCGTTTGTGTTTAATTTTATTTTGCTTATCATTGTGATACGTTGTTTCTGTGCAATAATTCCTCAACCTACAGTCGATACTTTTTTTTATAAATATTATCCGTGAAATATTCTTTGCGATCCAATTCGGATAAATAGGACGAATTATAAATTCTTATTCGTTTATTCGTTAGCAGACGTGTCCAGGATAAGGAATATAAAAACATCGAGAATATCGTCCGAACACGTGAGAGAACGTAACAATAATTTCTTGCTGGTCGGCCAACACTGGCACATCCATGTGTAGAGGTCCATAGAAGTAGGTCACTGATGAGTTTGTCCTTGCTTCCGAAGCAGTATTCCGCATGACTTGTTCGTTTTACTTGGATTTTTTTTTTTTTAGATGGGTGATAGGTGGCCGTCCTGCTTTTGTTTCGTGGGGTACTACTTCCAAGATTCGTTAAATATTGCTCGTAGCATTCTTTTGCAATTCTCATACAGCCTTTTTTTCCTATGCATTTTAATCAACCCCCATGGAGGTATCTCTTCCAAGTAGTGGATGTATATTGTAATATAGTTTATTCTAAACCCTAATATAAATATTGCAAAAAATTATACATTTAAAACTTTTAGCAAATGTTGACAGATAATTTTTATATCTATGCATTGAGAATCAAGTATATTATATTTATTAGTTGTTAGGAATTAGTATATAACTGAGAAAATACGAATTTATCGTCAGAGTGAAAAAGAAGAAAAGGGGATCCCAGTGGGGAAATGGCTAACTTACTGGACTGCGACATCGTAGTATGTGAGTTCGGCCCCCTGTCACGTTATTGTGTGTACTTTCAGACTCATACACTAGGGGAAAATATGAACTCTTTTATCTATCTAGCTTTGGATTCTTCTCATTGAAAGTGATGTCAACACACGAAGAAGGTAGGCCTGAACTGCAATTGGCAGGTCGTCGATCATGTACAAATTTCTCTGATAAAATTAAAAGGGAATTCTTCCAGTTTGTGGCTTTATCAGTAATTGTTGGGTATCACCCACCTTTTTCTACTCAATGAACTAGTCCATCAGCCATATATAGCAGTAGCTACTAATACCAGCAGACGAGAGGATGAAGAGCAGCTTCTTATGGGAATAGTACTAGAGCGCTGGAGACTGGAGATCGCACGAGATCGTACTTGCTACCGTAATAACGGAAGCCAATACTATCGTGGGACTATATCTTTATTCTGTATTCACTAATCCTATGTTCTTGTCAACTAATAGTCTATCTATTGTATATACTTTTTCCTGAGAACATATCTCAATTTCCTCTCATATCGTGGTTTGTCCTTTATTTAATATTACAAGCGTTCACTAACCAGAACGCAACAGTAATACTGCATGCACCACCAGGGCTGTAACAAAACAAATGGTTTGGTTTGGTTGGGTTGGATTAGGTTTTGTAGTATAGCAACCATTGTAGGTTATTTAATGCCAAATTCTCTTTATACATATATACTAAATATAGATATGATTTTTAAACACATTTTGTAGATAATTTTCTTAAGCGAATCTTAGCTCTCTCTTGCGCACAGTTAAATGGTTTCAAGTATTCCTATATAACAGTCATAATTCAACGTCAGTCATTTGTTTACACAGGGTTTGTTCTATTTGATCTATAGATAGGATCTTATAAGGTGCTACCACTCCTGGTCAGAGTATACGTGGGAGCGATGGCCACGAAGGGGTACTCCACATCCCCCAAATTTCCAAGGCAGTAGCCTCATCATAAGATAATTCAATGTCATATCCAGGATATTTGTCGATGGGGGGGGCTTACCCGTCTGCAGAGAGGCAGTCGATGTATTCTACAGCCCCAGCCGACTGGGCGGCAAAACGAATGAAGAAAAGGTTAAATGGGAACTACAGAAGAATGATTTGTACAGTTATGAACAAATCCTAAAAGTAGCATCTTAAAAAACAGCTGCTGTACGGCCACTTACTTCTCATCTCTCAACCAATGAAAAACGAAGAAAAGACAGTTTTGTTACAGCTGGATAAGTAAGGACGAACTCATAAATTACTTTCTTTTACACATGGATTTACCAGTGTCCTTGCTGTGTGTGGACACTGGATGCACTTTAGAGGAACTACCAGGATTAATAGCTGATAGGGTCGGATGGCGAGAAAGAGTCAAAGAATTCCATGCTACCAACACGACTAGATAATAATGATGACTGATCTTCTACAAAAATATCTTTGGCTTTAAATAACCCACGAAGGTTGATATCTCTTTAAACAAAGAAACCAAAACCAGTTCAAATAGAAAGTGAAAAAGCAAGAGAGACTAAAAGAGAGAGACTAAAAGAGGGAGAGAGAGAGAGAGAGAGAGAGCAAGAAAGAGAGAGAGGGTGAGAAGGATAGAAATTAAACGCTGATCCTTAATCGCGTTATTTACGATAGGCGTTTTTATAGTTATTATAAATTTTGATACATTTCGTCAATAAAATAGATTCTGACTTCATCTCCGTTTACTGCTTTAGTTGCTAAAAATGCCAAAAGCCTTCGAGCCACACCGCAGGAATTGATAGGATACAAAATGGCCGGGAAACAAACTACTGCGCAACCATGGTAACATGGATACGCTAATGATTGCCATGATTGGTTGCAAGCTGTGTTTCGATATTTCACAGTGATACATTCATCCTCAATTAAATTCAATATGATGGGATAAGTGGACGTTTCTGCTATGGAAGCATGAGGAGTGAGCTGAGAACACGATGTCTGCCGAAAGTTAACTCACTTCCGCTTGTAAGATTTCGCAGCAGTGCACTAAATACAACAAAATAATCATGCATTCTAGCGTACTCCATGTAGATTCAAAATATGTTTTTGTTTTTGTTTTTGTTTGGTGTATTTATCAAGCGATCTAAACTCTCACAAATATACACATACATATGAGCACACATATAAATATATGCACATAGACTCATAAAATTTGCATATTTGAAATTGTGTGACAGAAATACCTCCCACATTTTAAACACTCACCTGTGCGATGCAAGTGAACTTAAGCAACTGGCAATGGTAGCTATATCGAGCTAAGATCTTACTATATTATTCAAATGCGAACAGTTACGTTTGCTTTCAAATCACTTATTAAAACTGATGAAAATATAATGGCTACACCGGGAGGTTTTCGTGCATATTTCATGGTGTGTGGGACTGATTCTGTTCAGTGTAGAATTTCAACTGCAAAGATACCACGGGCACCAGTCAAAACCATGACCGTATTCGAAAAATAAATGACAAGACATTAGCTAGATAAAGCTACCATAGCAACTTGCCTAAATTGACTTGCATCACTAAGGCGACAGTTTCAAATCTAGTAGGTATTTCTGCTACATCCTGTATAAAAGGATTTAATAGTGATCCTATTTACCAACCCCTCCGCTCGGGCAGGATATGACACAAGGTCAATTTTTAAGCGGAGTTTAACAGGTTTGAATTCAGAGTTTTCCTTCTCCTAGACTGGTTGCCTTACCAAGGCTGAAGAACTCAATCTGTCCGACTATTTACCCATAGCTGGGGGGAGAATAATTGGATTCATACCTTTCCCAAGGGTATTAGTGCTATGTGAAATGCAATCAGTCTCGTCCAGGATTTGAACCCGTGTCGCCGTGTCCATTTCCAACGACGATAAACATTACACAACGGGCACCTCCTAAATTTAATAGTGATCTAGCGAAAACAACATACCTCAGAGAGATTTGTATAAGACCAATGCATATCGAATACTCTAACTTAGAAATTAAAGTGATTTTCAGTCAAACTTTAAAACTAAAAAACAATGTTGCGAGTTCTTCAAACTAAGTAAATATTATTCTTGAAATATCCAAATTCTTTATATAACAAAATAACAATTAAATGCTAATTGGATTCCTTCGCAGCTTCCTAAATAGTAACATTATTCTAATTAGGGGCCGCAATTACAACGAAAACCCAATAGTTTAATGACTCACCTAGTAAGTATGCATATTTTGATTGTATATATATATATGTATATAAATAAAATATGTATAAAATGTTAGCGACCTTAGTCAAGGGTGACCCAAAGGCTCCACTTTCAATAGCTACTACACTGAAATGAAGGGGTGCACAACTCCATTCCCTGAATTGCTTCACTTTATCCTTTGTCCTTTTAACCTTATAGCGCTGAATGTTAAGCAAGGTGGTATCAAGTACCATTTTTTTGAGTCTTTGGTATGACTTGACTGGCGATTGAACCCCGGTCTACGGGACCATTAGCGGACATATGTATACATATATATACATGTATATATATATATATATATATATATATATATATATATATATATGTATGTATACATATAAATACATATACATGCATGCATACATATACTTATACATACATATATATGTATGCATTCATACATATAAATACATATATATATATATACATGCATATACACATACATATGTATATACACATCTCTACATATAGATATATATATATGTATACATATATGTATACTCACACACACACATATATACAAACACACACACACAAATATATATATGTATATATATATATATATATATATATATGTATGTGTATATATATATAGATATATATATATATATATATATATATATATATATATATATATATATATATATATATGCGTGTGTGGTAAAAAACGAAATTACAAAACACAAGTTGACGTATCACAACTACGGATTTAAGACTGATAATCAATCAGACCATATAGAAAATTTTCAACCATGAATCCCTATATATATATATATATACATATATATATATGTGTGTGTGTGTGTGTTTGTATGTGTGTGTTTGCGCGCTCTTACTTTGACTAACGCCACCTCCAATCCGAATCAAAAATCTCTTTCGTCAGGTCATAAGAAACGGATCAAAATTTACTACTTTAATTTCAATTTACAAGTCAGTCCCAGTATCTTCTTTGAAAAATAATATTGATAAGGAAAATTTTTTTTGCAGTTTATATATATATATATATATATATATATATATATATATAAACAGGAAAGAGATTTTCTGCTCATTATTACAAAAAATTACTGATAATCTAAACAAAATTGAGCCTATCATTGATTTTACTTACGATCTCTTAACTAACAACACTTTACCTTTCCAGTATAAATTACTAATAAATAATGATAAACTAGAATTTAAACTTTATTATGAATCCACTTATAAACATGATTACGTATATATTTGAATGACATCATATCTCTAAATCAAGAGGAATCATCATATATCTTTACGTAGGTATTGCACCCACTAATTTTTCAATGAAGAATTTGACTTTATAGAAAATATCCTACGCACAACTTTAATATCCTAAATCCTTTATAAAACGCGCCAAAATAAAGCTCTCAAAATTCAAAAGCATAATTTTTTTTCACAAAATGTCTAGCAAAAATTTTTTTTACTTTTTCGTACTCTTAGATATGATATTTTCTCCAATAATTTAACCACAATTATCATCTAAAAAATTTAAAGATACCAAAATATGAGTGACAAACAAAAAACGCAAGAACATTGTTAAATCTAAAATTATTTGTAGCCATTAAATAAAGACCCGACTTTTTCAATTTATCTCCCTACTTAGTCAAATTAGTCAAATTAATTAAAAAAGGTTACGAAATCCTTTATCAAAAATAGTTAAGTTCCACTGATTATATATATATATATATATATAACAACCCCTTCGCAAGTGCAGGACGTGACACAATGTCAATTTTTAAGCGATGTTCAAGAGTTTTGTAGTCAGTGTTTTCTTTCCCTTGCTCTGACTGCCTAACCAAAGCTGGAGAACTAAACCTGCCCAACTATTTAGCCATAACTTGTGGGAGAATAATTGGATAGATAGCTTTCCCGAGAGTATTTGTGCCATGCGAAATGCTATCAGCTTCGTCCAGGATTTGAGAAGGGATTATCCAAGTTGAGAATAGGTAAGTAACTATGTAAATAATCTGTGAGAAACCATATATATATATATATATATATATATATATATAATGAAAAAGAAAATGTTTCTCTGAAAGAAAAAGAATAAAAAAAGGAGTTTCTGTTCATCGCTAGCAAAAATGCATCATCAATGGTCGCATTTATGTAGAATAAGTATTTTCTAGCAGAAAACCTGCTCTCTCCAACGGTGCTCCTGTATCTGCCGAAGTTTCCTGGGAAATAAATAGGATACATTACTTTCCGTGCACCTAGCATATATATACACTTGGTCAGTCTGAAAAGTAACTAGAGTTGATGTTCTGTGTGAGATATTGATGAAATAGAGATAAACAAATTGTGTTATCATCTGTAATTATGACTGTAATTTAATGTACGATGAAAGTGGAGCAATTAACAAACCTAAAATGTTTAGTCCAGTTGGGGAACACTCCATCACAATCACTTGAAATCCTTCTGCAAGTTTATGGACCTAACGTGTCAAGTACACGAACTTTTGAATGGCACAAGAAGTTCAAAGATGTTCATAAGGCGGTGAAAGATGATTTCAGGAGCGTAAGGCCTTCAATAAGCAAAATTGAAGTCAATGATGAGCGGGTCAGATAGATGGTGCGTGACGATTGTCGGGTGATTGTTCGTATGATCGTAAGCCAGCTGGACACGATAAAGGACGGTGGGAGATTAGGTATGTCTGAAAAGTAACGCGATGAAGTGTTCTGAGCATCAGGAGAGTCTTTGCTAAGACAAACAGCAGCGAACTGAAATAACCTCTCTACTTACCTGATTTTACTTCTTGTAACTTTATATCTTTTCCTTAATTTCACGGAGATCATTTAGATGATCATTTGGAGGCCTATAAGAAGGCAGTAACAATAAAGCTGAAAGGCATCCGAGAAGAGTCCTTCCAGCAGTGGATAGAAGCATGTCAGAGAATAATGAAGTGCATTAGAATTAATTGGGGTTACCCATGTAGCTTGTTTGAAATTGTAATAGATTCTTTGTGATACCAGTCTTTTTACCTTTCAGACAGAATATATATATATATATATATATATATATATATATATATATATATATTATGGGGGACCGTAGTCGAAGGTGACCCGAAGGCTCCCTTTTCAATAGCTACTACAGTAGGGGAGAACGCTACTCCTTTCTCTGGATTGCTCCACTTTACCCTTCTTGATCCATTCCTTATAATGCTGAGTTTTAAGCAAGGAGGCATCAAGTACCATTTTTGAGTCTTTGGTATGACTCGACCTGGGATTGAACCCTGGTCTCCCTAACCATTATGCCAATGTCCGATGCTGCTTTGGTTAAGAAGAACAGAGAAGAATTCATTTATTCATCTCATTTTTTTTTTTTTTTTATTTAAATTTTTAAAAAGATTTTTCTTGTTTACGAACAAAGGAACGTCAACCGGGTTCGGTGCGACAATCAACATTCAAATGAAGATGGTGATGGCGATACTATTTTTTTTAAATGTATATAGGTAATTGTATATCTATTCCAATGTCTTTTATACTTCAGTCTCATTTGTTTGTTTGTTTTTTATCTGACTGTCTGCCAGTTTGTCTGCCTGTCTGTCTGCCTCTGTGTCAATAAACTAATCTTTGTATCAATCACTTTTTATCCTTTTAGCTTCTTCCAATTGAAAGATTGATAAAGTAAACAAGAAGTGTGTAAAACTAGTTTGGCCGGCAGCCGAGCCGACCTGCTAACTTTAAAACCGTTGATTGCTGGCTGATACGAATGAACCCCTGAATGAACATCTGAATGTACGAATGAGATCAATGAATGAATCAATCAATCAGTGAAGGAAAGAATCGTTATCACGAGAGCTTCTTTTTTTCTTCTTTGATTCGCCTGCGGACAGTTGTGTGGTGCAGTCCATTGGCGGGTAATTTCTTTTCTCGTGGCCTGCCCTCTTTTGTGGCAGGTGGAAATATTTGTGCGTCTCAAACACGAAACGGTTTGTCTGAACAATGGTTGGTTGATGAGACTCGACCTTGCCTACTTGATGGCCGAAAATGAGCGCATTCAATGCCATTGACACCGCCGGTGCTCTTTAAAAACCACAACTCAGGCAATAAAAGACCTGCAACTTTGTTTCTTTAAATATATTTTCTTTTCTCTCTTCTGAAGAGTGTGGCTCTGATCGTATTTAAAACAACCTTTTATGGTCGATCTTTTGCACGGTATTTTATTTGTTGTGAAGATTTCTCTTTTTCTATCACTTTCGTTTACTTCTTTAGATGTAATACTTGCTGAATTCTAACTGAAAAGATATTACCTTCTGCTAGGATTTGTTCGTGTTTGGTTAATCATTTTATTGCCTTTACAAATGAAAATTAAAACGATCTATATACATCTATTTATTTTCAATCAAATGGAGATGATGAACTATTCTAAAACATTTTATCATTTTAAAAGACGAATAAAGTTACTGTCAAGCAATTGTATTTTTCTCAGTAATACAAAAAATACAAAACAAATTATCAATGTTTACGTTTAATTATGTAGCAAACGCAATTGACAAGAGGAACTTTTGGTCTATTTGTCTTCACACACTGACTGTTGGCAAAAGCAGCTGGTGGCGCCAAGGGTGGCAGTACCATCTTAGTCACCGAAACTGTAGGATCAACCCTGTTTAGTGGCTAATGAGGACAGTGTATCACACGTGTTTTCATACATTCTCTGATAAAATTCAAAACATTAAAATAAAAGAAAAATTGTATATATATATATATATACTCACATAATCCAAAGCTCTTCTAATGAATTGAGCACTCTGGTATCCGGTAATGCAAAATGTAAACAAACGAAAGCTACTTCATAATGCCTTATAATTCCCAAGTTGACGTATGTCGCTAGTGGACTGAGTGGTATGATACTAAGTCTAACGTAAATTTGGGCGGCTTTCGATCCCAGCTTGTAGCGTCCAACGTGTCTAGCCAAACTGAAGAGTTGTGATACAACGAAACAGTCTGTCTGTTGATGAATATATATATATATAGTCTGTCTGTTCATGAATATATATATATATATATTCATCAACAGACAAATTGTTTCGTTGTATCACAACTCTTCAGTGTGGCTAGACACGTTGGACGCTACAAGCTGGGATCGAAAGCTACGGGAAGATACTGCCTAGCCACACTGATGAGTTCTGATAGAACGAAACAGATCTGTCTGTGGATGACTATATATATATATATATATATACAATTCTCCAAAACGTAGAGTCAACATATACGACCAGGCTAAAATGATTTCCTTTAGCACAGAGTGATCAACCAGTTGAACAGTACACCTAACAATTGATATACGCTAATAAACGTAACTCCAGCAGACTGCACAGACATTTCCAACTTAAATTTGTGTTTGGTGAACACATTTAACAAATTAACACAGATTAATATAAACAAAATAAAACTCTAATGCAAATTAAGTATTATATGAATGTTATATCTCACATCCTCTACAATAATTGATGCACTGACTGTTAATAAAAACCGATACTTCACTGTATTTGCAGTACGTTTGGAGGTATTTCTCTATACTTTCTGTACGTTTGGAGGAACTTCACTGTACGTACTGTATGTTTGGAGGTACTTCACTGTACTTAATGTACGTTTAGAAGTACTTCTCTGTACTTACTGTACTTTTGTAGGTCGAACTATAGAGTAGGCATAGGTCTAAGCCAGAATGATGGTTGTTTTATCGACATAAATATTCTGAACTAGAATAATTTGGAAGAGTTTGTTATCTTCTTTGCTGAAGAATAAACGCCTTGATATAGAAGAGCTAATTTCGTATGCAACATTTTGCCATCAAATGAATTGTTGTCTTCATGTTCTTTTAATTAAAAGATTCTCTCATGACAATCATTTACTCGTAAGAAGTAATTTTTGATACAAGGCGTAACTAATTGTAGAAAATCTTAATTTTCAGACATTAAAAGAAAAAAATAAAGGATTATTTTTCTTTTTAAAAATTATGATGCAGATTTCATTAAACGTTAATAAAACGGTTTTTAGTTATTTCTTTAGAAACGGAAAATTATTATATAATATTGCCAATTACTGAGGACAAACAATATCGTTAAAAATGATTAAATAGATGAATGTCTTAAGTTTCACTCAATTACATTAAAGTAAATTTTTTCTTCAAAAACTGGGAAATTTTGTATTGAATGATATCCATCTCGTAAAAATTACCGAAATATAAATGCTAAATCTCTCTTCTGTTGTGTATCAAGTACTATTTGAAATCTTCAGGGGTAAAATTATATTCCACAACAAAGATTGTAAAAAAAAAGACACAGATAAAACAAACTCTTAACAATTGACCACACACACACACACACACACACATATATATATATATATATATATATATATATATATATATATATATATATATATATATATATATATATATATATGAAGAGAGAGATAGAGAAAGAGAGAGATAGAGAGAAAAGGAGAAAGGAAAGGAAAAACCTGTATCAGAAAAATGCCTGGAAGATAATGTTCACCACTTTGAACATCTATTGCTGTTGTAGAATCATATTAATTTAGTATTAAAATATTTATGTAGACTTTTCCTTTCTGAATTGTGTATACATTTTTGGGGTGAACTCTGTGTATATACACATATAAGTAACGGTGGCGACCTTAGTCGAGGGTGACTCGAAGGCTCCCTTTTCTATAACTACTATACCAAGGTGTAGGGTAAGGCGTTACTCCTTTCTCTGCTTTGCTCCACGTTACCCTTGATACGTACCTTATAATGCTGCGTGTTAAGCAAGGTAGCTTGAGTCTTTGGTATGACTCGACCTGGAATTGGACCCAGGTTTCCCGGGCCATTGGCGAACAGTTTAAACATTTTGACCAATGTCCGGTACTTATATATATATATATATATATTAGCCTAGGTTGAGTAACCGGTGAAGAAGTAAAACCTCTGATTTCAAAACCAGGGTTCGTAGGGCTACAGCCTCTTCACTCGCGTTTGATTGTGTTGGTTGGGTTTTATGGCATATCAAACATTGATGGTTATTTATGCCAAATCATGTGTATACATAATATTAGATATATATGATTTGGTCGAGTTTTATGGTACATCAATCATTGTAGTTTATTAATACCAAATCCTCTTTATAAATATATATTAAATATATAAGATTTGATTTGGTTGGGTTTTATGGCATATCAAACATTGTAGGTTATTCAAAGCCAAATCATGTTTATACATTAATATATAAATTTAATTCATGGAATTTAGACTTCAACCCTTGGGTTTCATGGAGTTTTTTTACAAAACAACAATCATCAGGCAGTTAAGAAAATGAAATCTCTCTCTATATATATGGGGGGACATATATATATATATATATATATATATATATATATATATATATATATATATATATATATATATATATATATATAATGAGATTGATAGATAGATAGAAACAAAGAAACAAAGAAATTCACACACAGGAAAAGACGCATGGTCTTCAGAGACCGATTTTGTTAATTGAATTATTATTTACTAGCGTTAAATGTTTTACTTTTAAGACCTTTTTCAAGGCGTTAGAGTTATTGAATGAAGCGAAAAAGAAATGAGTTTTAAAACCTTCTATTTCAATTGGTAGATTTCTATTTCAAATTTGTGTGATGTAATTAGCGTTCGAAAATTTATTTTTAAAAACTCATATCACATCAGTCTGTCTATCTGTATATGTTCATATTTATCTTTTTATACGAAATAAATATGAATTGAATATAGCTAGAAAAATAAAGAATAAAAACGATAAATTGTTTTTGTGTAGTAATTCACTTGTGTAGGGGAATATATTTATCTTTAATTGAATGAGGTAAATGTCTTTGTTTGTTCACGTGATGTTCAAGGTTGAAAACAACACTTTTGCAACCGAAAATAATTATAGTAGCTTACAAGAAAATAATTATTCCAAAAAGAAACCGGTTATTAAAATAAGATCGAAAATGATAAAACAGTTATTTATAGTCAATCTTTTTTTTTTTTTCGAATATATAAGTTTGTATATTGACAGGACTTATTAAACGTTTCCTCCTGGGTTATTTAGTACTCTGTCGAGCGCGCCAGATTTTCATTATGCTACAAAGTCAGAAAGGTAAAAGGGTGAATTTTTAACGAGAAAATTATGAGAACATCACATCCAGACAACTTTTTATAGTACATTTTCGGAAGCGTTTTTTTTTGTTTTGTTTTTGTTATTCTTTCTTTTTTTTTTTTGGCGTTTGTTATTTGGGTGTGGAAGTGTTTTTTTTTTTTGTTTTTTTTTCTTTCGTTTTTTTATTTTTTGTTTGATATTTCTCCAGCATGGATATTCTTTGGTCCATTCATTCATTTATTCTGCAAGCAAAAAAATGTGCAGTAATGTTCACTGATGATTCATTCTTAATCAGAAACATATTCATTAAAGTTATTAACATGAATGGAGAGAAAAAGAGCTTGAAAAATATAATTACAGTTCATTTCGAACAAGAAAATTTACAGAACATCATTACGTAATAATGTTTTTTTATCATATCGTTCACATATTTTTTTCTTGTTCTTTTTTTCTTTTTTTTTAAATTTTGAGATTAGATACTTGCTGATCGGACCAACTTTGTCAAAACCCATTTTTTATGAGCGTTCGGTATATTTCAATATCATTGTCTGACGGAATTAGCACATTAAAATCGGTTCAAAAAATTTTAATGAATATTGAATAAAAAGAAATTGTTTGAGACTAATATTTTGAAATCGCAATAAAAACTGTACAATTTTCAAATTCCTTTCTTTTTGTGTTTTGTTTATGAAAAGGTACAAAGACGTATGGTATTTTTATTCTTATATAAACTGGAAACAAATTTAAGGGAAAATATTCTACTCGCATAACACCCATCAAAATGACGGGAAAAATTTACGTATGACCTGACAATTTTGGTTAAAATCTAAGTGTAATATATATGCGCCCAGCTTGCGAATCAACTGCCTCTCATTAAAAAAATAATCGAGAATCAGTGTGAAGACCTTCGTGATTTTATCCGAATGTAAAATCTGTTTTTCTTTATCAGTAAAGTTATTGCGTAGATGAGGGTGTTCATGGAGATACTGACTCTGATGCAGCACCTCTCCCATTACACAAAAAGAAGAGTCGGATTAGTCAAACGCCTTCCTTAAACTGGTTACAGAGGCAGGGCTATTTTGTTTTTTCTTCCCCACATGTTCACGAGAAGAAACCCACTTAAAACTGGGTATGTGTCGAATTTGGTTTTATGAGAAAAGAAATTTAGGATAGGACAGGACTCAGGTACCCCACTCTCAATATCAAGATATTAACCATGGTGGGAACTCCTAAGAAAGGAGCATCCCGAGCAGCCGGAACAAAAGTTGTAATGAAAACAAATGTTTAAAGAAAAGATGTCATCAAATGATTCCTTACATAAAGGGTGTTGATGTTGCTCTACCCCCTTGGTGGAAAGAATAACTTACACATTAGTCACAATAGATAAAGGAAAGAATGGATTGGCTTTGCCAAGTCAATGGAGAAAGGTAGGCACTCTATCATTAAACCGTAACCCTCCACCAGTGGAAAGCCGTTTAGTATAAGTCTTAACTATTCAAATTTGCCCTTCGAACGCCCATATTCATCAGCTTGAATTCATCTCTCTTGAATATCCTGTGACTGCTTTCAGGATAATCAACTTAATATCACTCGATTTCAATTCCTCAGAAAATTTGCATTGGTAATTACGACTTTTGAACGATTACCTGTAAATCAGGCCAAAGAAATTGTTTGATACATCCGCAATCCAGAGTACCGAAAGACAGGGTAGTTTCGTCAGCATAACCCTTTATGGGAGCGAATAAGGCATCGGGCAATAAATCTAACCCTTACCCCTTTTAGCTATGGAACATAAAGATGATTGTGATACCAATTTTGTTGGTGCCTTTGAAGTGGTTCCTAAAGACCTGAAAAGAATGTGGCCGAACTGGAGATCAGAAGAAGAAAAATCGTGACAATCCCAACCACACAGCACTGTTGAAATAAACTAGAATACTTAGTAGAGTCCTGGAGACCTGGGACGATTTGTTGTTTATTCAGGATAAATGAATTTTTTTTTTTATCAACGCTCCACTTTGGGTTTCTTTCCTACGGTTAGTCGTATTAGAACCAAATGAAATTAATTAAATCTTAATCGGGTTTGAACACTGTCCCTCGATTTATAAACCAATGACATCAAAACGTTAAAGAGGATAAGAATATCCGTAAAAGAGATACTATCCGAAATACAAGGAAAAGATACAACTCAGAGCGGAAAAGAAATAAATATAAAAAGAAAAAGAAACAAATACAAAAATGAATTGGAGAATTAAAAAATAAGGATGGCAAAACAATAAAAGAAAAATGAAATCTCGTTCTAAAAAATAGGCCGGAATAGTTTTTTTTTAATCTCTGTCTTGAAAAGGCTAGAAGAGAAAGAAGAGAAATTTGGACAATAAGAGAAAAAAAAAACAAAAGGGAACAGTTTCAGTGGGAGAATGAATGTCAAGGAAACCGATGCTTTTTCTTGTTTAATTAAAGGTCGATGAGCTCTCTAAGGAAGAAATCGGGTGATGAACAAAGAGGAATGTGAATGGGGTCGGAAGCGACAAGTGAAAAAATTGGTCTAAGAGGAAAAGAGAAAGGGAGGAAATCACCCGAGTCAATATTATGGCTATTTTATAATTACAGCCAATGATTCCGCAAAGTCAATCAACAATACAACGTCGGAAATCAATGTCTGATGCTGAAGGTTCGCGTACCAGGAGACCTGCAAATTTCACACTGGAATTACTTCTATTCATATGCAATTTCCGTCTTATTCACTGTTATATTTATATGGCAGAATGCATACATATCTATCAGTCTGTCTATCTTAATTTCTTCATATCTATCTATCTATCTACATAATAGCCCAATCGAGTGAAACTGTAGAATACACTGACTGCATCTCTGCAGAGGGGTAAGAATCCCCCTAGATCTGACAGTAAGCCATATGATAGTGGTTTCAGCCCTGAAGCTTTTGGGTAAGATGGAGTATCCCTTCATTGTCATGAATCTCCGATCCACTCTGACCCGGAGTGGTAGTACATGTTAAAATCACATCTCGGGGTCAAATAGAACTGTTTGATCTTTTTATATCCTCGGAACCATTGAACTGCGTGCAAACAAATGGTTAATATCAAAGTGAATTAGTGCCAAATATCAATTCTTGAAATCATTTAACTGTGTGCAAATAGAACTATTACTGTTTGATAGCAACACCAGCATCCATTTATCTGTGTGCCAACAAATGAGCTCTAGTTCGTTTAAAAGATGATTTGAGCAACAAACTATTTTCATAAAAATCGTATTTGTATAAACAGGATTTGTCATCAAATAATCATCAACGGTTGATATTTCATTAAACCAAATAAAGGGATCTAACCTTGCTAAACGAGGTGCAGATTGATTCTAATGTACCAACAAAAAACGAACACATATGCCTATACCCGTGTGCACACACCTATAGAGTCATTTTGTGGCACCCCACGAGATTGAGCAAACTTTCTCTGGGATCTTATACACTTGCGTGAGGGTAGCTCCAGAAATTGAATAGTTTCATCAACACTTCTTTTTTAGCACTTCAACGGCATAAGATATAGCAATTTACTAAGCTTTATGCGTGTGAATGAAGGAGTTTGCGTTTCAACTGGTATAGTTTTTTAGATTGATCTTTGCCTCCCGCACCAGTCGCTTCCAGGTGGAAGGCGCGAGAGGAACTTCCGGCCTGAACACCGGCTGGTGCGAATTCGGTTCTTTTTCAAATTGACCGGCATGCGAGACTGACGTTTTTTCTTTGTGGGTCACTAGCAAGGCAAAAAGAAGTAAGTACGTGAATTCTCTTGAATTGATTCGATTTAAATCATCACTTTCGTGGTGTGTTTCCTTTTTTGGAACATTTATGAGTGCATTTGTTTTGTTTCAGTTTTCACGGTGGAGAATGTATGCTTGTTTTTACGCTGAACACGTGCGCAAATAAAGATATACATCTTCATCAGTTCGAGACTCGTGTCTTTGATTTTTGGCCCCAGTTGCTGCTGTAACAATGTGGTACAAGGCCTTGTGAATAGGGCGCCCAAAGAAACTCGAACTCACTCATGAAGGTTTCCTAGTCTTGCTTGCTAACCATTACACCACCTGAGGTACCCAAATGATTTACTAAGCTTTTTTGCTTAGATTTGGTTTAAGGCTTTATGAATGGGCCCCCTAATGAGACTTAAGCTTACTTGTAAATGGTTACTAGTCTAGCTTGCTAACCATTACACTACCCGAGGCGTCTCACAGATATTTGATATATTATGTAAGATAAGTGAATACAGGCCGATATAAAATCGAAAATTCTAAAAACGTGTACAATGAAGTCAATACTGTTACTCACGTAATTAATAATATTACAATGTGGACGTTTTTGAAATTTTACGTTTTAAATTGTCTCTGTCACAACTTTAAAATATTAAGAGCTCTTATGGATTCCAAACTAGAGCACGAAACCATTCTTCAATAATATTTTCCAATAATAATAATATTATTAATGATATATACATATATTATTTGCTACTGCCGTTTCAGTTTTTAAACTGTCATATTTAGTTTTTAAAATAATTGTAACTCTGTTTGCTTCAAATTTTGACAGCATGGAGTTCCTTGAATCCTTCTCATCAGACGTTCCTATTATAAATCGCTCCTGATAACTTTTCTACATTTCATCCAGAGCCCATGCTGAGCTATTGTATACCTTTGCCGGCCATCACTGGAGTGTCCATGTGTAAGAGAACATGAGGCAATGTCACTTATGAGTTCGTTCTTATATATATATATATATATATATATATATATATATATACGAGGATCATTAAATAAGTTTCCAGACTTTTTTCGTATGGGCCCTTTTATTGATAGTACACACATGAAACTCTAGTCCCCTTCGAGGGAATCTGCTCCGGCTGCAATGCACTTGTTGCATCGTTCTAACAACATCTGGAAGGCTCCATGGAAGTCCTCTTGTGTGAGCGTGTCAATGACCTTCGTCACAGTCTCTTTCATCTCCTCAATTGTCTCATAACGACCGCCTGTGAGCTTAGGGAATAAGCAAAAGTCACAGGGAGCAAGGACTGGACTATAGGGACGGTGAGGAACTGTCTTGATGCCCATCTTGGTCAAATAGTCTGTGACAAGGATGGAGTTGTGGACTGGTGCATTGTCCTGGTGTAAATGCTATTGACCCGATTTGAAGAGTGCTGGCCTCTTCCGACGGAACCTCTTCCTAAACTCCCTTGAAACCTCAACATAGTAACCCTAACCCTAACCCTTTGGCCAATCAACTCTGGTCTGTTGACTTCCTTTACTCCTCTCACACCTCTCATCATCCCTCACAGACTCCCTGCCTTCCTTGACTCTCTTATGTCACTCAAAAACTGATGCTCGATTAATGCAAGATGGTCCAAAAGCAGTCTGAAGAATTCTATACGTTTCAGTGGCATTTTTTTCCAAGTTTAAAACACAATTTTATTACATATTGTCCTTCTAAAGTATCCTCACGTCCAGATTGCATTTTTGAAATTCATCAGCTGTGACAATCAGGCTTTAGTAGGGTGTATTCTAACTCCTGCTATAGCTGTTCATTTGAACCTGAAATCATAAAAATTTGTCAGTTATCTCATAAGATGTATAGCAATAGCATAGTGAATTTTCAAGAGTCTACGACAAATTTAAATGCTTGCACAAAAGTCTGGAAACTTGTTGAATGCCGAATATATATATATATATATATATATAGTGGGTATAATGTTCGCCAATGGTCTGGGAGACCGGGGTTCAATCCCGAGTCGATTCATACCAAAGACTTAAAAATGGTTCTAGATACATTCTTGCTTAACACTCAGAATTATATGGTACGTATCAAGGGTAAAGTGGAGCAATCCCGAGAAAGGAGTAGCATTCTCCCCTACACCTCGGTGTTTAGTTAATGAAAAGAGACCCTTCGGGTTGCCCTCGACTACAGTCGCTAACTTTACTTTACTTACTTATATATATGGGGGACTCCCAGTGGTATTGTAGGTAACGTGCTAGACAGCGGAATCGTTGTAAACGATTTCGAACTCCAGTCGTACTATTACTTTTACTTTCAGATGAATGCTCTGGGGGAAAGAATGAACCCTCTTATCCCCAACTATGGGTTAAATAGTATCGCTACTGTTCTTATCCAAAGATGGATATGATATTGAATAGCACACAAAGTTTTATATGCCATTAAATAAAGAAACCAAACCATGTGTGTGTGTGTGTGTGTGTGTGTGTGTGTGTGTCTACTCAACCTCTTCGACACAAGCAAGAAGTGACACAAGATAAATTTTTAAGCGGAATAAAGCTTGCTCAATTTCATGTTTTTCCTTCCCTTTGACTAGTTACCTAACCAAGGTTAACTAACCCAGTTACCCATTGCTGGGGAGAGGGAGAATAGATTGGTTCATACCATTTACAAGGACATTAACGTGAAATAAAACGCATACAGCATTTAACTCGCGTCATAAGGATATCTAGAATACATGTTCCAGTTACCAACTATTCAGTTGAAGAAACTATTCACTGCAGCATGCAATATCGTTGATATCGCAGGCACATTCCTTCTGTGTATTTTGGATGGTTATTGGTGAGCCAAATGGTGAAGAACGCGTTGCCCTACAATCTTCACAAGCGCCATGAGCTTCAAAATTCTTGACCAACTTGAAAATCTGACTTTCGATTAGAAAGGCGCTGAAATTGAACTTCCTTCTGTATCTTGAAAAATGTAGAAAGACTTGGTTTCGTATTTTGTCTTCGTTGTCCAATGCAAGATTTCCTTATATCCGGTTAAATACATTAAGATGTTAACTATTTTCCTGCAATAATCTGAAAAGAGAAAGAGTATAAAGTCAACGAAAAAGATCTGATAGGCCGCTAGTTTATTTCAAAAATTTTGAAACAGATGGTATATATATAAGTATGTAAATGTGTGTGTGTGTGTGTGTGTGTGTGTGTGTGTGTGTGTGTGTGAGCGCGCTTTGTATGCATGAAAATCGTTTCTTTGTATAAACCTTAGGGAGCTAATTATTTGAATTTTTATCTTTTAATATATATATATATATATATATATATATATGTATTTATGTGCGTATTTATATATGTACTTACTATATATATATTTTTTACTTACAAGTAGTTTCGTAGATAGATACAAATGAATATATACAGATTATTGCCGTTAAAGAAAGATATGGATTACTCTCTTTACTCACGTATATTGTTAGAATAGTAGAACAGGTCGGGCTACATACCTTTGGGTAGTGAACCAGTTAAGGAGAAAGAAAGCACTTCGCCTCGAGCATGAGAGGAGTTTTCTTTCTTAGGGTGTTAACCGAAGAGAAACAACCTCAAAAAGATTTCGGCAAATCATGCAAAATAGACTTTGACTTGTGACTGATGTATCAAAATGCTTTGGTAGTGCAACTGCTGTGTCGAACTTTTCATGACACCGAGTTCAACTGCATGAGTCTGTCTTAGTATCAATGAGGGTCTGCGCAACAATTCAAACAATTTATAGGGCAGACTAGGTTCTTCAGCCTTGGTGAGGCAACTAGTCAAGGAGAAGGAAAAAACTCTGAATTCAAACCTGTTAAACTCCGCTTAAAAAATTGACCTTGTGTCATATCCTGCCCGAGCGGAGGGGTTGGGTAAATATGATCATCATCATATCGCGCTGGTAGCACGGATATCCCTGACCCTCTCTCGCCACTCCTCCCTATTGTTCATCGCCCTAGGTAGGTCTTCAGGACAACATCCCGTATCCTCACATAGCTGCTGAATGTACGTTCGTGCTGGTCGTCCTGCTTTTGCGCAGCCATGTGTGGGGATCCATAAGAGTACATCTCTTATGAGTTCATCTCTGCTTCTCCAGCAGTGTCCTGCATGTCTGGTTCGTCTAACTTGAATAGTTTTCGTGATAGGGGGCAGGTGGCCGTACAGTTGGTGTCTTGTGGGGTGCTGCTGCCAGGACTTGTTCAGGATTGCACACAGCATTCTTGTGTAATTGCCATCTAGCTTCTTCTCCAGCCGTTTTGTTAGCGTCCATGTAGTGCATCCATATAGCAGTATCGATGTGACCGCTGCCTGGAAGAAACTGCGTTTCATTTTATCGGTTAGGTCTGATTTCCATATAATCGATAGCCTATTGATAGCTGTCCATGCTTTCGTTAACCTCATTTCGATGTCCTTTTCGGTTGATTCGACGCTGCTTCCTGGGTACGTGAATTTGTCTACTAGTTTAAGACGGGTTCCTTCTAGAGTGGAGATGTCCCCCGTTTGGTTATAGCACATATATTCCGTTTTGTGTACATTAACATAGAGGCCTATGCTTGCTGCTGCTCGTTCCAAACTATGCAGTAGTGTTTTGGCTTGGTCAGGTGTATTTGCCAGTATCGCTATGTCATCGGCGTAGTCGGCGTCGGTAATTGTTGTTGCGGGGTACCTTCTGCTTCTCCTCTTCGTCAGTTCGAAGCCATTCTCTTTGATTTTGTCAATCGATGTTCAAAGTACGATAAAGAGGTACGGGGCCAGCGTGTCCCCTTGTAGTACTCCTGCTACAATGTCAAAGTATTCTGTGTCTCCATCCGGTGATCGTACTTTTACTTTAGTGTTTCTATAGAGAATCGTTATTGCCGCTACGGTTTCTTTAGGTATGCCGTACGCTAGTAGGATTTGTTCCATCTTTCCTCTGTGAATGGAATCGAAAGCCTTGGTAAAGTCGACAAATATTAATGTCGCTTGTAGGTTCTTTGCCCGTACACCTTCAAGGATTCTGCGGATGGTTAATATTTGTGAGGTCGTGGATCTATTTCTTCGGAAGCCATTTTGGTTTTTTCTAAGTATGTTGTCGATTTTGGGCTCTATTCGGTTTCGTAGTAGGGCATTGTAGATTTTGGCAGCTATGGATGTAAGTGTCATGCCTCGGTAGTTTTTGGCTAATCCGAGGTCCCCCTTTTTAGGGACGGGGAGTATGCATCCCTTCATCCATCTATCTATCGGATTTTGATTGTATACTGCGTTGCAGTGGCGGAGCAGTATGTCGTCGAATTGTCTGGTTTTCCATACTTCCGGGGGAATTTCGTCCAGCCCTGCAGCTTTCCTATTTTTAATTTTTCTGAGAACTGAGTCGAGTTCTTCTTGTGTGAACGGTCCTAGTTTAATGTCTAATTGTTTGCTAATTATTCTGGTGATTGGTTCATGTGTTATTTTTGGTGGGTTTCCAAGTAAGTTTTCGAAGTGCTGTTTCCACAGTTTTATTCTTTCTTGTTGGTTTGCTTCTTTAAGTTTTGCTTTGGCTGTGTTCTTTCTTCTGCTCACTTCCTTTATTGTTTGCCAGGCTATTCTAGATTGTCTATCTTCCACCAAGTCTCTAATCTTATCTATCTGATTTTGAATGTATTCTGTCTGTTCCTTTATATATATGGCTGCTAATTGATATTGTGCCGTTTTTAGTTTTAAGGCATTTGTGTTTGTTGGGTTTTTTCGATAGTTTTTCGAGGCTGTTTTCACTAGTGCACGTTTTTCTCTCACCGCTAAAGTTTCCGATGGGACTCTATATTTAGTTTTAATTTTTGTTGGAATGTATTTTGCTGCAGCCTTGAGGTGTGGATTGACGAAATTTTCATATTCGTCGTTTGGTGTACTTTTTTCCGTCTTTTTTTGTAGTGTTTCGAATCTGTTTCTTAATTCTAATACGTATTTATCTCTTATATCTTTGTTGTTTAATAGGGCCCAGTCATAGTGTTTGGTGGTCGCTGTTCGTTTGGCGTTTTTTCGTAGGCTTAACAGTATTTTCGCCGTGACTATTCGGTGATCGGTGGACACACCTTCAAAAGAGGAATATGCCTCGCAATTCAATGCACTATTTTTCCATTTCTTGTTTATAAGGACGTAGTCTATCTGAGCTTTAGTATTGTTTGCGTACGTGAATGTCCATAGTTTGCCCTCTTTTTTTTGGTAGTTTGTATTGAGGCATGCTAATCTATTTTCTATCATGAAATCTGTTAGATGTTGCCCATTCCTGTTTGACGTGTTGTGGAGGCTGTATTTGTTGTTTCCTTTTTTCCCGATTTGGGCATTCATGTCTCCGCCAATGACTAACTTGTTGTGTTTCGGGATGCGACGCACTAATGAGGATAACTCATCGTAGAAGGTGACTAGTTCAGTTTCTTCACTAACATTGGTGGGGCTGTAGCATGAGATGATTGTTGCTCTGGGGTTTCCGTTAAATGTAGCTGCCATCATTCTAGGTTGTATTTTCTCAACGCTATTAAGCGTTTTTAATGCTCTAGGTCCTATAAGTAATCCTACCCCTCTTACTGCGGCGTTGACAGAGTTTTTCCATGCGGATACAGTGGCGGGCGACCAGCCATTGCCAGTTTCGTGATATTTGATATCTTCGGTGTGCGTGTATCTGTGTTCTTGTATGCATATTATGTCTATCTTATGTTCTTCGGCCGATGCGATTAGCTCTGGGAGTTGTCCTATTCTATTTAAGGTTCTTACGTTAAATGTGGCTATTTGTAGTGTTTGCTTGCATTTTAGTAGTTTTGATTGTTTGAGCTCTGTAGCTGATTTTTCGAACACTGAGGCCTGGGCTCCAACCTCAGCAGGACGCGCCCCTTTTTTACCCGCGCGAAGAGCGATGCGGTTTGTGTATGTGAGCCATAGCAGTAAATATTAGAGCAAATAATAAAAGTAAAGTTTATAAAATATCAATAACCTGTAATCTGTTGTAAGACTTTGAAATTAGTTCTGATTGATCATGCATGAAAAGAAATTTCGATGGAATTCAAAATAAGAGAAATCTTATTAAATAAAAAGCAACTGTGTACAGTAGTTTGCATGTCATATACACAGGCTTTCAAAATATGTTAAAAAATAGTCACACAATGGTGAGAATGGCATATTGTGGAATACGTACAAACTTTTGTTAAGCGATCCATGAAAATTACGGAATACAAACGATACAGGAAAAACTTTGAACATTAAAAAAATTGAAATTTTATCATAAAATAAACAAAGAAAAGAAACTGATGAAAAAAATCGATGCACAAGAAATCCCTGTAAATAATGTACAGATAAGTATATATCAATTTAGAAAAGAAAGCTATAAACGGAAATCAATATGGCATATGCAATACTTTTGGTAACAACCAGAACAGCTATAATATTGAATGTGGGTATCATAAAACAATAGCTAACCATAGAGGCGCAAATTGTAATAAGAGTTTTTGATGCCAAAAACAAAAGTCAAACGGAAACTCACTGGAAACTTGACGCTGTATATATGAAAATATAACGCAGATTTTAGTCAAATGCCATGCCTTCACAGTGGGGCGTACAAAGCTGCAAGGCGATCTTCGTATAGGCCTTCCACGTTCATCAGCAACAGATAACATTGAGGTTTTGATTCAAGATAATTGACGAAACAAACTTCGTAATGTGTCTATACAGTAACGCTAATAACAAATATAAAACGTCCTGCTCATAAATATTTCAACAATAATAAAATCTTTTTTAATTGTCTCAGACTACTGAAGCTTTAAAGGATTTTAAGCGTAGAGATCTAAATAAATTTAACAGTTTGGCCGTAATTCTAGTTACAAGTATGAACTTATTTTTCAATCTTCTTGATATAAACAACATTTTTAGGTTGGGGATTTGTCCGTTGAAATAAAAAATTTGGATTGAGCAACCGTCTATTTTCAATTATGATGCTTTAAAACGCGTTTTTCTGGTAGCAGCTTTTCAAAAGTTGGTAATTGTCATATTTTTCGTAAGACGTAGTGTTGCAAAGTGATGTTTTGGTTTAGTTTGGTTTGGTTTGGTTTTATGGCTTATCAACCCTTGTATATTATTTAATGCCGAATTCATTGTTATGCATATAAACAATTCTATTTCAAACGATTCAGTATAAGTATGCTGTTTAAATATGAAAACATTTTTATTCCAAGCAATTCTGTTAAGTATAAAAACGCAGTTTAGTCTATCTGACCTATAGATAGGACCCTATCATTTGCTACCACTCAAAACCAGAGTGGACCTGGGAGCAATGGCTATAAAGGAGTACTCTGCATTCCCCAAATCTCCAGCATTACTGGAACCTCACTATCAGATTGGTTAGTGTCATATCCAGGACACTTGTTGGAGGAGTCTACCTCGGTACAAAGATACAATCGGTGTATTCTGCTGCACCGGGTGACTGGACCAGTAATGTTTTGGTTATTTCTCTGATATTCTACGATAAATTAATTTTCAATGTATGTCTGTTTAAAAATAATAAAAGTGATTTCTTCTCTATTTCAGGTGAGCAACCTTTATTGAAAATCAGCTGATCAGGATTGATATTGATTGCGTTTAAAAACATTCAGTTTATCGTTTAAAATTAAATAAGTTGATTAATTTTAGATTATTACAAGCATGTTTGACCCAGGAAAACCTGACAGAAGAATTTAACATTTTATCACTTTAATAGGAAGATCAATTTCAATCAAAGGGTACAAATGGCTCAAGATAATTTCAAGATGGCCAAGATAAACGTGGAAATTCTCATCAATTTTGATGAGAAAGTTTGGTGTTTAATGAAAAATGCTAAGTTGATTTCCAACCAGATTTGCTCACCTGAAAATAAGAAAACCAGCCACTTTGCCTTCTAAACGCAAAAATCAGTTGCATTAATTAAATCTTCTGTGGGGGTGTCCTCGTGGTGTAATGGTTAAAGTGTCGGACTGCGGAATCGTAGTAAGCGAGTTCGTACTTCAGTCGCGCTATTACGTTCACTTTCGGACAAATACCCTTGGGAAAGGTATGAACCCCCTTATCCTTCCAGCTATGGGTTAAATAGTACCACTACCGTTCTTCTAGGAGAATGGCTTTGGCGTTAAATAACCTACAAATGTTGATATGCCATAAAACAAAGTAAACCAAACCAAACCTAAATCTTCTGTCTACTTCCCGTTCCCAAAAATCTAACCCGAACTCTGTCATCGCCATTTAGAATAGAACATGCAACAAATCATGACGAAGAGACTGAAGGCAGTGTCAATTGAAGACTACAAGCAATGTTCTTAAATCAGAATAAAGTAAAATAATTTATCTGTAATACTTAAACTTTTATTGGATGGAAATATTTAGGTATTCTTTTTATTTATATATTCCTAATTTGTTCATTTAGATATTTTTTAAAGCGTGTCAATCTTACTAATTTTGCAAACTCCTATATAATACATCTTATAAAATTAACACTATAACCAACATAGAACGTTCATAGACATAGATTTAATTCCACTTGTTCCAGACCCCAATCTTTTATCGTTCACTCACACATAAGTTTCAGCAAACTGCCAAATAGATTTCTTATAATTGATGACACTGACGCGCTTCCTTACTAATTACAGCGACGTTTGTGTTAGCAACTAACCCTGACAAAAGGCACTAGAAGATGACCTTCAAAACAATGATGGCCATACTTCCTACAATACCAGCAGCTATATTTCGCTTCCGATTTAACGGTGTGCCGAGCGACATACGGGGATCTATTATAATGGCTTCGACAATGATGTTGAAGCGTCTTCCGGTCAGTTACGAATGTCAATCAATTGAGGCAAGTAACGATCAAAGTAGACGCCGTTTACCGCCAAATATAAGCCTGATTATTTCCGGTTGGCCGGAAGTTCCCACTAGGTGGACATTAACTGTTGCACAAAATGGAAAAGCTGTTTGTTTTCATTCCCACCGACAGCGTTGATCGCAATGAATCTGAAAAGGAAGGAGATGAAATTCGTGTTAATTTCATTAATAAACGGCTTTACACCTTCGGCTCTCTCTCTTAGTATCAATAAAATTTACGCCAGCGAATCTATGTCAGAGTAAATGCATAGATGGACCTACGTTCACACGGATGCAATTAAGCACACACACACACATACACACATACACACACACACATATATATATATATATATATATATGTGTGTGTGTGTGTGTGTGTGTGTGTGTGTGTGTGATTTTATTGAAATAGCTCTGCATTGTTTTATGACGTAATGATATATATATATATATATATATATATATATATATATATATATATATATATATAAACGTTGTAAATCGACTAAAGGAATCCAACCTCTGGATTTTACAACATCATGCAAGATTCTTTAGAGGGGTGGGGGGCAAAATTACCCATTTAAAAAAGTAGTCGTTGTTTGATCTTGATCTGCATAAAACTTCATCTCGACTTTCCAGATGAATTTGACGTTGTCGTCCTGTTATTTAAAATTATTGAGTTGGTGCCTCATTTTTTATCTTTCATCGTGACTTTGCATGTTAATTTTTCTGTAATTTCACTTCTGTTTTTGCGTTCTGTGTTTAGTTATTACTAGCTTGTCAGGTAATTCAAGACATAGATCATTGAATTAATGCTTTATTTTTGAGTTCCTTTACAATGGCAAGCAAGCTGTAAATACAAAAAAAGAATAAATAACAAGGCTGTATTTTTATTTAGAATTTTCTCAGTGATGTAAAAACCAACAAAGTCTGATGGTATCATAAGATACAACTGAGAAACTCTGAGTTGAATATAATCATTCTTTGGGTCCGAATCCCAATCTGATATCTCGTGTTCATTTTTCTGATGAACGCTTTGTTCGCAAAACAGCTTATATTTTTGTTTGTATACATGTGCGTTTTTATGTAGTGTTTAGCAGCATTTATGTATAATATTATTCATGTAAATCTATATATAAATGAAAATAACTTAAGAAAATATGAATAATATTAGTTTTGATATTTGTCTCTTACTTTCTGTCCAAGATCAGGATTATGAGAAATCAATAGTTTTTCATTTAGCAATTTTTCTGCAAAAAAAAATATTTCAATTATTTTTATATAATGCAAAAAATATATCGCTAAAGGATTAAACAAAGTGGCATATAAAGACAAAGGTGCGTTTATTGTCCTCTATAGACTGCTAATCGGTTTGATGAACACATTTCAGACTTTGTTATTGTACATGAAGAAATGTTTTTGAATAAGATTTGTTCGGCAGGTAAAAGAGAGATTGTCATCTTGTAGTGTGAGGAGCTATATTCACACTAGCCGTGTCCAATAAATTAGTTTTCTAACTAAAATTATTTCCACTCAGTTGAACTTTAATTATTAAGTTCGTAATGTAGAATAAAAGTAAAGTTAGCGACCATAGTCGAGGGTGACCCGAAGGCTCCCTTTTCGATAGCTACTACACCAAGGTGTAGGGGAGGGCGCTACTCCATTCCCTGGATTGCTCCACTTTACCCTTGAACCGTACCTTATAATGCTGAGTGTTAAGCAAGGTGGTATCAAGTTCCATTTTTAAAGTCTTTGGTATGACTCGACCTGGGATTGAACCCAGGTCTCCCGGGCCATTGGCGAACACTCTAACCGCTAATTACACAGTATTATTGTTTAGTCAAGACTTTCAAAGCGGACAGTATAGCGGATAAAATTAAAATTTAAGCGATATTCACTGATGAGATGAGATATATATATATATATATATAATTATAATTATAATTAATATTCACATTTAGGGCATGAATATATAAGCTCACTTGAAGATCTTGGGCGTGAGTAATCTTAATTCATTTTGTTTCTTCTTATAATTGAATTAGTTAGACAAACTAAACATGCAGGATACGGCTGGAGAAGCAGAGGTGCGCTCATAAGTGATGTTCTCCAATGGACCGCCTCACATGGCCGAGCAAAAGCAGGGCGACCAGCTCGAACCTCCATACAGCAGCTCTGTGAGGATACTAGATGTAACCCTGAGGACCTGCAAGAAGCTATGAACGATAAGGAGGAGTGGCAAGAGAGGGTCAGAGATATCCGAGCTGGTGGCATGACAAGAATATATATATATATATATATGTGTGTGTGTGTGTGTGTGTGTGTGTGTGTGTGTGTGTGTGTGTGTGTGTGTAAATTGTCCGGCTATCATGTAAAATATATATATGGAGGTGCCCGTGGTGTAGTCATTATCGTCGTAGGATATGGACACGGCGACACGAGTTCAAATCCTGGACGAGACTGATTGCATTTCACATAGCACTAATACCCTTGGGAAAGGTATGAATCCAATTATTCTCCCTCCAACTATGGGTAAATAGTAGGACAGACTAGGTTCTTCAGCCTTGGTTAGGCAACTAGTCTAGGAGAAGGAAAACTCTGAATTCAAACCTGTTAAACTCCGCTTAAAAAAATTGACCTTGTGTCATATCCTGCCCGAGCGGAGGGGTTGGTAAATAGTATCATGTAAAATATATAATCCTTTGCCTCGAGCAGCCTTTTCACTGTACTCAGAGAAAAAGAGAGACAGCGAAAGAGAGTGAGAAAGAGACAAAAACAAAGACAGAGACAGACAGACAGACAGGCAAAGAGGAATTTAAAAAGGTAAATAGATATGAGCAATAAACATAAGTGCATGCAAAATTTATATTAATCCCATAAAATTTATGAACTTATATTCTCCGTATCTTTACCGGTAAAATTTCATCTATTCTTCCAAATCATCAAGATCAGAGGTTTTAATTGGATGGGTATTAGAGAATAAGAAGAAACCTAGATGTCACATAACGAAAAGACTTAAGACTGAACCAAACTAATTTAGAGATTCGACGATCGTCATCGAACTTTGACGTGTTGCCATTAATACCGGTCTTGTTTTAACGCAGTTGGTCAAATGGCTGACGCATGCGACCAAAATGGCTGATCAAGGCAAAGATCAAACAACTCAAATCAAAGCAGATGAAAGGTAATTGCATTTATAAACAGCTGCCTCCGAAACGTAATTCAAGCCATTGATATTCTACATGTCGTGTGCTGACGATGCTTGTAAACAAAGCGATATCTGTAAACGCGCTCAAGAAGCCAAAGGGCAGATGCTGCAGCGTTCCAGCGATGGCGTAGTATCACGCATTCCAAACATGTTCCAATTGATGGAGACCAATCAAGAAACGATGACCATTTTTATTTGGCGATTCTATACCCCTCTATTCTTCCAATCGTGTCGACACTATTGTATTTTAATAGACAGGTTTTGTGGAGACTTGGCCGATGTTAGCTACCTATGATCTCAACGATGTGTTCAGTGTTGAATTTGATTAAACAGAAATCCTTTTCGGAGATTTAGCTGACTCCAATCACTCATTCCTGGGCTAAAAAAAAATGTTATTTTAATATGATTTGTATTTCTTCACAATCATCGAATCTTATTCAAAAAGTTCTAAGCCTCATCCAGAAACAAATCTGTTTTGGTTGGGTTTATGGCATATCAAACATTGTTGGTTATTTATTGCCCAAATCCTTTTTTTACAAATATATTAAGTATATATAATTTGTAAACTCATTTTAGATACATTTTTAAACGAATCTGAGCTCCTTTTTTGTACACAGTAAGATGGTTTTAAGCATTTCTATGTAACAGTATCAATGGAATATCAGTCATTTGTTTGTTCACATTTAAATGAATATACATATATGATTTGTAAGTGAATAGTTAGTCGGTTATTACATTTTTAAATGAGTTAAGTATAATTTGTTTGCACGTTACGATTGCTATAACTTCTGCACAGTTAAGTGGTTTCAATTATTGCTATCTAAAACTAATAATTTAATTCAATATTCATTTGTTTGCATACAGCAAAGTGGTTACAAATATTGATATTTAACACTAATTATTACAGTCAACATTACTCATTCGTTTGCATACAGTTGAATTGTTCCTAGCATTGCTATGTTCACTAACAATTCAATTAAACATCAGTCATTTGTTTACACAGTTTAAGGATCAAACAGTTCTATTTTTAAAAAATCAATTTAGCATAAATCATTTGTTTTCTCTTGGTATAAATGTCAAAACAGTTCTATTTCACCCTATCAGATGATACCACTCCGGGCCAGAGTGGACCGGGGAAGGAGTACTCCGTATTTCCCAAAGCTCCAGCATTACTGGAACCGCACCATCAGATTGTTTTGTGTAATATCTTGGACATTCAAGAATATCCGTTGGGGCAATCTTACCCCGTGTAGAGATACAGTCGATGTGTTCAACAGCCCCAGCCTACTAGGCTGCTAATAAAAGAGTATGGCTGAAAGTTTTTGTTGTGTCAAAGCACTACCACTTCTTATAAAACAAAAGAAATTTGGATTTTTTTTCTTGTTGTATAAGAACAAAATTTTCAGCCATCTTCTTATTGCTGGTTGACGTTTAGAACTTTTTGAAAGGAAATCTGTAAATAAATTTTCAGTAAATTAAAACATATATCTCCTCTCTTAATGGGGATTAAAATACTCTAACTGTATCACCTGCCGAGGGATAAGATGCCTCCAAAATAGGAGTGTACTGTGCATGACTCTAAACTATATCTGATGGTTCGGCTTTAATTTTGAAATTCTGGAGAGTCTAGAGTACTCTATCATTGCCATTACTCCCACGTTCACTCAAACCAGAAGTAGTAGTACCAGTTTTTATCCTGTTTATAGGTAAAATACATATGTTTAAAATTATTTATATTCGATAGGACCATAAGTAAAAAAACAAATTCTTTAGGTACAACTACAAAAAATGTTAATGTAAATGTAGAAAAATGCGATTCCATAACTGCACGGAATAAAATAAGACTTGACGAGATGATATGCTGTTAAGATCAACCAATCAATTATAAAACATATGCCCACATAAACTAACACTTTACAATTCAAGACTTTTCACGGAGGACCCGAAGGGGTAGTACCCTCGGTGTGGTGGCTTACGAGCTGGACTGGGACATTGTGGTGGGTGAGTTTAAATTCCAGTCACGCAATTACGTTAACACTTGGACAGGTGCCCGCCTAGGAAGGTTATGAACCTTTTTAATCCCCCCGCCGTTATAAATTAAATGATACTACTGCTGTTATTCTACATGTATGGCTTTAGCATTTGATAACCAACAAAGATTGATTTGTTATTAAGCAAAGAAACCAATTGAAAGACATGACTTTCAGGAAATGAAAGAAGAGTCAACGTGCATATATAAATTGTCTTCATTAATATTAGTCCCGTGGAAAAACTACAACCAAAGAAAATATTTAGAGATTGAATTCATT
Source organism: Sepioteuthis lessoniana (assembly GCA_963585895.1). Taxonomy (NCBI): domain Eukaryota; kingdom Metazoa; phylum Mollusca; class Cephalopoda; order Myopsida; family Loliginidae; genus Sepioteuthis; species Sepioteuthis lessoniana. The sequence continues at coordinate 71,521,147 of OY757911.1, read as the reverse complement.
TCGTCATCTTCTAATCTCCTTCGGGTATCCAGTCTTTCGTCTTGATTAGCGATGTCATTTTCCAAAAATGAACGTAATTTGTATTTGTATTTTACACGCACTTGAGAAACACATATAATGTGAAATTTCCCTCCATTGTGCTCTTCCTAGCAAGTAGACAATGTTATTTTAAGGTTTGAGCTTAATTTTTAGATAGTATAATCGTATAGGAACCCTTGATTATTTTATACTTTAAGGTTCATTCCACATTTTTCAGAAATCCATTGGATACAGTTCAGAGAAATACCCTGGACACCCTTTTGGGCCAGAATCTTATCCCTCTGGAGAAGATACTGTCAATGTATTTTAAGCCCTGCGATCAAAGCAGATATTATCTTTGATTGATAAATATTGTGAGACTTAAATGTGCCATATCGAAACCGTTTAAGCTGAATAGATCTGTTAACTCTCAAAACCCGATCATTCAACTCCTGAACTTAGAAAATCCCATATAAAATCTTCTAAGCAGACTGTTCTATCCAGACCTATTGCTTTTAAGGCATCTATAAATTTAGATAGTTTAAATACAACATACCAAAAATACTGTTTCCTTTTTTGAATTAATTATTAACATAATTATTGCTTGAGTGTTTCCTTTGTTGCTACTTCACCCTATTGCCTCAGACAAAAATGTACATTCTACAACCGTGAAAATTGAGTAGAATATATGAAAAAAATTAGTATTAAGCTGACTTTTTTACTCTTTTCAAAATTATAATTCAGTATATATATATATATATATATATATATATATATATATATATATATATATATATTTTTATAATATATATATAAAATTATAATTCAGTATATATATATATATATATATATATATATATATATATATATATATATATATATATATATATATATATATATAAGGGGGATTGGACGAGGAAATAGTCTCATAAACAACAGTGAATAAGTTTTAATTCGTTATTGATTTCTATTAGTTTCCCATTGATTCTATCATCAAGAAGTCTCAGTTTCAAGACTGTTTATATTTCAAGAGTGAGTTTTTGCGTTTATAAAAATTGGAAGTTTGAAACAATTCATTCCATAATGAGAAACTCGGTTATTGTTATCAAATATTTTCAAATTTTGAAATAACTGTTTTGTTTTGCTTTTGTCTTTTTTGGGGGGGAGGGGACGTTCTACTTTTTTTTGTTTTGTTTTTTATTTTTTTGTTATTTTTTAGCATGTTTTGCTTTTGAGTTTGATTCTTTTCCATGGGCTTTTGTGTTTTTTCATTTTGTTAGCTTATTTAGCTTCTTTTTTTTTTTTCAAAGGTGATTCAAGTTGAAAAATCAGGCTATAATAGTCTACAATATAAGTGTTTGGAAATTAAAATGTAATGGTTTTTTGGTGGTTTAATTTTTTGCTATCTTTGTCGTGTTTGCGCTTCATGGCATATGTATGTATGTATGTATGTATGTATGTATGTATGTATGTATGTATGTATGTATGTGTTTGTGTTTGTGTTTAATCATTGAAAGTTCTTCCTCCAATGAGAAAATTTGCATTTACTTCACACAATTAACAAAACCTTGTCCAATATTTCCCGATTCAGAAAAGTTCAGTCATCAGATATAAAGATTATCGATGCAGTTAAATTTATCATTTCAGAAACTATTAATGATTTTACTTCTTCCACCTTCAATCTATAGGCAGCAAAAGATTGTTGTTATCACTGACACACAATCTCAATCACTTAAAGATTGGTCAACTTATTTTTTTCTTCCTTTCTATTATTCTCTTACAAAGAAATATAAAATCAATAATTCACCGATGCTGCTTTATCAGATCAGATTTCAATGGATCTGTTAGTCGATTTATTAGATCTGCTAACTCGTCGCTGAGAATACAGCTTGTTTCCGGTCGGTTCCAATATTTAGTGTTCGCATCCAGGTAGGAAAACAATTTTGAATGCTGATTTTTTAAGAACGCTAAGTTCATTTCAGTTGAAAGCTCGGTACAACATTTACTTTTCGTTTTGATTTTCCTAGCTGAACTGTGTTGAGCCAATGCTATTCTAATTGATAAAAAGCGAGGGGTCCGACCGACACATAAAACACAAAGAAAGGAAGATATTGATTCAAATACCCATGTCCAAATTTCGGAAGACTGTTAAAGCTGCGTTTCATGGTTGATTATCTAATGAAGAAAAAACCAGAATGTAGGAAGAGGAAGAGAGATGCGAAAACAAAAAGAAATAAAAAAAGGCAGGAAACGCTTTAAGAAATTGAGATATGACTACCTGAGAGAGAAGATAGAAAGAAAACAATAGGGAAAGGGCGCAAGTTAAGGATTTTCCTGTTACTCTTAGCAAGTTTCTTACCGCATTTGTAATTGTGGTTTAGTAACAGCAAATTTCTCCGAGTCTCCAAGACTTTTCTAAGGATTCTCGTTGTTTTTAACTGTTGCGTGATCAGGATTGTCTCGATTCTTCTCCTTATCTCCAGCTGACCCGAGGTTCGTGGAGGCAGTTCCGAGAGCTCCAACTAGAATTAGTATCACCGTAAACTTCATATTTTCAGCTTTTTTTTTTTAACTCTCTGGCAAATCCATATAATTTTCTATCTTTTCCCTTTCTTTAGGTTTTATCCAATTGTCTACTGGAACGACAACATCCACTCGATGACCTTTTGTTCTTGTTAATTTAAATTAGGTTCGGTCTTCTCGCCAGAATTATGTGATCTTTTTGTATCTCAAATAAACAGGTTTTAGTTTTTTGAACGTTTATCAGATTATACCTCCACTCCCAATTATGCCTAATCTTGTATTCCTTTTGCAAATTTGCTTATTATTTGATTAAGTGTTTCATTATTTTGCGAGTTTTTCACACCAGTGGGTTTTTACTGGAGTCTAAGCGACTGCAAGTCTCCACAGGTCTCTTCGAAATATCATTGATGATTTTTGTTGTACTTTGATCTCGATGTCTTCAAATCGTCCTCTAATTTTCTGTTCATCAAGAGTGTTTTCTTAGTTTTTAAGGACTAGTGGTTAAAGCAGGCTTGAATCCATCTATTCTTATTGCTATAATTATCCCGTATCAATAACTTTTGTCGTCTACGAGCTTCGGAGATGATGATTTTAAATTCAGAACAATTAGACAATTCTGATTCGTCTATCATCCGGTTATTAGGTGGAGATAATTTGACCGTAAAAGTGTCCTGTAAATCCATGTCAGAGATAGTCATGACACTGCTAGTTCTGGCCCATTAATAGGATGGAAATAATTAAATTATTCTATTTCAAAATTAATTATGTCAAGTCATATATCACTGGTTTTCTTAAAAGATTTTTTGTGTATGGCTTAGTTTAGTTTTTTTGTTTAATGGCATATAAACCTTCGTGGTTCATTCAATGCTATCACCATCCTTGTAGAAAAATATTGGGGGTATGATTTAACCTATAACTGAGGGAATAAGTGGGTTCATACCTTTCCCAAGGTTATTAGTCCGAAAGTCTGTATAATAGCGCGAGTGGAGTTCGAACTCGCTTACTACGATGTTATATAACAGCATGTTAGCCTGTGTATTACTGGGACTCACATAAAAAATGTAAATGATTTTATGTTCTCATATTCTAACTTTAATATTTAGCATTCATACTCAGAAATAAATGGTTTCAAATGCTGATTTTTAAATCTATCTCGGTTCACATCAACTGAAATCTAAAAAGAGCACATTGATTTTGTTTTTAATTTCTTTCATTTATCATGTTAAGTTGAAGCTAATCTTCAATAAAATCCCAGTGTCCTTCCAAAGATAGGAAGGAGGATATTCGAATACATAGAAAAAATCTCAGAGGCCTGCTAAAGCTGGTGTTGTATAGTTTGGTGACGTCTATCACAACCGTTATATAATACATACACAGATACGAAACACATATGCAAACACAGACGAATACACTATAGGTGGACGCTGTTATTTCAGATACGAACTGTTTATTAATTTCTTGACTTCGGTTTATGGCGACACGAAGAAGGAGGCACAATTCTTAAAAATCTATGCTAACCATACTATGCTGACGTGTGGAACATCTTGTGATGTTTAAGATCTCTGTCGGTAGAGATAAAAAAAAAAAAAACAACTACATCTTCAACGGCCCAAATCCAACTCTCAACGGCCGAATACCCAACTCTCGCCTCAATGGTCCAATCTCAACTGACGTCTTTTCAAAATCCTCAAATTCTCTTCCGGGCATGACGTCATCCACACTCCTGCCCCGTTTCTTGTCTGGGGGATTATTATGACAATGATGATTATCATATCTTTTGCACGCGAGCGTAAAACTTCACCCAATGACTATGCACCTGAACTCTTAACCCGAATAGTTCAAAGCCCATCCAAACTGAATGATAGATTAACGAAAAATAGTTAATATTAAAAAAAATCATTCCTTGATTATATAACACTGGGTTCACTACTCCTTATCAACAACCCTCCTTAGCATTATTCTGGACATAGAATACACCGGCTGGACATAGAATATCTACGCACACGCATACATACATACACACCAAAAAATTGGATGTACTTGATATGACACTAAACTGCATCTGGATCTCAGTGTGAAGTCACTCCTTCATCGCCACTATTCCCTGCTCTACTCAGATTCGAGACAATCGTATTTTTAGGGTTCCATCGATGAGTCAAATAAAACTTAGAAATAATATTTGAAATTATTTTCCGCGATATCAATGCATAAATTCTTACCCTCCTTTGAATCTAGTGGGTAGAGTGTTCACCAATGGCCCGGGAGACCGGTCAAATCATACCAAAAACTAAAACAATGGTACTTGATACCTCCTTGCTAAACACTCAGCATTATAATGTACGATTCAAGGGTAAAGTTGAACAATCCTGGGTAATAAGTAACGCCTTCTTTAACTCCGCGGTGTACTAGCTATAAAAAAGGGAACCTACAGGTCGCCCTCGACTACGGTTGCCAACTTTACTCTTATGATGTGTACGCTTTGTTATGAATGTGGAACCTGAGGATAGGCAAATTCATATTTTACTCATGAATATAGACTCTCTCTCTCTCTCTCTCTCTCTCTCTCTCTCTCTCTCTCTCTCTCTCTCTCTCTCTCTCTTATCAGCGGAAGTAGACGAGAAGTCTGAAGAGTTGAATTCGGGTCAAGTTCACATGCTGACCGATTAACGGTCAAGTTTCCTTTATATGGGTGTGTGAACTGGCAAGCAACACCTAGCAACAAGCGACTGATTTGAAGGATGGATGCCGTTTGGCCAATTGGCTCACGTGATAAGAGGCAACGGCAAGGTCGAATCTACAAAGAGGAAAAATCAGACAAGTCAGTTAGTAAAGAGACCTCATAACAGACAGCTGTGTCTGTAGTGCAAAGAGTAAGCTGTCTTCCTCAGGCCAGCTCACATGGGAAGATTAAAATGCCGTCAGAAAAAGATAAAAAACGTTTGACTATTTTGTTTGTCGACTGACAACGTAAAAAATCAAAGAACAAGAAACAATTTAAAGAAGATGTACAAAGATAAAAAGAAAGAAAGAAAGAAAGAAAGAAAGAAAGAAAGAAAGAAAGAGAAATGGCTTGCCTTGTCCCTAGCATAAGACGATGGATTATGTAGATAAAGAATAAATAGTTAAGCATTATGTAGAAAGAGAGAAAGAAAAATTAACGGTCGGTGAAACGCGACCCCAGAAAAAAAAAGAAGAGAGAGACATATATATAAAAAAAATGAAAGAAAAGAAGAGAGAGAAGTAAGATAACCTTTCATTTAAATGATTTTTTAAAAATTTTATTTATTTATTTATTTTATTTATTTATTTATTTTGCTTATTCCGTTCTTACTGCACACAAAATACTTCAAAAGAAAATTTTTGGACACATCATCACAAAAAAATTCTTGATGAATTGTCCCCCAGTTGTTACAATATAAACATTTTTAATTTTTGTCGCTAAGACAATCTTACTTGGCATACATGCCCTTTTTTTTTTGTAGGGGTGATAATAGAATAATTTGTATTCTAAATTGTGCATTTTGTGCTGTCTTCATTTTGGGCTTGTTCGAAAATCTGTGTCACAGTTTTCCCTATTTGCATGAGGTTGGATGACATCCCGAAATAAAATATTGTCCGACCTAATACCAGTAATACGTTTGGTGTTGTCCGGCCGATAGGCGTAGGTAAAAGGGTTGAGACTGAAAGCTCGTCTCTTTTTCCGACAGTAAACCAGTCGGAGAAATTTCGTGACAACTTGTTTAAAATGATTGTTAAAGTGTATGTTTTTACCATATATAACTACATATGTTTTAAAATGATTATTATCGAAATACTACGCTTGTAAGCAAAATATTTGTATTAAGAATAGTAACTTGAAGGTCTAATTGTTTATAATTTTTAGTTACTTGAAACCTAATCGCTTGAAAAAATGACTTTGGTATTAAATAACCCAACAAAAGTTGCTATGTTGTAAAACTAACCAGCCTTCTAGCAAGCCGTAGGTATAAAAAAGAGATAGATTAATGTCTTTCATAAAGTCATTATCATGAAGTGAACACAAAAGACTTTAGTCAAAATTTGTACTTGATTCACCGATTCCATTTTCCGGTCCAATAATCATCACACTCCTTAAAAGGCAGATTTATGGCTGAAATTTGCGTACTTATTAACAAATAAGAAGCTATTTTATAATCCTTGAAACACAGTAAGTAAATGTACAAATGCATATAATCTTCAGTTTATAAGATAAATCGCTGAAGTGCTAGTCCTCTAGATGAAGAGATTACGGGTTGAATCGCAGAAATTTTATTTTCACGAGCAATATCTAATTTACAATTTTACAAACACACACACACACACACACACACACGCACACACACACACACACACACACACATATATATATATATACTCATGAAAAATTCCATTGAATAAATAATTTATATTTTTAAGAAAATTTAAACTTTATAGGTGAATGATTCAATTTGGTTATCAGTTTGCGAGAATTTCACGCCTAATTACATCTTCACATCCGATAATGATTATAAAAGAAAGGAAACGTTGAAAATTTATAATAAAAACATTTTTTACTTTCCATCTGATTTTTTTTCTAATTAACAGTTTTGATGAAAGATTTTTTACCAAAATATGCAAATTAGATAAAACCTGCTAAAATTAGTTTTAAAATGACCTTTCTATCTGTTATATAACTAAGGAATGATTTTTTTTATATTAATCATTTTGCGTTAATTATATTTTATCATTCAGTTTGGTATGGCTTTGAAACATTCGGGTCTCAGTCCAGGTGCATAGTCAATTGGTGCAGTTTACGCTCGCGTTCAACGGATATGACAATCACCATTTGTCATAATAAACCTCCAGACAGGAAATGGGGCTAGAGTTTGGATGACGTCATGCACGGAAGAGATAGTCCTGAGAATTTGAAGATTTTGAAAAGACGTGAGTTGGATTTTGACCGTTGAAAGATGTTATTGGTTTTTTTAAATCTCTACCGACAGAGATCTTAAACATCACAAGATGCACTACGCGTTGGGGTGGGCTCAGCATAGTATGGTCAGCATAGTATGGTTAGAAAACACTTTTAAGAATTGTGTCTCTCTCCTCGTGTCACCATGGACCGAACTCATAAATTAATAAACCCGTTCGTATCTGAAACAACAGAATCGGCTTGTGTTTGTATATGTATTTGTATATGTATTGTATTACTGTTGTGATTGATATCATTATGGCTACGAGAAATATACAACATATTCTGCTCGTGTGTAGGGTTTTAGTTGAATATATATGAGTGCCTTTCGGGCTGCAAAATTTACCGGCCGTAGTCGCTGAAATATTATCATATACGATGTTCGCTCCGAAAGTAATGCCTCCCATATATTTCCACGCAAATTATTACAACAAATGCAATGAGTGTAATTGGACAAAAGTTTTCAATCACTTCAGGGTCTCAATTTGCATAGGTGAAAAATGTACATTCAATAGTGACTTTAATGGTGAGTTGAAAAAGTGCTCTATCCAACGGTGTTAATATATACTCTGCATTTGTTGTAGATTCTGTGGAAATAAATATAAGGCATTACTTACTGAGATAGTCTCTTCTCAATTCCATAGGAGATTAATTTATTACATTTTTTTCTACGATTTCTATCATCTTAATTTCTGCAATTTTTTTGTCTCGTTTTGTTTATTGCAATTATAAGATCGTCATTCTCCGGTCGTTAAACCTTTGACGTTAAAGCAACTGGTATCAGTTGTAGAAAACTTAAACAAGCGTTTCAAAAACAGGGTGTCAGTAAAAATGCTTTGCTACTTTGTCTTATATCATATAAACCTCCGTGGGTTATTTGATGTCAAAACTATCCTTATTGAAGGAAAGTTGTAATACTATTTAACATATAGCTGCGGGAAAATAAAAGGGTTCATACTTTTCATAATCGTATTAGTCGGAAAAGGAACATTATGGCACTACTGAAATTCTTGCCCAGTCGGCTTGGCGGGTGCTATAGAATACACCGACTGCTTCTTTGCAGAGGGGTATGATCCCATCAACGTGTGTCCTGTGGCCCAGTCGGCTATAGAATATATCCACTGCTTCTCTGAAGAGGGGAAATACCCCACCTACAACGAGTGTCCTGGATATGACACTAAACAATCTGATGGTGAGGTTCGAGTAATACAGAAGCTTTGGGTAAATGCGGAGTACCACTTCATTGCCATCACTCCCAGGTCCACACTCGCCCTGAGTGTAACACCTGATGGGATCCTATCTATACGTCAAATAAAACTAAACTGTGTACTGAGGTGCAGTTAGTGTATTCTACAGCCCCAGCTGACTGGGCAAAGAAATTTCTGAGTTGCTTCAACCGATAAAAAAAAACTCTCAAGAATAAGTGCATAAAATGTCAAAAGGACGTTTTATAAGAAAATTAATGTTTCAATCATTGTTCATTTCTGTCTCTCATAGCAGATTTCACGTTTCATGTCGAATTAAACACACCTCATATAAGTCAATGTAACGTCATTTCTAACGATTCACTAAAACGCTTGTAAGATCTAAAAATATGAAATCTTCATTTTCTGAACAGTCAAAATTATATTTAGTATTACATAATCTCTAATTTAGTATTATATAATTTAGTATAGTTATATGATTATTATTATAAAAGTTAGTATAATTATATAATTTAGTTTTATATAATCTCTTATTAAACAGATACAACTTAATCAGTATATTTATCAATTTTCCTCATTAAAAAAAAATCAATTCGTTTTTTGAATAAAGAAACGATCATTGTTTTGTTTGTTTTTTTTTTTTGTTTTTTTGTTTATGCGCGTGTTATGTTTTGTTTTTGTGTGTTTTGTTGTTTTTGTTGTTGTTATTGTTGTTGTTGTTTTATTATAATCCAAGTGATAAAACTAAAGGCATTGATAAATTTGTTATTTAACCGATTTCTTGTGCTTGTCTAAAGAAATGCATTTTTTATTTGTTAGTAAACGCAATTCTTTATTCTTTGCTTTGGTTCTAAAAAATCTTCAACGAATTGATTTTACGTCAATTTCGGCTTTTTATTATTTTATCCACCTGCAATAATCACAACGTCCCTATATCTTCCCTTCATTATGCGCTTTTCTTTGAGAAAACATATTTATCGTCTATACAGACACTGCGCATGCTCACACACACAGCTAACAAATGCGCGTGCGCGCACACACACATACACACACACACACCACACTCTCTCTCTCTCTTTCCCAATTCTCCCTCTCTCTCTGCGACTCACAGGCGCTTAACACATGCACACATACATATGCCTATATATATATATATATATGCGTTTAGTTTTAAGAAAGTATTTTGTAGACAAATAAACATTTTAAAAAATCTAATTTCAATTGAATCTTCATTTTTTACTCAATGCTTAATACATTTTGATATTTCGGATTTTTTTTTTCTGCGAGACGGCTTTGCAGAAAGCAATCGAGAGCGTTGATGAGAATTGCTCAAAGCTGCGACTTAAATATGCCTTTTGTAAAAATAAAATAAAATATCAGAACACTTTTATACATTTTAATCATTTGATAGCCGATTTTTATTGGCTTCCAAAAAATAGTAACATATAAAACAGAATATCGATTTACTGAACTAATTTTGTTCAAAGCTGTCTGTGCTTATCGATCTACGTACCTATCTTAGTCTGTTTATATATATATATATATATATATATATATATATATATATATATATATTGTGTGTGTGTGTGTGTTCATTAATATATCAACCGATTCCTGTATAGTTATCTAACCTTGTTGATGTACGAGTGTTGATTGATAAATAAGGTCTCCTATCCGATAAGACAAGTTTTACACTAAATAGATAAATTGAACTCACAAAAAAGTAAATTAATCCATTTCTCTACAAAAATAGCAATTAATTTTCCATCATAATTAATAATTAGTGCAAAACTTTGAGTCTTTTTTTTCCGGTTTTTTTTTTGTCAATCCATCTATTAAGGATGTTTCTGTTTTGCTTTTGATCCATTTACTCAAAGCAGTTTCGACATTGAATGTGAAATATCAACCTTTCCACGTCTCTTTCAATTTCGAAAAAAAAAAACAAAAGTCTGACGGTGCTCAAGTTGTACGGAAAGTGCAATAAGTGTATATTCAAGGGTCCTCAACGTTTGCAGGGTTTGAAGACTGCAATACAATTTAGTTTATCCTTCGTTATGCAAATATGATTCTTTTCTCTGTAATTCAACGTCTTAATATTCTTGCATAAGCAGGATGTACCATAAGCTCAATATTTAAGTGGAGTTTAACTGGTTTGATTTCAGAATTTTCTTTCTCTAAGACCAGCAGCCAAACCAAGGTTAAAGATCAAAGTCTCATAGCTGAAAGGAAGATAGTTAGATCTATACTTTTCCCAAATGTATCAGGGCTCTCTGTAATGTAGACTCGTCTAGGATTTGAACACGAGTTTCCATACACATTTCCTACGACGATGACCATTACCCAAAGATCACCTTGATATTATACGTACTCTTTCTTGACTAATCTTTGACTCCCCAACAACTTCTGCTTCATTTGGCGATTTTGTAAAAATCGCACTATCCATTTTTATTTCTCAGGAAATGTCCAAACTAAAAAAAGACAAATTTGATAAATCGCTTCATTATTGATTGGAAAATTGTAAAAAAGGCGAAAGTGTGTTGGGCAAATTCCAGAAATTGCCGACTGCGATTGGAGAAATCAAATATCATTACTTTCCTCAAGCAAGACCGCCTCCTTAATAAGAAATCAGTGCTTATTATCAAATGCAGGCATAAAAATGTAATCGCTAAGTCAATTAACTCCTAATAGAGCAAAAATTTGAAAAATCTGGGGTAAAAACTGTGAAAATATTTGTTTTTGTAAACGCCGATTGTGGTTAATATCACATCCCACTTAATTTCAAAACTGTCTTTTCTTTTTCATTCTGTCATATTCGGATTTTATTCAAGATTTTAATTATATATATATATATATATATATATGTGTGTGTGTGTGTGTGTGTGTGTGTGTGTGTGTGTGTGTGTGTATTTGAGTGTGTGCGTATGTGCACGTGTATATTGTTTATTAAGTGTATTAACAAACATTTTAGAATCCTTAAAATTAAAACTATGTTTGTTTTCTAGTTTATAAATGTGAGTCAATATATATATATATGTATATATATATAATGTAAGTAAAGTAGGCGACTGCAGTCGAGGGTAACCCGAAGACTCCCTTTTCAGTAGCTACTACACCGAGGTGTAGAGAAGGGTGCTACTCCATTACCTGGATTGCTTCACTTTACCCTTGATATCTACTTTATAATGCTGAGTGTTAAGCAAAGAGGTGTCAAATAACATTTTTTGAGTCTTTAGAATGACTCGACCTGGGATTGAACCCCCAGTTATATATATAATTCTGTTTGTATAGTGTATGTAGATATTTTTTTACTTCTTTCTCCGTCCTTCCTGTATTTCGTTATAGCTGTTTCTTGCTTTATTATTTTCGTTTTTTATATTTTATGCATATCTTTCTTATATATAAATTGCTATCGTTAAATATCATTGTGTATGCAATAGTGAGCGAGTCTGATTCATAAAATTTTGCGGGAAAATTTAAGCATTTTCAGTCTTAATTATGCTATATGATTGTCTACAAAAAAGTAAAGCCAATTCTTCAGATATAACAAATATAATTGCAGAAAATCAAAGAATATACGAAAATGAACGCAAAAGTATTCGGATTCTATAGTATAGTCCCTAATATAGATTCTTTTCTTCTCAATCAAAATATTACCTCTTTAAATGAAGGCATATACACCCGTCCCAGAAAAGAAAAAACATCTTCGATACTTTATTAGCCATTTGCTAGTTACCTTTTCTGTGCTTTCTTTATTGGTGCAAATTTATTGAAATATTAGCGACCTGGATCAGGATTGTTACGTGGGTGTGGCAAAGTTATTTACTCCGTGTGCTGTGATTGTGTTTCTGGTCTTTAAACAGCATTGATTGGTTTGATTTGGTTTAGTTTGATGGCATATCAACCATTGTGGGTTATTTAATGCCAAATCTTCTTTATACATATTAAATATTGAAGATTTGGTTGAGTTGAGTTTTATGGCATTGTAAGTTATTTAATTCCAAATACTTTTTATACATATATATAAATATATATGATTTGTTAACAAATTTTATTGATAACATTTTAAAACCAGTCTGCGCTCAGTTTTCGCACTCAGTTAAAATGTTTCAAGTATTGCTATCTAATACAAATAATTCTATTCGCTACTGATCTTTTGATTTCACTCAGTTAAAAGGTTTCAAGTATTGCTATCTAATACAAATAATTCTCTTCGCTACTGATCTTTTGATTTCACTCAGTTAAAAGGTTTCAAGTATTGCTATCTAATACAAATAATTCTATTCGCAACTGATCTTTTGATTTCACTCAGTTAAAAGGTTTCAAGTATTGCTTTATAACAGTTGCAATTTAATGTCAGTCATTTGTTTGTATAAATATAAACAGACATACTTGATACGTGAGAGATTAGTATGTCGATATTTTTTAATCTTTAAATGAGATAGAATTAATTTGTTTGCAGAATTATTATTGTTTCTACATAGTTAAATGGTTTAAATTATTGCTATCAGACACTTATAATTCTATTCAATATTAATCATTTGTGTGCTCATAGTTAAGTGGCTACAAGTATTGCTATTTAGCACTAATTATTCTATTCAACATTACTCATTCGTTTGTGTTCACTTAGATGGTTCCAAATATTTTTCTGAATCAATAATAATTCTATTAAACATCATTTGTTTACAAACAGTTCAATTATCAAACAGTTCAATTTCAAACAATTCAATTTAACATTAGTCATTTTTTTGCACTCTATTTAAATGTCAGACAGGTCTATTTCATCCATTGATTGAAACCTATCAGGTGCTACCACAGCCAACTAGTGAATACAGCCCTGCATGATACATTAATAGGCTGACTTTTAACTGTCCGATGTAATGTAAACAAAAATAATAATAACCCACGAATGGCTGCATGTGAAATTAACCTAAAAATAGAATTAACTTTAAAAATTGATCAGAGAAAATAATATAATCAGGTTGTTAGAATTCATCCGACGTTATTTTCATTCCTTTCAACACTAAAATGCAAATTTATACTTTATTTTTAATAATCCACGAATTATAAACAGCTTAACTTGCTTCTATGATTTCCAATTGTCTATAGAGCCTGTTATGTTTATTGACAGAAAATGCTTATTTTTTCTTTTTCTTCAGAAATTTAATAATAAAAGATTGTAGATAAACAAAAGTGTTTTTTTTTTACATTAGATCGGCCTGTTAGAAACCAGCCTCTTAATGTAACATGTTGGGCCGTATTTACTAGTTGGCCGTGGTAATGACAATCCGGATCAAAGAGGACCAAGGATCGATAGCAATGAAGAGGTACTCAACATTCCCCGAAGCTCTAGTATTACTGAAGCTTCATCATCAAATTGTTTTGTGTCATAAATCAGGACACGCTTTGCAGTGGGGGGGGGGTCTTAACCCTCTGTAGAGATGCAGTCAGTGTATTCTACAGCCCTAGCCGACGAGGCTATTTAAATAGCATTAAGGATTTGCGTTACCATATCGCAAAAGCACAGAACCCATCTGCACACATCGATGAGGCTTCGCTCTAAGTATTAACTGGACCAAAATTGGAAAATGGAATACCATGACAGAAAATAAAGGAGACAATATTGAGGATTACATTTAGGATCCTACAATTTCTATATTCATTTTCGTATGAGTTTAGTATTTCTGTTATAAAATCAACCATAATTCAACAAAAGACGTTCATTTTTCTAAAACTCCTCGTACAAAACAAGCTTTTCAGACGTGTAATTTTAAAATGCACCTCACACACCTAACCCACATACAAATGCCCGCATGTACGTACATATCAAACGAGTTGATTAATATTACTAATTATTAAAGTGAATATCGAATGCCCTGCAATCATAAACTTCATATTTTGATCCATCATTTCATCTTTTCAAGTTATTAAACTTTAAGAATTTCAAGAGCTATTCTGATCACGCACCATAATAAACATAAAAATTTGATGATTGATTATTCATATTTTTCAAGGCTTAATGTATCCAAGTTTGATAGAAAACAGACTTTGAAAATCTTTAAAAAAAAAAGAAATCAAAGGCTTCGCCAATCTGTTTTAAATGAAGCTTTTTTTTTCAAGATCGTTCGAAACAATATCAAAATCTTGCCAACTCGACTGAAATCTCTGCAGCGGAGTAAGACTTCCCCAACGAGTGTCCTGTATATGACCCAAAACAATCTGATGATGGGCTTTCAGTAATGAGGCAGCTTTAGGGAATGGGGAGTACCCCTTTATTGCCATCGCTCCAAAGTCCACTCTGGCTCAGAGTGAAAACTCCAGATAGGGTCCTATCAGTGGGTCAAATAGAATTAAACTGTGTACTTATGCTAAACTGAATTGTTAGAAATAGAACTGCTCTTTGACATTTAACTATTTGTAAACAAAAAACTATACTTGTACTAAACTGAATAGTTTAAAATTGATTTTTTTATATGTATAAAAGCGAATGTGGCCTTAATAATCTACGATGGTTGATGAGCCATAAAACCAAATCAAACCAAACAACGAAATCGACACAAACTTTTCTTGCTTAGTTATCAAGTATTGATAACAAACACTTACCTGTTTTGGCCTTTATTTCTTTCAGTTTATGGATCAGACTCTGTAATCTGGGATATGAGAAGTAATATTTATTAAAACTAATCGAGACTTATTGATCAAGACAAAAAGAACAATGAATAAAATATTAATTTTCGTTAGGATTCACCCTTTAATATTCAACAGGCGTATTCCAGCAAGTTTTCCATTGTCTGAAGCACAAATGAAACTGACGTAAAACTATGTCATATTTGTTCTAATGTCTTCCACGTCCTTAGATTTTACCCTCGAGATGAATATTCAGTTTAGTCCGATGATTATAGAGGAGTCTGCAGTTTCACAATACTGTGATTACAAAAAATACTAGATTCCTTTTTTTTTTTTTTCAGTAG
This sequence comes from Sepioteuthis lessoniana, assembly GCA_963585895.1. NCBI lineage: Eukaryota > Metazoa > Mollusca > Cephalopoda > Myopsida > Loliginidae > Sepioteuthis > Sepioteuthis lessoniana. The sequence goes on along the minus strand of OY757911.1, from coordinate 71,505,464 downwards.
ATATTGACAAGCCTCGACAGAAGTCCAAGCCTCTAAACATCATAATTTTTTTTTTAAATTTCTCAGCTGTAGACGCAACTTCATTTAAATTCTATATTTTAACGGTTAGATATTAGAAAATTTTTAAAGCTTTTAGTCAGGATATTTATTCATGGTCCCTTGTACATTGTGACAACGCAAATTCTGATAGGAGCAGAAACTAAATTTACAATGTTTCAGAGAAGATTGTTTGAAGATTCTATTTGAACTAAAGAGGGTTTCAGTTTTCTTATCAATCCCTACTAACTTTATTGCAACTCTACGACTTCTCTGTAAAGCTTTGTTTTCTGCATTGAGATACTTCTGATGCTGCAGAAAATATTTCATGAATAAATATTGATATTTGCCATTGTTTATCAAAATATATGACCACAAAATAACCGTTTTAAAGGAAAATTGAGGAAAAGAGGATTATCAGAAGTCAAAAATGGAAGCAAGCGTTATTTACAAAACAGAGTTATTATATAAATAAATAAGTTAGTGGATCTTGAAGAAAACAATGACAATCGGAGAATATATTATTTTGTAAATATTATTAAGAGTTGCTTTTTATCTTGATGCTGATAATATTGACATTATTGAGTAAACGATCAAGACCAAATTTTTTATAACATTACAAGCAATAATATTAATTATTCGAGTACAAAGCCGATTTGAGTTGATTGGAGTAGAAGTTTATAAAAAAACAAACTGAAGACTTTTTAGTTTAAATATAAGTAAATTAGTGACAGTAATCGAGGATAACCCGAAGGCACCCTTTTCAGAAGCTTCTATACTGAGGTACAAAGGAAGGCGTTAATCCAGTATTTGGCTTGCTCCACTTTACCCTTACCTTATAATGCTAAGTGTTAAGCAAAGCGGCATTAAGTACTATTTTATGAGTCTTTGGTATGACTCAATTTGGGATTGAACCCTGGTCTCCCGGGCAAGTGGCGAACACTATACTCACTAGGCTAATGGTTTGGTCAAATATACAACGTTATAAATAATGAAACAAATTGGTTTTATTAAGAAATTTGGAACTGATTTTGAATTCGGAAAGTAATCAAAGAACTTCAGGATGGATAATTTATATAATTATAATCTATAATAATATATAAGGTAATCTTAAATGGTATTTCTGTTTTCGAGTGTTCATTTGGTCATTCTACGCACACATTTATTCACATTCTGTTTCAAATTAATGAAAGAAATAATTTATAGTTAAGTGAAAAAATTTCCGTGTATCTTAAATCTTTTTTTTAATGAACTTTCTTTATTAAAAGGTTTAATTCAAATAATTCTCCGCCAGAAATTGTCCACAAAATGTACGAAGAAATATAATTGGTTAGTTTCAAACTAAGAAACAGAATAAATTATTTCAAAAAAACACATTCAGGTTTAAAAAACATATTCAGTACCTCTGAATCATGCACGCACACACACACACTCACACACACACACATATATACATATATATATATATATATATATATATATATATATATATATATATATATATATATGTGTGTGTGTGTGTGTGTGTAGGTATATACATATAAAGTTTCTCTTTTTTTATGGCTACTCCACCGAGGTGTAGGGGAAGGTGCTACTCCTTCCCCCGGTTTGCTACGCCTTACATTCAATGCGTACCTTATAATGCTGAGTGTTAAGCAAGGAGGTATCAAGAAACATTATTTAAGTCTTTGGTACGACGAAAGCCGGGACTGAACCCTGGTCTCCCGGGTCATTGGCGAACGCTCTACCCACTTGGATAATAAGCCGGTTATATATATATATATATATATATATATATATATATATATATATATATATATATATATATACTTCATTTTGTATATATGATTTTTTTAATATACTGTTGAATATGTATTTTGTTTATAATTTTGTATATATTATAAAGATATATGTTTATATCTATATCTATCTCTACCTATGTGGGTGTATGTATGCATGTATATATATATGTAGGCATATATGCATGTATGTATATTTTATAAATATTTATCAATATTTATGTGCAAATGAACACCTTTTATATAAGTCTGTATATATATATATATATATATATATATATATGTATATATATATATATATGAAGACATATATATTTTAAGAGCGCAAAAAGTAGCACGTATAAAGTTATGTAATTATAAATACATTTACTTTTTAAAAAAGAAATCATTAAAGTGTGTGTGTGTGTGTGTGTGTGTGTGTGTGTGTGTTAACACTGATAATAATTTGAAGGTGCCCAATATCCTGTGAACAAACCAAAATTATGATTAAAAACAGTTTAATGTTTCTTTAAGTTTCGTGTTATTATTCTCACAATCATTCTCTTGCAAATACATATGTGCATAAACACACGCACTATATATATATAGTTTTAAGCTTGTATTCATAGATATTTAGATAGATAATCTAAAGATAAGAAGGTATTAAGAAAAGTTACTAAGAAAAGTGTTTAAAAAAGCTTATTATGTGAATGAAAAGAGAATAGGGTTGGACCAAGTACGAGCAATGAAGACGGCTACGCGCCCAGTCGTGATATCACAACTTAGCAACCATAATCTCTCCCCTACGTCTCTCTCTCTCTCTCTCTCTCTCTCTCTCACTCTCTCTCTCTCTACCGTCTCCTTTTTCCTCTCTCTTCCTTAACGCCTTGACTAAATCTTCCTTTAGTGTACTTATTCTAATGTTGTGCTACTCTCCCTGCTATGTGTGCAGTGAAGCGACTCTCTTTACAATGGCTTAGACACACTTGGTCTCCTTCTTTTCTTCTTCAGTTGGGTGTGTGCTTAGCAACAAACTGACGATGAAGTCATTAACCAATAGCTCTTCATCTAATTAGGCCATTAACTTCTGCCTTTTTCCCCCTCTTTCTTAATTCGCGCACCTGAGGGACTTATAGAAGTTATGTAAAATGTGTCCCTAGCAACACACTCTCATGTGTACATATATACGACCTATGCATTACAGATCTAAGCAGTGACCTGTCCATATATTTTGACACTTCTTCATGAACTTATTAGCGCATAGATACAACTTTCAAGGAGTTTAGCCCAGTGTCAAAAGATTTACAATGAAGAAAGCCTATTATCTCCGTTTTATTTTTTGAATAATTTTCTTATTATCAAGAATAAATCAATGTTTGTAATTAACACGGTATTGTATCCAAATATACACGCATGTCTCCAAATCCATAGTAACACGTATATATATATATATATATATGTGTGTGTGTGTGTGTGTGTGTGTGTGTGTGTGTGTGCATGTTTATGTATGAATGTATTGACATTACCTTTTAATGATTTTTTCCAATTATATTTCTAAAATATCGAGCATTGGTTTCACATACATTATGTTATCAATGTCTTTTTTAATTACGGATGCTTTCATGATAAATAATATTTCAATTTAAAACTTATTGATATTACAGTAAATCAGAATTATTAGCATATGGGTGAAATACTGATTAATTCTATCATATATTTGAATGTAAAATTTTTCGAAAGACATCAATTAAATGATTCCGTTCATAAATATTGCAGAGCAAACATACTCAATAAATCAAGACCCATTCTTCGTATTTGTACTGACTACATCAAATATAACTTACAATTTTTTATTTAAAAGAAACTCATTTTTGCGTACATAGACACACATAGACGTATCCATAAATATATAAACACAGATACACATATGTTCACACATAAATTCTTATTTGTGCAAAAGTATTAATATTATATACAAAATTTAACATGTATACAGTCATCCCATGACAGACTGTTTCGATGTATTCCAACTCTTGTATAGCCAGACACGTGAGATTCAGGAAGCTGGGATCGAAATCCGGTTAACTCATACGCCAACCGAAGATTCTACCGCACAGCTACTAGGAAACTAGCGTAAGAGTAGTAATTTATAGATACGTATGTATATAAGGAATTTAAAATAGGAATTTATAGATACCTAAGTATATATATAAGTATATATATATGTGTAAAAATATATATATATATATATATATATGTATATATGTGCGTGTATCTATATACATATATATGTATACATATATATATATATATATATGTATATATACATATATATATACGTATAACTTCAAAACAAAGCATATATATATATATATATATATATATATATATATATATAATTTCAAAACAAGATGCTAAAAATAATTCAATTAGTAAAACCTCAACAGTCAACTCAAAAGTACACTACCCCTGATGACGACAAAATTATGATCAAAAGCGCTTGGGCTAAAGATGTGGGACCCTTCCTTTACCATCTAGATCCCGACACTAGAAAAATTATAAGGAGTGTATATGTAAATATATATATATATATATATCATCATCATCATCATCATGTTGTGCCTCCTGCACGGATTTTCCTACTCTCCCTCACCACTCCACTCAATCGTCCATCGTTTCCGACAGGTTTTCTAGACTACATCTGGTGTCCGCACAGAACTGCTGCATATAGGTTCTATCTGATCGTCCAACACTTGCTCGTCTGTTTGACGGAGTTCAGAGGAGAAAGTCACTTATGAGTTCGTTCTAACTTCTCTATTAGTGCCCGACATGTCTTGTTCGTCGGACTTAGGTGGTTTTAGCGATGGCAGAGAGGTGGCCATATAGCTGCTGCTTCGTGGAATCTTACTCCAAGGATTTATGCATTACAGCTCGCAGTATTCTTGTGCAATTCCCGTCAATGCTATGACTCTCACTCAAGATAGATAGATAGATAGATATTATTTTATACACTTCATTATTGCATGTGTTTGTTTTGAAGTTAATTACATTATTTTTGTCGGCTTTCTATATAGGCATCCGAAAGTATGTGTATGTGTTTGTGACTAATTCACACACACACACACACATATATATATATATATATATATATATATATATATATGTTTTATTCTCGTTCATTCGCATACGTAATCGTCCACTCATTAATGTTCATAAATGCTCTCAATTGTCAACACACACACACACACATATATATATATATATATACCCAAAATATATAATCTTACATTATATATATTTAATATATATATATATATGTGTGTGTGTGTGTGTATGTGTGTGTGTGTATACATTATATATATATACTTGATACATATATATATATATATATATATATATATATATATATATATATGAGAGAGAGAGAGAGAGAGCAAAACCTTCCAGTGAAAAGCCATTTTTAAACTTTATACTCAGTTTTTAATTTTCAATTCAGTATCTAATTTTCAAAAGAGCGTTTGCAATTTTGCACACACTAGATATACGTGATGATTGCCTCTGTTCATATATATTCTTGTATTCTATGTATGTGTTGCGTATGTGCGATTGTTAAATCAGTTATGCCTTCGAGGTATACATAACATAGGTGGCAAACATTGTGAGCTCTCAGCAACCGTTTTGGAAACGCACTCTTTCCTCAAAGCATGAATCAGTTGGATGACCTCAGGCAAAATTTAATTGGTCTTTAAAGGGAGAAATTATTCTTTGCAAATATTTGCTCAGCTCAAGTGCTTAATTTTCTTGTTTTTGTTGTTGTTGTAAAATTAACATAGATTTTCAGAGTCAATTATATTATAACATCTAGGATATAATAAATTGATATTTTCCTTTCTACAATGTTTACTAGGACCCTACAGCATACGATCTCATGAATTGTTGTTTGTTATGAGAGAAATAATATAACCCAACTGAGGTTCATTATTGTTTTATTAGACTTCCTCAGTATGAAGTAATGGTTAGCGAGCTATAATATTCTTGTTGAATAGTGAGTTCGATTTACACAGTTTGCCCCTTTATCCTTGCCTTGTGCAAAAGCTCATCTAAGTAAACTACTTTTATCGGATTGATGGATGTTTCCCATTACGTATTAAATTGTAGAAATTACTATAAGAAATAGAAGTAAAATAATATGGAACGTGAAGGTGACGGTGATACCAGTTGTGGTTGGTGCACTTGGAACAATTCCCCAAAGATTGGTAAAGGGACCGGAAGTCTTGGAAATAAGAGGATAAGTGCAGAACATCCAGAATTTTTTCATCATTCAAATTATAAAAATGATTGGCATAGATATTTAATATTAAAGTGAAAGTGAAAGTGAAAAATGTTCAATCCAACACTGACTAAATCAAGACACTAAAGATAGGATTACTTTTACGAAGGAGATATTGTTTATTATGAATTTTTAAAGAATTAAAATATTTTTTTGTTATTTCGCTTATCAATTTAATTCATTCAATTATTTTACTGTAAAGTATCTTCAGCATGTTTTGTTAAAAAATGGACTTGCTTCATTTAACCAGTTATTTTTAAAACAATTATTCGTGTTATCTTCCATGATAACTTAAATTTTGTTAATTTTTTTTATTTTTTAAGATTTGTAAAAAAAAAATTCTCTTTGAGCGCTTTCTAAAATCATTGGTTATTTTAAAAAGTGTAATTGAGATATATTTCTTTTTTTTTTTAATTCAAATTTTTATTGGGATGATTTCTACATAACTGAATATTATACACCGTTATTTGCATATGGACTTGTTCAGGATTGCACTCAGCCTGGCAGCAACACCCCACAAGACACCAACTGTACGGCCACCTGCCCCCTATCACGAAAACTATTCAAGTTAGACGAACCAGACATGCAGGACACTGCTGGAGAAGCAGAGATGAACTCATAAGAGATGTACTCTTATGGATCCCCACACATGGCCGCGCAAAAGCAGGACGACCAGCTCGAACGTACATTCAGCAGCTATGTGAGGATACAGGATGTTGTCCTGAAGACCTACCTAGGGCGATGAACGATAGGGAGGAGTGGCGAGAGAGGGTCAGGGATATCCGTGCTGCCAGCACGATATGATGATGATGATGATTTGCATATACTAATTAAACCCTAGAATCTCCACAAGTTCAGTTAGTCTTTGTTATTTTCGCAATATGTAAATCATTCAAACTATCTTCAATTGATGTTTTTTCACAGGAGTCTGTGTGACAACTAGTCACCCCAATTCTCCCAGATTTTTCATCGGATTCTGGGCGATTTTAGAAATGCTGTTTTTTGAATGGTTTTGATTTTTCTAATTTCCAGTTCATCGAGTTTATTTTCCATAATCTTGCAGATTTTTCTCCGATTCTGAAAATGGTTCGAATTGCTGTCACTTTCATGCCCCGTGGTGTTTTCAGTTTTCTGCTAAAGTCAAGGTATTTGTTAATCTTTTTTTTTTGTTTGCTTTCTTTCATCTTCACTCGGTGGTCAGCTCACACAGCAAAATTCACAATGTGATAGGTGCCACTTCTTGTTTTTCTTCCTCTTGTTCTTGTTCTTCTTCTTGTTCTTCTTCTTCTTCTTATTATTATTATTATTCCAACCAAGTTTTACACACCAGTTTTACCGGGTGATTTTTCTGTGAAGTCTGAGTTACAGCAATTCTCTTGCAGTCTCATCAAAGTTTTCAAGCCAAAGTCTTCACATGTTTCTTCGTATTATTATTATTATTTTACTCCAAGGGAGTTTTTTACACCAGCCTTGGCTGATTGAATTTCACTGAAGTCTGAGAGACATTAAATCTCCTCAATTATCCAGGACTCTTCTCAGTATTCTGAGCGATTAGAACTATGCTATAGTTTGATGGTCTCGATTTCCAACTCTCTCAACGCCCCCTACCAATCCTTTAGGAGCGTTCCAAGGGTACCAGTTATTTTTGGCATTACGAACACTTTCATGTTCCATAGATTTCTTAGTTATCTGGCAAGGTCCTATCATTTATTTCAGTCTTCGTTTTCTTTGTTTTTCATTCAGAGGTCCGCCGAGACAACAAAGTTGCCTGTTTGGCAGATTCTCTTTCCGTGTTAACACCCAGCAGGTCTGGTCTTTTGTTCGGGATTAGATAATCCGTTTGTATCTCAAAATCCCAGAAAATTTTAATTCTAGTTTGTGCATATACCATTTGTTAGAAAAGTCAAATTCAAATTTCTTGCACAATTCCCAGTGGATCAGCTTTCCCGCCCTGTAGTGTCTCGTCTTATACTCTTTCCGCTCTTATTTGCTGCATTCGCTTAATTGACGAGTGATACTTTCGTCTTTCTTACCGCATAACCGACACTTGCTATACTGTTGTGTCTTGTCTATTTTGGCTTCAACATATTTAGTCCTTACAGCGTTGTTTTGTGCTGTTATCAGAATAAATTTAGTTTCTCTTTAAATGTTTCCCTTTCTTAACCGTGCCACATTTTCTCGTATCATTATCATCATTATTCAATTTTTAGCTGTACTTTCTGTTTTTAACAATCCTACTCCGGGTCCTTTCCTAAGATCTATGGTGAGGGGAAGGGTTGATCATTTGTATTTTATGTATCAATAGTTTTTTTATGGCTCTCTTAGGGGATTCTTTTCACTCATATTGAAAATACTCACCTAAGGAGATGAGCAGTTCTGCAAATTTTTTGCGTTTCATATATGCGAGAACTGCCAGGCATCTCTCCCTTTCTTGATCCTACCAAGGGCTCCCATTATTATTGGCATGGTGGTTGTTTTAAAGTGCTACATTTTTCAATTTCTATTTGCAGGTCCTTTCATTTACTTATTTCGTATTTTTTTAATTTCATTTACTTATTTTATTATATTCTTTGTATTCATTCATTTTGCTATATTCTTTACTTATCTGTTGGTAATGACGTATCTGTTTGGAGGAATGTTTTTCTGTTATCGTCCTTAAGCACCTTATCTGGTCAATTGCTATTATTATTAATATTATTACTAATTCATTACAGGCGAGTTTGTTTTTTTCGCACGAGCGTTAGATTTTGGCTTTTCACTGGAGTCTGAGGTTCAGTAAGTCTCACTAATTCTGTAGTCTGGATGGTCTCAATTCTTCTGATTTGCAATTCCTCCTGTCTTTTTCCAAGCCTTTGGAGACTGTTATTAGATTTCCAACTACTATTGGAATTACCGTTACTTTCATAGTTCACAGCTTTTGTGGTTCGCTGCAACTGCAAAATGCACCGAATAATAGTTTCTTGTAAATTATCAATAGGTTTAGTCCTCTGTGCGGGATAATACGATCACTTTTTTTTTTGTATCTCAAAGTCACAGAGAAATGTTTCCGTCTCATTTTGCAGGAGGAATTCTGCTTAGTACGAAAATTATTCGGTATTATTATTATTATTGTTGTTGTTGTTGTTGTTGCTGTTGTTGTTTATTTCTTGAGATTTTTTCACATCAGTTTATTATTATTATTATTATTATTATTATTATTATTATTATTATTATTATTATTTATTACTCATTAGAGTTTTTCACATCCGCATAAGCTGAAGGTCTTTCTCAGGAGTTTGAGCGACTGCAAGTCCCCTCAAGTCTCCAGGATTCTTCTCAGTATTCTGGCCGTTTTCAATAATGCTGTTGTTTGGATGGTCTTCACTCGGTCACCAACTTCTAAATCTTCCAGGCCCTTTAATAATCCTTTCGTTACCATGCCAAAGGCACCAATCACAATTGATATAATTGTCACCTTCATGTTCCACTTTTTTTTCAATTCTCTAGCAAGGTCTAGGTACTTATCTCTCTTTATTATTATTATTATTATTATTATTATTATTTTACTCTGTTGAGTGTTTTTCACACCAACGTTAGCTGATGGTTTCTCTCGGGAGTTTGAGTAACAGCAAGTCTCCTCAAATCTCCTGGACTCTTCTCACTATTCTGGCCGTAATAACGTAATTTGTATGGTCTCCATTTAATCTTCTTTTCGAGTCTTCCAGTCCCTTTACCAATCTTTTGGAGATCGTTCCGAGCGCTTCAATTTCAATTGGTATCACCGTTACCTTCATGTTCCATAGCTTTTTTAGTTCTCTCATTATTTGACTTCTCGCGAGTTTATCCTACCAACATTAGCTGATGGTCTTTTACTGGAGTCTGAGTGACAGCAAGTCTTCTCAGTCTTCAGGACTCTTCACAGTATTCGCAGCAATACTGTAATCTGGATGGTCTCGATTCATCCTCTGATTTCCAACTCTTCCAGTCCCTTTTCCAAAACTTTGGGGACCAATCCAAGTACGCCAATTATAACTGGTGTAACCTTCACCTTGATGTTCCACAGCTTTCCTAGATCTCTGGCAAGGTCGTTATATTTGTCTCTCTTTTAGCTTTTTTTTAAATTACATTCTGTAATACACTCAGACAACAAAGTCCACTATACCCCAAGTTCCCTGTTTTTATCAATTATCGCTAGGTCTGTTCTTCTGGCATGAATAAGGTGATTCGTTCTAATTTCAAAATCCCTGAAAATTGTATTTGTCTAATTATGTAAGAAGGATTCTGGTTTGAGCAAATACTATTTGTTAGTATGGTCAACTTTCTTGCACAATTCCCAATGGATCAGCCTCCCCCTCAGGTTATGCGCAGTCTTGTAATTTTTTAAGCCTGTCTGTTACACTCGTTTTCTGTGTTGTTTTATGTTGTTTTGTGTGTGTGTGTGTGTGTGTGGTTAACTATTTCTTGCCTTTCTCTATCTAACCAACACTTGTTATTCTGTTGTGTATTATCAATTTTTTGCTTTAATATAATTGGTTCTTATGACGTTGTTTTGTGCTGTCACTAGAAGAGATTGAGTTTTTCTCTTGAGGTTCCGCTTTCTTAGCTATTTCTATATCTTTTCGTGTGTAATATAACAGGTTTGTTGCTGAAAAGGTCAATACAGTAGTTTCTCTTCCAATTTATGATTTTTAGTTTTTGTTGTTTTTTGTTATTTTTTGTACTGCCACTGACGTAATAAGGCTGCTATAATTATACCTGCTTTGCTCTGTTTTTATACAGTCTTCGACTCCTTACATTGATCCGTTTAAGTGTTACTCAATGCCGATTCCTTTTCCCCCTTTTTTTTTCTTGACAATTATAGTCTGTCGATATCATCTCTTGAATGTAGAGCCTTGAGCATAGTCATTAATTTTCGAGTCCTTTGGTCCATTTGTCCTCTCGTCCATTTTAAGAATGATCTTGACTATCTTTCAAGTCGTCCAAACTGAATAATGATTCCCTCGGTGAGATTTCTGCTGTAGAGCTTGGTTTCGAGAAGTTTTCTCGTTCTTCTGAAGTATTTTTATTATTTTATTTACATCTCTGATGGTGTCGGCTTCAAATATTGCCGAGTATTTGTAATTTTCTTTGTCTCTATAATGTTGTGATACTTTACTGAGTTGACAGTTTAATTTCTTCTAATGTTTCTCTTTTCCTATTTTTCATTATGAGTATGGAACGTTTTTCGATGACAGTTTCAATTCCTATATCCTGACTGTATATTCTTATGGTTTGTATCAGGGGATTCACTTCTTTTTCATTTTTTACAAATATCTACAAATCATCCATTTACATAAGGTTATTAATCTTTTCTTGTGTTTTTTTTTATTTTTAGCGCCCCCCTCTCATATGCTCATCCAAAGTATGTAAATGAATGGTATCATTGCTTTAACCAAATTCAGTGGTGAGATATAGTCTCCCTGGAAGATGCCTCTTTGGGCTTCTGTTCGTGTTTCTCCTCCTGCTATTAACTTCACTTTTAGTTTTTCATGATAAATTTCATGACTGTTGGATATTTTGCATATTTTCAGACATTCTATCATTCAATTTTGCAGGGTCATATCAGAGGCATTTTTGAAGTCTGTTCATGCCATGGCTCCGTTCCTTGCCTCGTTTTGGCCTTCTTGAGAATGAGCTGATCTATTTATGGGTCATGTATTCTTCTTGCTTCCTGGCGACATCATGTCTTTTCTTCTGAAATTCGTTCATTGTATTCAAGCGAGTAATAACTTTCTTATCTTATATGTAAGGTCAGGATTTTCCGCATTATAGGCAGACACATTACCGATTTATAGTTTCTGGGGATGGTCCTTTTTTGCGGGTCCATCTGGATCAGCGATGTTTTCCCCTTCGGCAACCCTTTTCGGGTATACTTGCTTCTTCTTGATATGTACTCAATTGCAGGGTTTGTCGTTGATGGGTGTGATTTTTTATATTAGAATCCATATATGCTATCATGGCTTGGTTTTTCCAGTTTGGTATTTTCTGGAGTGTTGCTCATAACGATTCTAATCTATATCCACTTCTGGGCCTTATTTGAGTTCGTATTTATCCATTCAGAATTTCTGTTATGTTCTTTCTGTTCCCTTTTTTTACCCCAAATTTGTTTCGTTTCTTTTGTATCCAGTTGTTGGTTAGTCCTTGTTCATTCTCTACCAACTTGTAAAACTTTCCTTCGTTATTTTGGAAGATCCAATATTGTTTATATTGCTTGACCCTGTCCCGGAATTGTTTGAGTCTCTTTCTTCTGGAGTTCAGTTTGAGATTTGACTCAGATAGTTACTCAGCTGAGTGCTGACTCTAATAATATGCCAAACTCCATACTTACCAATCTACTTATTTCTAGTATCTCTCGGTCACAAAACCAACCTTTAAAATCAATCTCGCTTGATTAGCAAATCTTACGCTTGTGATATTAAATACAGCAGATTCTGCTCTGATTTCTGTCATCCTTTTTCTCTACCCTCTTTGTGTTGAATTGGTTTTAAAATAACAGTTGGTCACATGTTTGTAATCTTCCCTAGTCCATATTTTCTGTTGGTATCTCACGGGTGGATTGCTGCTTTGGCCTTTGTGTACCTGAAATTAAAACAGCCAACATTCGTAGAATGACGATTAGGTCCCCAATGTTGACTATCAAAGGAGCACTTTCCGATCATGATACTCAAATCTGTTATATGAATCTTTGGTCGATTTATATTTGGATTTATCATTTTTCATCGGTTGTATTATCAGGATACTCTTGATCTTAGATTTCATTATGTTCTGCGCTAGTGTCACAGATTTGACCTGGTATTCTTACAAGAGCAATCATATGCGGACCACAGAAAGGGAATAAGTTTTCAAAATTCCAACGCATTTGAAATTTTAACTTATAAAGAAATCTGCACATATATTTCAATCATCAAACACAAATAGTTTGGATTTCTTCATATCATTATATCAACACATTTCCAAAGAGGAACCGACCGTTAGTCGCAATCTATTCACCCAACTCTTTAGAAATTTTCTTGTAAATTCTTAAATATTATTATTTTAATGTTGGTAATGGATATTATATTTTAAAAAGTAAAACATTTACCGTGTACAAAAAAATCGCATTTTGACGAAACACTGTATAGATTATTTTCCGTACTTATTAATAGCATCTTCAGGGTTATAATTAACATTATACGACTTGTCTTTTCCTACCAGCGTTACTTATGGCCTTTCACTGGAGTTTGAGTGACAGCAAATTCCCTCAAATCTCCGGGACGTTTCTCAGTATTCAGGCTGATCTCAACAATACTTTAGTCTGCATGGTCTCTATTCGTCGTCCACTTTCCAACTCTTCCAAAACCCTTTCCAAGCCTTTGAGTACCATTCCAAGCACGCCAAATACAACTGGTGTCACCGTCACCCTGATGTTCAACAGCTTTCTTAGTTCTCTGGCAAGGTCCAACTACTTGTATTTCTTTTTGTTTTCTTTGATTTCCCCTCGGTTGTCTGTTAGTTTTTTGGGGGGGGATGTTTGTTTTTTGTTTTTGTTTTTGCTTATTATCATTATTAAGTCTGGTCTTCTCACTGAAATGTTGTGATCCATTTTCATCTTAAAATCACAAAGTACAATATATGTCTAAATCTCCCGAACAGATTTTTATTTGTGCATCAACCATTTGGTAATATGGCAAAATTCAATTTCTAGCACGGTTCCCCGTAGGTAACCTTCCCCAACCAGTTATGTCTAGTCTTATACGACTTTTGCACTAATTTTCTATATTCGCTTATAATATGATTAATGGCTTCATCTCGATCATCCCATAACATACACTTTTTCTTCATACAAACGAGAACAGATTGATCTCCACGAAGGTGCTAGTATTGATGAGCTATTAGAAGATATATCTTTGAGCAGCAGAAGCCATAACATTTCCGTTGCCATCATGACAAGGAATGGTTAATATCGTGCGTTTGTCAGTTAAAATCATCTCACTACATAGTGATATCCAGTTGCCAGCTAGTTCATTATATCTATTCCATTCTGATTACTTCTTCTCGGGTTATCTGAAGACTAAGTCATTACACACAAACTATATACTGTTGACAACCGATGAATTTCAATATTTCATTCATCATGAAATCGTGACGACAAGAAGCTACTTTGAATTCAGAGCTTTTCTTCTAATAGGTCGATTTCCGCACCAAGGCTAAATAGCCTATTATTCCCAAAAGAGCACAGCGAAAAAGAAACAGATTATTGCTATTCCCTCGGGCGTAAGCGCGGGGTCAAACGCAAAGAGCTTTGTCCAGGAACTGAACTTGGTTAACTGAATCTATATCTTACCGTCACGCCATTCGGTTCCAGGTCTGTCCAAAACTTTATCCTCTAGGATTTACTCAGCTTAACAATAAGGTCCTGGTATTTTTACTTTCTGTCATTTTCTCCGTACCACTGGCTTGATAGAGGATATGGCAGATCTCTTTCTTTATTCATGACTGAAACTGATCTTGGCGCTAAGACCGAGTTGTCAAACTATCAATCCCCCGTTAGATTTACGTATAGGGTCACAAGTAACACAGACCATCCTGTTTTAACAAACTGCTATGAACTTCCGTGGTCAAGCAATATTATCCATCTCTAAATCTTTAATAACTCTTAATTAGGGCGAAAATCAATAAAGTTACCTTATTATCGTGTAATAAGGACCCCATTGGTTTATTAGTCAAGTAATTTAATCGATAACTACACGATAACTTGCTGGCCGAATTTATTTCATCATTCAGCGGTCGATTCGTTTTAGTTTCATTCTTCTGTGCAGGCAAAAAAAAGTATTTTAAAAATTGACTAGATTCCAATCATCCAATGAAAAGTACTTTGTATATGTAAATGTATGTGTCTAGGTCCGCGTGTCTGTGAGGGGGTTGCGTACGCGCTCATGTGTGTGTGAGTATATGTAAGTTTATAAGTGGGTGAAAGGATCACACATTTGATAGATAGATAGATGTTATCTAATTTTAGCTTAGAAACAAACCCATAGTCTACTGAAAACAAAAAAATTATGTTGCAGGAAGATTATGTATTTTCGAATGGAATATTCTCCCCTGAGGCTCCCAAATATCATGATCTTGATTTTTTTTTTCTATTGACTCAAACAACGATCATTACAATTGGTACAATGTAAAGTACGAAAGTACCTCAAATAAAATATGCTATATATATATATATATATATAAATATATATATATATATATATATATATATATATATATATATATATATATATGTGTGTGTTTAACGTGGGAAAAGTAAATATCTTAAAATCAATTGTTCAGCAAATGGTTTTGAATTTGTTATTTAGGTTTTATTATTTCATATACTTATGCTCTGCACGCGTTTAAGACTTTATGGCTTGCTTCAGGAAATCCAGAATGGTTAAGATAATTTTCGGTTGCTGTTTTTATAGCGAAGATTGTTTTGACAGGATGTGATCCTTTTTAATTCCAATATTCCAATATCCCATCAGAATTAACTGTCCGCGAAGACCTCTGGTGTCAGCAGATTTTTTTTGGTATATATAAAAGTATATATTTTTTTTATTTAAGATATATTCTGTATGCGCGCGCGTGTGTGTCTGTGTGTGCACTTGCATACATTCACGTGCACCCACGTATATACATATATTTTCAGAGCAGTTTCCTCCGCCTCTTTCTTTCACACTCTCTCTCTCTCTCACTCTCTCTCTCTCTCTCTCTCTCTCACACACACACACACACACACACACTGTGTGTATACACTCGTTCACATGTGCGTACACCTATATGCATATATGTTTTTGAAGACCACAATGTGAGATTAATTTGTGTTACCATGCATTTTAGCTACTCCCTCTCTCTCTCTCTCTCTCTCTCTCTCTCTCTCTCTCTCTCTCTCTCTCTCTCTCTCTCTGTGTGTGTGTGAAGTTAGGTTCTCTTTAATGTTGATTTAAATCTACATGGACCATTAGATAAGTTTCCAGACTTTTTTCGTATGGGCACTTTTATTGATAGTACACACATGAAACTCTCGTCCCCTTTGATGTAATCTCCTCTGGCTGCAATGCACTTGTAGTACAGTTCCAACAATTTCTGGAAGACCCCATGGAAGTCCTCTTGTGTGAGCGTGTCAATGGCCTTCGTCACAGCCTCTTTCATCTCCTCAATTGTCTCATAACGATAGCCTCTGAGTTTAGGGAATAAGCAAAAGTCACAGGGAGCAAGGTCTAGCCTATAGGGAGGGTGAGGAACTGTCTTGATGCCCATCTTGGTCAAATAGTCTGTGACAAGGATGGAGTTGTGGATTGGTGCATTGTCCTCGTGGAAATGCCATTGACCCAATTTCAAGAGTTCTGGCCTCTTCCGACGGAATCGCTTCCCGAACTCCCTTAAAACCTCAACATAGTAACCCTAACCCAAACTCTTTGGCCAATCAACTCGGGTGTATTGACTTCCTTACTCCTGCCACACCTCTCATCATCCTTCACAGACTCTGTGCCTTCCTTGAATCTCTTATACCACTCAAAAACTGATGCTCGATTCATGCAAGATGCTCCAAAAGCAGCGTGAAGCATTCCATAGCTTTCTGTATCATTTTTTCCAAGTTTAAAACACAATTTTATTGCATATTTTCTAAATCGTCAGATAGCGTTTTTGAAATTCCCCAACTGTGACAATCAGGTTTTAGTAGGGTGTATTCCAATTGCTGCTGTAGCAGTTCATTTCATGCTGAAATCATAAAAATTGGTCAGTCATCTCATAAGATGTATAGCAATAATATAGTGAATTTTCAAGAGTCTACGACAATTTTAAATGCCTGTACAAAAAAAAGTCTCTAAACTTATTGCATGCACCACGTATATATGAAGTTTTTTTTTCTTTTATTTGCCGCAATATGTAATCATCAGTCCGGTATAGTGGTATATATCCACGTCTTTTATTTTTTGCATTTTGAGATTTTTCATTTGGAGAATGTAATATAATCATAGAAGAAAAATGCTCTACGTTCGAAAACCCAAAAGCAACTTCCATAATATAAATTTAAGCTGCAATTCAAAAAAATGTAGTCTGCCTGATCAAATGTACTAACTGAAAAGAGATATGTATTTGTTCAACTCAAGCTCTGGACAATAGAGTCCCTTTATATGAAAATAATATTGAATTACCATAAAATCGAAAAATTTATGCCTCAAAACATATTTAAGAATGCAGCATGGGATTTTCTAAAATAATGCCAATATAAAAGAATTGAAAGTGAATTTTCACAATATTATGTTATGAGAGTTTAAGAATAACAAGATTGCTGCAGAAACAGCTAAAAAAACTTTAACGTTAATGAATAAGGTGTCATACGGAACACTAAATCGGAAACTGGTTTTCAACGTTTCTTTCTGCCAGAATTCTCATCAGACCTCAATAAAAGGGTCTGATGAGTGGAATTCTGTCCACGCAAAAATACTTTAGATTTAGTACCTGATCTCAATACATCCCAATCCACAATCAGCGGCCACGTGAAAAAGATAGGAAAATTGAGAAGCGTGGAAATTTGGGTTCCTCATAAGAAAAACAAGGATGATCACATATCCATAACAGCAGTTCTTCTTTCAAGATGGACAAATGACCTGTTTCTCAAGAATACTATTACAGGTGACGAAAAATGGGTCTTTTAAGACAATGTTCACCGTAAAGGGCTGTGGATTGAGAAAGACGAATCACTGAAGTTGGAGTTTCGTGGAAGAAAATTTATGCTGTATGTATAGTTCGATCGCGATGATGTTATTCATTTTGAGTTTTTAAACAATAATCCGACATTCAATGCACTTATATTTTCAACAGCAGCAACGTGTACATGAAAATCTTTCAAGAAGACACCCAACACTTGTCAATTGGTGAAACATTATGCTACTCGATAACGCAAGGCCACATTCAAGCAGAAAAAATATTAGATTTAGACTGGTCTGCTGGACTCTTGCACCTAGAGATTTTTTATCTTCTTTATCCCTACAAAGTACTAAGAATGGCAAAAACATTTCTCAAGATGATAAGGTAAAAACGTTTCTGGGAAACTTCTTGATCTCAAAACCAACTTAATTTTATTTGGGTGGAACCAAAAAGCTACCCGATAAATAGAAAGAGATTGTTGGTTGATTGGGTTTTATGGCATATCAACCTTTGTAGGTTATCTAACGCCAAATCAATTTTTATGGAAATGCTCAGCTCAATTTCAAACAATTCTATTTAACCTGACTACACAGTTTAATTGTCAAAACTGTTCTAATTCAGCTAATTCGGTGTAGTTTTTGTATAGATTTTATTTACACAGAGTTGGATCAAGAGATGAATCAAAACAATGTTTAATATTCAATTTATTGAAATTAATTAATTGTCAAATTATTCATGAATAAACTATATTTTACTCAAATAATTTATAACTCAACCCAATATATTACATGAGGACATTTTACCCTTGAAAGTGAAAAAGACAATTGTGTTTAGAATAGCCAAATATTTCTTATTTTTCACAAAAATTACTGAATATCAACAACTTTGAGAATTCCCTAAAATAAAAAATCAAAGATATAAACCCTGAAAAATAAACACTGATTCTACGATAAAGGATCAATAATCAGCAGTTAACAGAATTTTTTTCGCACCGAGACTAATCTCCTGAAGATCCATAACACTAACGCCCCTCTCAAAATAATAAATTTCAACAATTCTTTTTGTGTCAAATTTTATTTCACCTCTGGAAAATTACCGATTACAGAATACGACAATCCCTCGTCTTCCTATACGCGGGCAGTGCTAAGCAGAGACATTAGATACAAAGCGGTTTGTTAAATTTTCTGTATCTTGGAATCAATTGTCCTTAGGATCATCTTAAAGTGTTGTGATAAAAAGGAGGTGCCCGTGATGTAATGGTTATCGTCGTAGGAAATGGACACGGCGACACGAGTTCAAATCCTGGACGAGACTAATTGCATTTCACATAGCACAAATACCCTTGGGAAAGGTATGAATCTAATTATTCTCCCTCAAGCTATGGGTAAATAGTAGGGCGGACTGGGTTCTTCAGCCTTGGTGAGGCAACTAGTCTAGGAGAAGGAAAACTCTGAACTCAAACCTGTTAAACTCCGTTTAGAAAATTGACCTTGTGTCATATCCTGCCCGAGCGGAAGGGTTAGTAAATATGTTAAAGTGTTGAGATAAAAGGTCGTTAAAGGAAACAATTTGACGAAATGAGAAAAGGATATTTTCTGAGCAGAACGAACGGACACTAGAAAGTAAAATAAACAAAGATCCTAAGCTAACTTCAACAACAACAGAAGATGGTTTTGTTGGGAGACGAGTCTAACCTCAAAATTAACAGTTACACGAGCTTTTAACTTCAGTTTAAATACATGATTTCCTTAAAAAACACCATTATTGAAGAAGAAACATAAATCATCGTTAAAATCTTTTTAAGAGACTTCCTAAAAAGACTTGAAAGTTTTCACCTTCTATTTAATGGTCTGATGAGATAAAACCCGAGTTTATTCGGTCAGAGTGATGAGCTACCGTGTGGAGGAAAACGGGTAGTCTACAATTAGAAGAATGCCGAATCTACTTTTAAAATGGGGAGTAAGAGATATCATGTTGTGGATTTAGTTTTATGCTAAAGGTACTTCTAAATAGGCTGGAACTAAAGGAACATGAAAAAGGAATGCTCTGACATTTTAAATGAAAATTGTTGTTGACGCAGTTGGCATGGAAACAATTTTAGAATAGGACAGTGATGACAAAAACAATTATTAATCAAATATTTGTTTGAAATACAAAATTATCAATCTGACTCAAATACTGAATGAAATTGACAAAAAAAAAAATGAATGCAAAAAGACTAGCAAATTTTAAACGCTCATAAGAAAATTCAATTGAACAAAGATGAAATATGTTCAGATTTTTGCCTCAAGGGAAAACAGTTTTCGCATACCGAAAGAAGTTCTTGAGCAGGAAGAATACACTATTGATTTGTTTATCATTGAATATCGAAAAAGTGCTAATTTAGAAATATCAAATTATTTTCATTAATTACTGGGTGTTATTGTGCTACTATTGATAAAAAACAAAACATCTTCAGCATCTCAAAATATTGAAGAAGAAGGTGAAAGCAAGAGCGGTTATGCCAGCTACTTCATCTAAAACTCTCTTATATGTATTACTTACAGACTTGCATGTAAGTCTGTTGCCGAGGAAAACGTCATCTGATGCATAATTATGCCAAATGCATAAGAGCTAGCAGGGTTTTTTGGCCCTCATACGTCGAAACTGCCTTGAAAGTCCATCATATACATATATGTATATATACAGTAAGAAAAAGGAGCAGAACACCTCAAGTTAGTGTAAAATATTTTTAATTTTTTTATTTTACTAGCAAAATACGAGCATTATCAAGCAAAACTGGAACGGTTTTGATACGTTGTAAAGAATGTAGTATACTACCACTGGATCTTGACAAGCATCTTGGAACACATATATATAATAATATAATCGTATATGTTTATTCTTCGACGGTGGCGCTGGTGTGGAGCAGGAGAGCAGTCGGAGAGAATTCGCACACACAAAGGAGCTGTCGGGAGTGGGAACAGTCAGCAGAACTGACTTCAGCCAAAATTCTATATCTTATATAGTCTTAAAACTTCCATGCAACCCACATGGACACGCCTCTTCACCTATGCAATGATTGTTTTTCATTGGTCATGGTTTACACCCACGCAATGCTTGTTTTTCTTTGTTCATGCATTTTTATTCCTCTTGTAACACGCCCACGCATTACTTGTTTTCCGGTAATCACTTTGTTGATTTTACGTACGGCCGGGTGAATTTGTCAACAGCATCGGCTGGATTCATTGCCGGTCAAAGTAATATAGTACAAGAATATTGATACTTATAAACATTTTATTTATCAAAAGAGAATGTGACGAAAGGTTAACCGTTTTAAAGAAATATTGTGTAACTGAAATCTCTGAAACTGAAAATCTTGTATTTGTGATTTATAAAGTCTTTTTGGTTCTATTGTTCTATTTATTGTGCTCTGTATATGACGATGACGAAAAATTTAATAATATTTAAAAACTGAAATGTAAAGAAGAGCGAAATTTTTTTCAGGAAATTAAAAATTTCCACACTAAATTTTGACCCTTTTGTAGTATATAATATCTAATATTTTAATGCCCAATGTTTTTTATCCAATACATACACACACATGTGTATGTGCGCACAAACAGAACCGAACTTCGTGCGCGTGCGCACACACACACAAACATATACACATACAGACTTAGAATATATCTGTGGTGTCGAATGCGTTATCACACACACTGAACTCAACCAATGCCATTGAAAAAAATGTATTAATGTGAAAGTATGTATACAGAGAGAGAGAAAGAGAGAGTGAGAGAGAGAATGGGGGAACAACCACCAAAAAATATACGGGTGTACAGGTGTGTGTGTATACGTAAATGTACGTACATGTATGCGGATGTACAGATACAAACACGCACACCAAGTACAGAAGTTATATATACATGTAACAAATGAAAAATAAAAATAAAAACATCTGCTGAGGCTTTCACGGACAATTAATGGGTAGAGTGTTCGCCGGTGGTCTGGGAGACTGTGGTTTAATTCCAGGTTGAATCATACCAAAGACGAAAAAAATGGTACTTGATGCCGCCTTGCTTAACACTCAACATTATAAGGCAAGGATCAAGGGTAAAATGGAGCAATCCAGAGAATGAAATAGCGCCCTCTCCTACATCTCAGTGCAGTAGCTATTGAAAAAGGGAGCCTTCGGATCACCCTCGACTAAAGTCGCCAACTTTAATTTTACTTTACTTAGGACATTATAGAGACAAATCATGGAATTAAAAAGGATCACACTCCTATCAAAACAATTTTTACAAAAAAAGCAAGGACCAAAGATTGTTCGAGCCATTATCAATCTCCTTCAGTTGACAAATACATGAAATAATATGTATATCAAATAGTAGTGCATGAAATAGCAAACCTAAAAATCAAATTCAGATTCATTGACAAACTAAATATATATAACATATGGAGAAAAAGCTTGACAGCAACTACACAAGAATGCTACTAGCTGTCTTGAACAAGTCCTGGAGGCAACACCCGACAAAACAGCAGCTGTACGGCCTCCAATCATATATTATGAAAACTATCAAAGTTAGACGAACTAGACATGCAAGACACTGCTGGAGAAGTAAGGACGAACTCATAAGCGATATACTCCTGTGGACCCCTTTACATTAACGTGCAAAGGCAGGACGACCAACTAGAATCTATTTACAACAGTTCTGTGCCAATACAGGATGTAGCCTTGAAGACCTCCCCGAGAGTGATTTACAATAGAGACGGGTAACGAGAGAAGACCAGGAAGATCAGTGCAGGCAAATCGACATGATGATTATCATCATATATATACATAGACGGTAGCCTCTAGTTTAAACAGATCTTGACAGTTGTTTTAAATTCGGGTTGGAATTGGTAGATAAATTCACCAAAATTTTCTCGGGCCCTTCAGAGGCCATCATCAGCGGAGTTGACAAACGTAAAGAATACTTTGTAAAAATAGTTTTTTTTTTAAATTAACACATCTTTATATTTGGATAAAAAAAACATATATCAATGTTAGCCTACCCTTTACTCTCTCATTTTAATTCAAATGTATATTTATGTATCCAAATACAAAAACGTTTAAACAATTTAAAAGTCAACTTAAAAAAACTATAAAAATGTATCCTTTACATTCGACAAACCCCTGATGATGGCCGGTGAAGGGTTGGAAAGCGCACGAGAAAATTTTGGTGAATTTATCTTCTAAGTCCAACCCAAAATCTAGAAAATTGTCAGGAAGTTGGAAAGGATCCTAATGAATATATATATATATATATATATATATATATATATATCACGATGACAAATAATTCCTTAATTTTATTCTTGTTTTTGCTTCTGAAATTTGCGATTTTCAATTACGTAGGACTTCTTGCATATCACAATTCTAGACCTTCCTGTTCATTATTGATCATTGTTATTGATCTTCACCGAATAAAAACATTTCCCTTTTTGATGCAAGGAGCATATTTTTACCTTACAAATATCTTGTTTTCTCAAAATATACATACCAATATTAGTATCTCTGCATAAATACATCTTAGTGTCGATAGAAATTAAACTCATCCAAATTATTAATGTAGATGCACACATAGATATGAAGACGGACGGGAGTCTCCGTGGGGTAATGACTAAAGTGCTAGACTACAACCTGGAGTTAAGTGACTTCGATCTCCAGTCCCGCAGTTAGGTTCACTTTCGGAAGATTAACATTGGGAAAGACATGGACCCTCTTATATACCCTAGGTATGGGTTTAATAGCATCACTGCTGTTGTTGGGCGGGGTCCTCGTGTTGTAAAGGTTTAACCGCTGGATTGCAGAATCGTATTAAGTGAGTTTTAACTCCAGTCGCTCTATTACGTTCATTTTCGGACTAATACCCTTGGTAAAGTTATGAGCCCTTTTATCTTCTGAGCTATGGATTGAAATAGCATCACTGTAGTCCTTCTAGAAGGTGAGCTTTGGCAATAAATAACCCAAGAAGGTTGAAAGAAATCAAGTCAAATTTACTTTGACATTAAATTACAAATGGTGATTGGTATGCCATTAAAACAAAGAAGCATACACACACGTTTATATATATATATATATATATATATATATATATATATGTGTGTGTGTGTGTGTGTGTGTGTGTGTGTGTGTGTGTGGTCTACGATTGGAAATATGTATGTTAAAGAAATATATTCGTATATAGATATCAGTGGGTCAGAAAATAGATAATTTCCTAAAACCTCTTTTTTCCTCTTTCTGTTTTACATAGTCTTTTATTTAGTTAAATGTTTGTTTATTTTCTGGTGTTTTTTTTTTATTTTTTTATTTTTTTATTCGCTATTTTTCTTTTTTTGCATTTTATAATTTGTTGAAGTCTTGCACTAAGAGAGGAATTTCAAGGGAGAAAAAAAACGACAAATTTCAAAGGATGATGTTGTAATCATTAATTACATTCGCCCCAAAGGCTAGAAAAATATTAACGCTATTTGCAAATAGGCAAAGTTCTCATGCAAGGCGTGTATTTTAGTTTGATTTTGATATTTCTGTTGTTTGTTTTTTTTTCTTTTCTTTTCTTTCTATTATTTTCTTTTTTTTCAAGTGGGAAATCGTTTTAAGATATGATGTGCAATTCGCCTGGTATTTTTCAATAACTGATCTCGTTAAAGATATAAGGCCAGGCAATTATATCGCATAAAACCAACTTGAGAAATTTTTTTTATTCCCGACGTCAGAAGATTTAACTCTTGAAATGTATCACAGGCAAAACAGCTTTTTTATTTCACGTTTCCAATGATTTATACTTTTTGTATTTGTATGTTGTTTTTTTTACAATTTAGTTTTAACTTTGTTTTGAGGCTTTTACTTGCATTTGCCTACCGTATTGACTAATGCATTATTAATTCACTCGAGTATACCTTAAAGAAATTCATGATGGCTATGACATTTAGGACTCAAATTATTTTGCTAAAATAATAATGGAAAATTGCTTTCTATTCCATGATCTGAAGCGAGGACTTCCATAAAATTCTCACAAACTACTACATATATATATATATATATATATATATATATATATATATATGTGTGTGTGTGTGTGTGTGTGTATTAAGTAAAGTTGGCGACTGTAGTCGAAGGCGAACCGATGGCTCCATTTTCAATTGCTACTACGCCGATGTGTAGGGGAGCGCTACTCCTTTCCCTGGATTGCTCCACTTTACCCTTGGTACGTAACTTATAATGCTGAGAGTTAAGCAAGGAGGTATCAAGTACCATTTTTTAAAAGTCTTTGGTATGACTAAACCTGGGATTGAACTCCTGTTTCCCGGACCATTGGCGAACACTCTACCCACTAGGCCAATGAGCCGGTATATATATATATATATATATATATATATATATATATATATATATATATGTGTGTGTGTGTGTGTGTGTGTGTGTGTGTGTGTGTGTGTGTGTGATATTGTCAATAAAAAAGTACATCACAGCATCCGCCTAAAAATCGTAAAGACTGATATCTTTGTTTCGAAGAAAATTACCATTTTCTTTTTAAAATACAGGGGAGTAATTATTCCTGAGTGATACTAGAAGTGGGATGGGAGGATGAGAGGGAAAAGTTCATCGGTAGAAAATTCCTATGATTTTTCATATCTACAATTGATTTTTCTTCTTTTTTTTTAACCAAAGAGATCTTAGCACTGCAAAACCGATAGAAAAAAAATGTTTGGATTGCATGGGGGACTATGCTGAAAAATAAAGCTGATTTAGAGGCATTCCTTGAGACTAGCTTAGTCACCCTAAGAAGTTCTCTGCCTACCCTTGTAGATGTTTTCAGTTGAAATTTTACAACAAACTGTTGCAGATTAACAGTAAGTATATAAGTTAAATTCACATTACATAAAAAATGGCGGTAGCCTGATGAGAGTATATCGTTGGAGACATTTTCTCGATGAGACCCA
Source organism: Sepioteuthis lessoniana (assembly GCA_963585895.1). Taxonomy (NCBI): domain Eukaryota; kingdom Metazoa; phylum Mollusca; class Cephalopoda; order Myopsida; family Loliginidae; genus Sepioteuthis; species Sepioteuthis lessoniana. Next base: position 71,479,664 of record OY757911.1, on the reverse strand, counting down.
CTTTTTCGCCAGAGGAAAACGGGGAACCATTTCGTTAAAAAGTCCAAAAGAGTTAATAAAAGAGTATACGAATTAAATTTAGTAGCATCTGCTTTTCCTTAAAAAACAATCTCTCTCCATACAAACACACACACCGACATATATATAGACTCACACATACTCATAGATAGACACACACACACCTTCACACATACACATATATATACTTGCACATGTGCACACGCACCCACGCAAACGCGAGGGCGCGAGCACACTTATAAATACATGCATACTCACAAACGCACGCTAATCCCGCTTCATATATATATATATATATATATGTGTGTGTGTTTTGTGTGTGTGTGTGTTTGTATTTACAAGAAATGTATACATGTACTTTCAATGAAAATAATATATTTGCTGTAAGAATATACAAATATATATATATATATATATATATATATATATATATATATATATATATATATATATATTCTTACAACAAATATATATATATCTTAATGAAAGTACGTATATATATATATGTACATATATATATATATTTGTAAGTAAATACATACATATATATATATATATATATATATACGTATATATATGTGTGTGTGTGTATGTGTATACTTACACGGATGTATATATGTACTTTCATCATGTGTGTGTGTGTGTGTGTGTGTGTGTGTGTGTGTGTGTGTGTGTGTGTGTGTGTGTGTGTGTGTGTGTATTTACAAGGATGTATACATGTACTTTCAATGAAAATAATATATTTGCTGAAAGAATATACAAATATATATATATATATATATATATATATATATATATATATATATATATATATTCTTACAACAAATATATATATATATATATATATATATATATCTTAATGAAAGTACATATATATATATACATACATATGTACATATATATATATATGTAAGTACATACATATATATATATATATATATATATACACACGTATATATAAGTGTGTGTGCGTGTGTATGTGTATACTTACACGGATGCATATATGTACTTTCATTATGTGTGTGTGTGTGTGTGTGTGTGTGTGTGTGTGTGTGTGTGTGTGTGTGTGTGTGGCAGTTGTGCAGCGATATTCGTGTGAATGTAGATGCATGTGTGGTTTCTATGTTTCATTGCATTCCTTTTTCTCCAAAATGCACAGGTCACGTGACCTCTGTCAGTGGCTTGTCTCTAACCGCCACATCCAATGGGAAACATGCCAGCCAAACATCTTATCTATACAAGGACGCAACGATTAAGCTTTTCTGTTTCCACTTGGGTGGACCTGAGATTATTTTACCACTGTGAAGCCACGAGGCGGGCGGAAGTTGAGGCCTTCATCCAGATGAAACTGTCGACCAATCATGAATCGTTCTAAGCCCAATAACAGCCATAATCGCATTTTCAATTCCGATCTGCGCTCGGCGAATAGCATTTCCGCGCTGTTTGCTTCATTAACTCAATCAATATTTACAAGAACGTTAAAAGCAAAAAGAAAGTCTTACAAAGACAGAGATAAAAAAAAAAGACCTTATTAAAAAGCTATCATAATCTAAATTAATTTGAGACTTTTTATTTGAATTTATCCTCCTTCTTTCTTTTCTCCTTTTTTTTTTTATTTCTGTCGCCATCTGTCTTTCTTTCTATTCCTCATTTTCTTCATTTATTTCCTCTTTTTCACCTTTCTTTCCTTTTTATTTATTTTTTAATGCTTTCTTCATTTTTAGGTATATTTCTTTTTTGCTTTCATTTTCTTTCTTATCTTTCTTTTCTTTTTCTGTTTTTTTTTTTTTTTTTTCTTTGGGCTTATTTCTTATATCCTGTCTCAGCTTCTTATTTTCTTTTCTCTGGCTTCCATCTTTATTTTTCTCAGACATTTCTTTCCTTCTTTTGTGATTTTTTTTTCTTTTCTCTCTTTCCTTTTTTTCTGCTTCTTAAAAATTCCAATACCTCTTTTATTTTTACTGTTTCTTATTTCCTTTCAAGGATTTTTCTTTATCTTGTTTTATTTTTTAAAATTTTCTTTCTTTGTATGTTACCCTAATTTTTTAAAATAATAATCATAAAATTACTCATATTTCTTATTTATTTGCTTAATTACTTGTTGGGTTATATTTATTAATAACTTGGTTTATGGATCGCTTGATTTTATTTTTTACAAAAATAATAATCTGAACCTGAGGTACAGTTATCCAACATTAATGGTTTTAAGGAAATGTTTTAGTTTTAAATTTATTATAACCAAGACAGAACAAATCTAATATTATCTCAAAATCTCCATGCAAAGTATTATCACCCATATATATATATATATATATATATATATATATATATATATAGAGAGAGAGAGAGAGAGAGAGAGAGAGAGAGAGGAAGGGGGGAGGGAGATGATTGTCTATAACTTGTACACTCAATTTTTAAGCCATTAATTTTTTTCTAGACCGAAGATGCTACGATTTATCTTTTGTGGAAAAAAATATAATCGAAAGGGTATGATTAGTTATTACTTATTATCCATCTCTACAGTGCTGAAATTCTATAGCCAAAAATCGAAATATCATTACGTCTGTAATCAAAAATAAAATTGCAGTCATATATATATATATATATATATATATATATATATATATATATATATATATATATATATATATATATATTAAAAATATACGTTTTATATTTTTTTACTTATTAACTTATGATTTTTTCAATTGTTATATAATCGTATTCATTTTTTTTTTTTTTTTTTACAGCTACGAATTCATTCTTTCGGTGAAAAGGATTTGTAGCTGTAGTGTTTGGTAATGGATGAATAAGAAAACTACTTCTAAAACTTTTGAACTGCTATATGGATAAGATGTAATATTGGGCACTGCTTTATCAAGAGCAAACTTTATCTGAAAGGGTTGCAGAAATGAATATTACTTTAAAGTAAAACAGTATAATAATAATAATAATAATAATAATAATAATAATAATAATAATAATAATATGACCTTGCTAAGGAATTGATAAAACTATGGAACATGAAGATGACAATTATACCAATTTTGATTGGTGCTTTTGGCACAGTAACTAAAGGATTATTAAAGGTACTGGAGGACTTGGAAGTTGGTGGACGAGTGGAGACCATCCAAACTACAGCATTTTTGAGAACGGCTAGAATACTGAGAAGAGTCCTGGAGACTTGAGGAAACTTGTTGTCACTCAAACTCCAATGAAAGACCATCAGCTAACACTGATGTGAAAAACTCTGATGATAATAATAATAATAATAATAATAATAATAATAATAATAATAATAATAATAATAAAAGAAAAACAACAACAACAAGAACAACAACAAGAACAAGAAACTGTTAAGTGTATGCATAGTTTAGTGAAGGTGGATTGATTATTAACTCTCAGAGAACTTTGTGATTAGATAAGCATTTCTGTTGAGTCATTTCGATCCATTCTTACTGAATATTTAACAATGAGACGAGTTGTTGTCAATGTTTCATCTAGAGCATGGATACTGGATAACCGCTGTAAATGATTTGCCGCGGAGTGCAGAGACTAGTGTAAACTTATTAAAAACCATTATGACAAGTGTGGATTAGTAAGTATAATCCTACGATTATGAATCTAAGGATCAGTTATGTGTGTAGAAGTTTCGGTCATTACTGAAGCCAAAAAAAAAGGCTTGGCAAAATTCAAGCCAGTCAATAATGTAGCTCATTGTTTGCATATTCTTTTTAACAAAGAGAGTGTATTTAACCAATGAATATGTTCCTTAATTTCAAACTGTCACTGCACTTGAAATTTTGATGCTGTTTCTGTGATACAGTTCGTTATAAATGGCCAGATATGTGGTCCACAGGTAGACGTTTGATACACTATAACAATATACCTGCGCTCTCTGTCCAATTTGTTCCGTTGCTTTTGTTGAAACACGGGATTGAACTCCTGTATAACCCCACATACTCAATAAATCTAGTTACTTGCGACCTCTGGTTTCCCAAACTGAAAATGAATCATAACGATAAGATTCGAATACGTTGACGGCACAGTTTTACATCAAATCAAAATAGAAGCTTCGGCCTAGGAAAAAACTCATTGAAATAAGTGTTTTAAATGTCAAAGGGAGTTTTAAAAAGAAAATTAATATTTCATTTATTGTTCATTTCTGACTTTGTGACTACGGCTTCAGCGTCAATGCACCTCGGGGGATGCATAAGTTTCGGAGCAATCATCGCGTGAACACACACACACACACACACGCACAAACACATATTCACACACTCACACATTCACATACACACTTGGAGGTGTCCATGATGTAATGGCTATTGTCGCAGGAAATGAATACAGTGACACAAGTTCAAATACTGGACGAGGCTGAAAGAATTTCACATAGCACTAATAGCCTTTGAAAAGGTATGCATCCAATTATTCTCCCTTCCGCAATGGGTAAATTGTAGGGCAGGCTGATTTCTCAAGCCTAGCTTAGGTAACAAGTCTAGGAAAAGGAAAACTATTCAAGATTGACCGGGTGTCTCATCATGCTCGTGCAGAAGGGCTGATAAATGCACACACACATGTACACACGCATATATATACACATGTACACGAGTTAGAAAATAGAATTATCCGGCCATTTTAAGAAAAGGAATGGTGCTTAGTGATAAACTGCGAGAAAGAAAAATATCAATAGTTTAAAAAAAAGATAAACACTGTGTGTGTGTGTGTGTGTGTGTGTGTGTGTGTGTGTGTGTGTGTGTGTGTACATGTGGTTTAATGATTTTGTTATAGGAAATAGACACGGAAGCCCGAGTTAAAATCCAACGACGAATCTGCCTACATTTCACATTACGCTAAAACACTTGGGAAAGGTTTAAATCTCACAGCTTGAACTCCAACTATGGATAAATAGTACGGCAATCTCAGTTCTTTAAATTTGGTTTAGCAACCAGTCTAGGGGAAGTAAAACTCTGAATTCAGACCTGTTAAAAGCTGTTTAAAAATTGACTTGTGTTGCATCCAGCTCGTGTGGAAGGGTTGAGTGACAGAGTTTATCAATCTTTTTAACAAATTTGAATGACGTTGAACAAATACATACGATAATAATATAATTTTTGTATATAATGTTATCATAATAAAGCAAGAATAGTACATTATATCTGTTGCCGCAGAATACCCCGACTTCATCTCTACTGAGGGGTAATACTCCTTCCCCAATGATGATCCTAGATATGACATCAAACCATTAAATGGTGAGGCTCCAGCCCGGGAGCTTTGTGGAATGTTATGCTCTCCTTCATTGCCATTGCTCCCAGGTCCACAGTACCTAGAATGGTAGCACTTCATAGGGTCCTATCTATGGGTCAAATAGAACTGTTTGCCTTAAATTGCATTGTTAGAAATAACTGTTTGATCATTTCACTGAGTGTAGACAAATGACTGTTTAATTGAATTGTTAGTGATACATAGCAATAGTTGAAACCACTTAACTGTGTGCAAATTAAACTATTAGTATGGAATACTTAAAAATATCCGTATAGAAACGAATGAGTAATGTTGAATAGAATTATTAGAGTTAAATAGCAATACTTGAAACTCTTTAACTGTGTACCTAAGTTGAATTATTGGTATTACATAGCAATACTTGGAACTATTAAACTGTGTACGTAAAAATGAATAATTTGAACAGAATAATTAGTGTTAAAGAGAAATACTTCATTGTCTGCAAAAAAAATAATTGATTTTGAATACAATTATTAGTGCTAGATAGTAATACTTGAAACCATTTAACTGTTTAGAAACAATAGCAAAGTGTGCAAAGAAATTAGTTATAACTCATTTAAAATGAAATGATCTACAAGCTATTCACTTATAAATCATATGTATATCCATTTAACTGTGTACAAACAAATAATCATTAGTAAATAGAAATTAGTAGATAGAAATATTTGAAACCATTTAACTATGTGCAAAGAATGAACTTAGGCTCGTTTAAAAATGTTATCAAGAAAATGTGTCTACAAATCATATATATTTTATATATACGTATGAACTGGATTTGGCATTAAATAAGCGACAATGGTTGATATGCCATAAAATAAAAATAAAACATTTTAGCTATACTTATGTTATAGTATAGTAATAATGTTAAAATGCTCAAAAGTTAGGGGAATAATGCGATTTCCAATTCAGTTTGCAATTTAATAATTGTGTAATTTTTGCACTCACTCAAAAGATTATAATTTCTTAAAGGAGATAAATATTAAATGCGAATTATAGATTCCTTTCCTTTCTTTATCTATAAACTTTATAAAGAGGATATGACTCAGCACTAAGCATAAAGGGTACTGATGGTGGCCCTTAAGAAAGTATGGGAAAATGAAGAAATCTTCCATTATTATGAACTATATACAGAAATCTTTCATTATCCTGGAAGAGTTAGAATTAAAATCAGTTGGGGTTATAGGCCTTGTGATGCATAAAAGACTTATTTGAAGACATGAGTAATAATTTACGAAGCTTTTTTCTTCGATTTGGCACAAGGCCGAATAAATGGGGCACTCGATGAGACTCGAACTCATTCGCAAGGTTCTACCAGTTTAGTTTGCTAACCATTACCACACCCAAGGTGCCCTCAAACCCTTTAGTAACATGGAGTACTTGATTAGGTAAACATTTAAATCTAGCTATTAACGAATTAAACGCTAACTAGTTTTAGTTGTCTACCATTCCTTCATTAAATTGCATAAAAATATGAAGTTTTCAAAACTTAAGGGAGCAGCAAAATAATATCTATAATTTACCTTCATGGAATCTTGTCAGGTTAATAAGGATTACTTGGAGGCTCACACCACTCCAAATACCCTGCGACAGATTGTACTGGATTGCATATATATATATATATATATATAAGTATGAACTCCTTTATCTGGATTGCTCTTTTTACTCTTGATCCGTACCTTATAACTTACGTAGTCTTAAGCAACTGGGATCAAATTTTTTGAGTCTTTAGTATGAGTTGACCTGTGATTAAACCCTTGTTTCCCAGGCAATTGGCTAACAATCTAACCGTTATACTAATGATGTCTGCCGAAATAAGAAAAATCCTCACATATACTACCGAAATCAAATATAAAAGTAACAAAAACAACAACAACAACACCAATAGCAAAAAAAATGCTGGCAAACCTTTGAAACCATGAGCATTAAAACTTAAGAAAAAAGCATCAGTTAAATAACATTCAACTCCAGCACTCACATACTAAACATCTTCGATAACTAACACGCTAACCAAAGCAACCTTCCAACAAAATGAAATAATTCCTTCAAAAAGTACGCTCAGCCAGAAGACGATCAATGGATATTATCGAAAGTGCCTGGGAGTATGACTTAATTTAACTTTTCTATCAACAGGACCCTAAAACTAGCAAGAGACGAAGAGATAAAAAACATAAGATCATAAAAAGAAAAGTTCCGTAGTCCTTGACAAATTTTTCCAAACAATATATACATATCAATATGCAAGTAAATGGAAAGGAATCCGACAGCATGAAGAAAATCGAAAAGCGCAGTCATCCAAAAGTGATGAATTTATAATTAAAAAAAGTCACACCGTTAAAACGTTTCGGTTTTAGTAAACGTCCTTCAGGACTTTAAGATGGTGAAACAAGTGTTGCTAGAACAACGATTGATATTTTAATAAAATGCAACAACAGAGAGAAAGAAAATACATATATACAATGAGTGTTTTGGCAATTCTTTTTATCATTTTCTAATACGATCTATCTTCTAGAAGTCCCATACATTTAAACATCATTGCCTGCGTCTATCAAGACATATATATATATATATATATATATATATATATATATATATATATATATCTTTTACCCTGTAATTGTATTCTATAAAGACTTTAGTCGTGATTCTAGCAACTCTTGTTTCCCTATCTTAAAGACCTGATGAATGTTTACTAAAACGGAAACATTTTTAAAGTTTATGACTTTTGGATTACTTTGTTTTTCAAATTTTCACACACACACACACACACACACACACACATATATATATATATATATATATATATATATATATATATACAATATTTAAATGAGATAATTAATAAGCACTTTGTTGAAGATTTCATAAGCACTATTAGCAGGAAAGTTTTTATTGTCACTATTCGCATAAGAGGCACAATTCTAATCAGAAATTGTATAAACAATATTTATATGAAAAATTTCATTGATACAATCCACGTGCAAGATTTACTGGAAGCATTTAAATGATAAATTTTACAGGCACTATTTAAGGGAGAAGTTTGATAGTAACTATTTGAATGATAGATTTTATAGGTACTAATAAATATTAGATTTTATTGTCACACATTAAATGTGAGATTTTATGGACGCCATTATTTTTTCAGAATTTTTTTTTCATGAAAGCAAACTCTGCGTTAAAAGTTTTTTTGATCTTGCAAAATTTTTTTAAAAAACTGGTTTTGAGGCTATTCTATACGACAGTAAATAAAAGAAACTGCTTCAGACTTTAACAGAGGTCTGTCATCAAATCTTTGGTGGCTGAGAAATAAATACTCTGTGAAATTCACTGAAGAATGTGTTGTTCTAGATAAAAAAAAAAAAAAATTAAAAAAAGGGATACAAATGAACCAAACATGGTTTTACCTGAGCCTGAGTGGAAAAGACAGTCCATGGAAAAAAAAACAACAACGTAACGTGCTCTCCGTCAAAGAAAATTTTCAGGGTACAGCGGTCTATAAAGAAGGTCATTCTGACAATCTTCTTGAACAGGAAATGACCCCTCACAGTTGATTTCCTAGAGAAAGCTCTAACAGTAAACAATATTTTCCCTAATCTTTTGAATGAACCTAGTCGAGTGCTTTATGAGCCCACAAGTGTATTTCCGCATACGTGCTACCAGCAAATTAATATGCAGAATTCGAATCTTGACTCCTCTGTTCACCATTATCGCATAATGCTTTTCGTATTTTTTTATATATATTTTTTTCAATTCTTATTTATTTATTTATTTTTAGCTCAATGTCTACGCCCAGTTTTATTTTGATTTTTATCTTTATTTTCATTTATTTATTGATAGTAGTTGATTATTTTGGAAGTGTCTCGAAAAAAAATTTCTCATAAAATTAAATGCGAGTAAAATTTCACTTCCCTACTGAAAGTTTTTCACCGAGAAAGCATTTCCCCCAACATTCCTCAAGACGGAACTTGTATGCTCTATTTGATATGACGCGTCTTCAATTTTAATTTTTTTTAGATGAAAAAAAAAATCATTCCTTCCGATTTCAAGTCATTAGCGTCGCCAATAACATTCATTTATCTTAAAAACATTTTAAAAACATGATGATTGCATTTGAACTTTATAGCATTTTTGTTGTTTTTTCTAAGATTTCTTGGGCAATTTCAGGTCAGAAATCACATATTAATTGCTAGTTTTCATCTGTTTTTATTTTATTTTAATAGTGAAAATAATTTTGTTTTAGCAAAAACAGTGAATACCAGCAGGTATGTCTCCATGATTTAAAATAACATTAGAGACGTTAGAAAATGAGGTTCGGATAGAAATGTTAATAAATAACAAATATATCTGGTAAGAAACAAATTATGCATTATTTATTTATCTATTTATTTATATTGTTAAAAAAGAGGTATTTTGGCTCACATACATACACACAGACATATATATATATATGTGTGTGTGTGTGTGTGTGTGTGTGTGTGTGTGTGTGTGATTGTGTGCGTGTGTGTGTGTGTGTGTGTGTGTGTGCCAAAATACCTCTTATATATATATATATAGGTGTGTGTGTGTATGCGCATCAAAATATCTCTTATATATATATATATATGTGTGTGTGTGTGTGTGTGTGTGTGTGTAATAAGCCAACCTTACCACGATGCAATAAAGAACAACTATAAAATACATGTTTGCTTATTAAACCGTATGACCTCATTTTTGTGGCGCATTTTTGTCAAGCCATATATATATATATATATATACGCAAACACACTTATACTCTATTAGGAATTAGAAAGTCTATGTATTTCGTGAATCTTATCTAATTCATTTTTGGCCTGGCAAGAAAAATTCCACCACTCGGTCTCATAATAAATATCTATTTTTCGTTTTCGGGAAACCACTTGATGTTCTAAAGAACTCAATCACTGTTTTAATAACTTGTATTTGGACTAATTTAAATGTAAAAAAATACTTATATATACAATCTGCGAGATTTTTCAGAGAAATTTTGCTAATAAGCAAGTTAAAACTTTTGACATATTGAAAACATTGGGCGATGGCAAAGATGGTTAACTTGAGTACCTTCGATCTTGTTTACTCCCGACTTAACAAAATTTATCAACCGTAAGTGACATTGTTAACATCACGGACAATGTATCCTAAGAATATGTTTTAGTTAAATCACTTCTCCACACACTTTATAATCGAAAATGCTTCCACTAAAGAACACATATATTTCTGCGTACGAGCATGATATTAGACAAGCTCATTTTTAAGCGAAGTTTAACAGGTTTACTTCTCCTAGACTAGTTACCATACCAAGGCAAAAAAAAAACAGTTTACCCAATTATTTACCCAAGGTTTGGAAGAGAAGGGAGAATGGTTAGATGCATACCTTTCCCAAATGTTTTAACGTTATGCGAAAAGCAAACAGACTTGTTCAGGATATTAAATCGGGTCGCCCTGTACATTTCCAAAGGTGATAACCGTTATACAACGATTGTGTATATATCTTTGTCTTTGAAAAATGGCACAGATGGCATAGTACAAAAAATATGACAATATATATATGTGTGTGTGTGTGTGTGTGTGTGTGTGTGTGTGTGTGTGTGTGTGTGTGTGTGTGTGTGTGTGTGTGTGTGTGTGTTGTTGTTGTTGTTGGAAGGTTATTGATTCCTGTTGTAGGTTGTCGAAGATATGAGAGTTTTTTGCTTAGATTTTTTTTCGCTACATCTGCATAAGAAGTGGTGACGGGATGGAAAACCAAGTTTACAGGGCTGCATTCTCTCTTTTGAATCTGTAGTTGGATTCAACCGGTGTTGTTGACCAGAATTTTTGTTGCGGTATCAACCTTCAGCAGTCTCTATTTTGTAGTAGCCAATTCCACAAACCACGTGAATCCTGATTTGAGAATACCTGTATCTCCTTCATGCCACTTGTGCTGTGTTTAGTCGGTCTACATCAAATTCCCTCAAAAGTTGTATCGAAAGTTTTCCATCGTCGATATCCGGACTTCCTAGCGACTTTCGGCTTTTTCCCAGCATTTTCACAGTGTTGAAAGTACTGTCACTCTTGAAGAATCAGGTTTTTTGATGAAATTACTTCAGCGACCTTTACAAATGGCACGGAAGAAGTTTTGGTAGAATTATTTGAAGAGCTGTAAGATGCACTGATAAATAAACAAAGATTTAGGAACATAGAGGAAATTGGTCAGATGATGGGTGAGTAGACTTTTACTTTAGTATCTTATATTTCATTATACTAGACATTCTTGTGCAGTCTGTTTTTTTTGTCGATCTTTTGGCAAACGCTTGCTATGGATTTTGGGATATGACATATCCTAATTTATCAAAATCATGGATTGTAGTTGATGGGGGGGTGACCATTTCCTTCAGAATGATTGCCAAACCAAAGTACCTCGTAGCATTTACAAAGCAGAAAACTACTTTTGTTAAGGATGGATTTATGTTGTGACTTCCGACAGGAGTAGCTTCATTTATGACAGACTAACACTGCAATGTTCCGGATGTGCACATTTTGTTCATCATTTCACACATTGTGCTGAAGAACATGAGTCACGTTGAGAAAGTCAAAATGCAAAATAATTTAAACTTTTGGTGATTGAGAAAGGGTTCAAGAGGTTGTTGTTGATTCTGAATTGAGGAAATGCATGAATGGCAAAGCTTGCTTAATATTTCCAAAGATTTTACCTGCTTCCGGGATCGAACGCGTTTTCCAATCAAGAAAAGTGGCGTAGAATTCTTTACTCATGGACTGGTTTTCTCTTTCTTCTAAAAGACAGACTACGGTGCGCATATATGTACATATATATATGTATATATATACTCACTCATATATATATATATATATATATATATATCAATGTGTGTGTGTGTGTGTGTGTGTGTGTGTGTGTGTGTGTGTGTGTGTGTGTGTGTGTGTGTGTGAGTGCGTGTGGGATTATATCTTATTCAGACGAAAAAGCAGTTATGTGTTGATAAATATGCATGCTCAGTTATGTATATTCTGTCTTAATACAAGGCATCTGGACAATATTTTCGAATTTTACAATATATATATATATATATATATATATATATATATATATATATATATAACGCACACACACACATATATATATATATATATATACATAACACACATATATATGCATGACACACACACACATATATATACATAACACAAACCCATACATATATATATGTGTATAAAACACACACACACACACACACGCACACACACACATATATATATATATATATATATATATATATATATATATATGTATATATATATATATATATACGCCTAGACAAAAATATAAGACAAAAATGAAGAAAAATATTGTTTACAATCAAAAAATTGTAAAAATCAGATATATGAAAGTCAAGGCATAAAGAAATATTAAAAGTAAAATATAAAGAAATCTCAATTCATTTTTATATGTATATTACCATTTATTCCCTGTTTTAAAAAATGTCACATGAGCAAAATTATAGAATATAAAGGCAATTTTTTATTTAATATTCTGTAGATCCACCGTTAGCTTTGATAACCACAAAAATTCGGCTAGATATACTATCAACTAGTTTTTGAAGTTGAACCAATGGGTCTAACCTGATCCCTCCCTATGAGAAAGCAACCTCTTCAGATAACCATCTCATAATGGGGGCCGTTAATCGATGGCTATCAGAAGAGGTTGGTTTCTCATATGGAGGGACCAGCTGATATAAATTTATTATATTAATTTGCTTTGTACAAAATTCATCAATCTATATATTAATTATCATACATTGAGCACTCCTAGAGATTTATAAGGATCCTATTATAAGTTCTCAAATTAAATCATTCCCAACTCAGCTCCTTTGTATATTTTATATACATATATATATATATACACTCCTTCCTTAAAAAGGGTGACCTCGGATTAGCCAAGAACTACCGAGGTATAACCCTTACACCCATAGCGATCTACTACGCAACAGCATAGAACCCAAAATAGAGAATATACTTAGGAAGAATCAAAATGGCTCCCCGAAGATTAAATCCACGACGTCACAAATTTTCACTATCCGTCGAATTTTTAAGGTGTATGCGCAAAAAAACCTACAGGCGACAATATCATTTGTCGACTTTACCAAGGCCTTTGACAACTCACAGAGGAAAAGATGGAGCAAATTCTACAACCCTTCGGCCTACCAAAAGAAACCCGTCGCAGCCATAATGATGCTATATAGAAACACAAAAGTAAAAGTCCGTTCCCTAGATGGAGACACAGACTACTTCGACATTGTAGTAGGTATACTACAGGGAGACACATTAGCCCCATACCTCTTTATCATCTGTCTAGACTACGTGCTTATTACGTTTATTGATAAAACGAAAGAAAACCGTTTCAAGCTAACAAAGGAAAGAAGCAGAAGGTACCCTACACAAACAATTACCGACTACGCCGATGACATAGCACTTCTGGGAAATGCACCCGCCCAAGCCGAAACATCGTCTACATAGTATGGAACAAGCAGCTGCTGGCATAGGCCTCCATGTCAATGCACATAAGATGGAATATATGTGCTTCAATCAAAGAAGTGACATCACCACACTAAACGGTAGCTCTCTGAAACATGTAGACAAGTTCACCTACCAAGGAAATAGTGTCTCATCAACCGAGACAGACATCAACAAGCAACTAGCAAGGGCAGGGACAGCTATCAATAGGCTCTCGGTCATATGGAAGTCAGACCTGACCGACCGATAATATAAAACGCAGTTTCTTCCAAGCAGCAATTGTGTCGATATTGCTGTATGGATTCACTTCACTGACTCTAACTAAACGTATAGAGAAAAAGCTTGACGGCAACTACACAAGAATGCTGCGAGCAATATTGAACGAGTCCAGGAGGCAGCACACCACAAAGCAACCGCTGTACGGACACTTGCCACCCATCGCGAAAACTATCCAAGTTAGACGAACCAGACACGCGGGACACTGCTGGAAAAGTAAGGTCGAACTCATAAGTGATGTACTCCTGTGGACCCCTTTACATGGACGAGCAAAGGCCGGATGACGAGCTCGAACCTACATACACCAGCTCCGTGCCGATACGGGATGTAACCCTGAAGACTTGCCGGAGGCAATGGACGATAGAAAAGGGTGGTGAGAGAAGGACAGGGATATCCGTGCTGATAGCACATGATGATGATGATATATATATACGGAGAAAGGGAGAGAGATACTTATAAAGAGAGATGGATATATAGATATTTCCAATAACTGTCGAAATGCTATCCTTGTATTTTCCTTCATGGCATAATTAGAGTCAGTGAACATACATTGCTTTCCAATCATAATCTGCTCTCAAAGTAAAATGCAACAAGTCACATTTGGTATTAACAATAAGAAACTATCCCTGACAAGGAGCTCTCTCTCTCTCTCTCTCTCTCTGTCTCTCTCTCTCTCTCTCTCTCTCTCTCTCTCTCTCTCTCTCTCTCTCTCTCTCTCTCTCTCTCTCTCTCTAAACAGCTGAATCATACTTTGATAAAGGCGACTAAAATACGACTAAAAAAAAATGAAACTAAAGAGCCCTTTCGACCGGTGCATTTTCAACCGCAACCACCTGTAATACACTAAAACTGTCAAAAAAAATAGCGTGATAAACGATAAATACATGGAGATGGGGGACGATAAAAAAAGGATACAACTCTCCAGATTCCCCAACCTTAATGTGTATATGAATTTCTTCAACTTGCACAGGTTACGGCGATATTTATTTATCACCAATGTTTCCCACAATACTAAAAGTTGCTTACTCTTAGCTTTGTGCAAGGCAGAGAAACGTTCATCTGAATAATACGTCCGGCATAAATAATAACTTAATCATTGTTTGTAAATAGAAGACTCGTGCAACTGTGAAGCCTGGATGTTAATGACGGAGACCACCCGCATATTCTTTCTGGCACGTGCTGCCGAACACGCATATATATAGATATATAAGTAATTTAACGACCGCAGCTGAGGGCGACCCGAAGGCTCCTTTTCAATAGCTACAACACAGAGGTGTAGAGGAGGGTGCAAATCCTTTCCCTTGATTGCACCGCTAACCCTTGATCCATACCTTTTAATATTGAGTATTAAGCAAGGAGGTATCAAATACCATTCTTTGAGTCTTTGGTTTGTCTCGACAAGGCTATTAGCGCACACTCTAACCATTATGCCAACATATATATACATATATATAGTATACGAAGGAGTTGCATTTTGTTCTTGAATACCCACAATGTGTCACAAAATCTATAAGGTCTAGTAGCATTATTAGATACAGCTGGGTGTCTCTGAGTTAATCTAAATGATGCTTTTGTCCTGAAACCATGTCTGACCTTTGTTTAATGACTTATCAACAACCGTGGGTTGTTTAATAACAAAATAACTTTGCAGAAAAACATCAGTAATACTATTTAACCCGTATCTGGGAAGATAATAAGGTACATAATTTTTCCAAGGGTATTAATCCGAATGTAAACGTTATCGCGCGAGTGGATTTGAACACGCTTACTCCAAAGCCACCGTTTAGCCATTTAGACATTACGTCACCTTTTCTACAGTATCAGTACATAATACTATGAATACATATATGCATACATCCATATGTATAAAAGATTTATTCAAAATGTCGTGTCTCTGAAGCCGTATTTAAACAATGTTGAAAAGGTTCATTTTCTTATACATTATAATCATCATCACCATATCGGACTCTCTTTCGCCATTCGTCTCTATCATCCATCGCTTCCGGCAGGTCTTCAAGACAATATCCTGTGTCCGCACATAGTTGTAGATAGTTTCTAGTTGGTCGTTTAACACTTGCATGTCAGTGTGAAGGGGTCTATAGGGTTACGTGGCTCATAAGTTCTTTCTTACTTCTCCCGCATGTTTTGTCCCTCTTATTTGGAGGGTTTGGGAGATGGGAAGTAGGTGGCTTTACAGCTGCTTTTTTATGAGATGTTGTTTCCAGAATTTGTTCAATATGACTCATAACATTCTTGTGTAATTCCCGTTTAGCTTTTTCTCTATACGCTTAGTCAGCGTCCATTTGGTGCATCCATATATTAGAATCGACACGACCACTGCTTGGAAAATTTGCGTTTTAGTTTGACTTCGATATGATTGATAACCTATCGACAGCAGTCCATGCCTTTGCTAGACACATATACATAGACCCCATATTATTCAAAATACGTATTCTAGCGAGTTCTCCATTGTGCGAAGGGCTTTTGAAACCCCTCTCTGTTGATTTGGCATGAAACTTCAACGTTCTCTTTTTTTATTTTAATATCCGCTTTTCCCTTTTAATGTCCTCCGAGTCCACAGATATTGCCTATGTGATGCATATTCAGGTTTACAAACAAAATGAAGATACAGGAGACTAGGTCGAGTGAAAATGGTGGATACTTGGATTAACTGTCTGGTGTATGAAATCTGTTGAAATTTTCAAATTGATTCATCTGAAAAAATTCTTGACACCTTTTTATTGTATTAGTATTTCAAATTTTAAAATTAAATATATTTAATTCTTAGTCTCAATACTTTTTGATCACATCTCTAAAATAGCTATCAAAGTCTATCTCTTGATATGTATCTATTTATGTCTCTCTATTAATGTTTTGCATACACGCGCATGTTCACACACACACACACACACACACACACACACACACACACACACACATATATATATATATATAGAGAGAGAGAGAGAGAGAGAGAAACAGAGAGAGAGAGAGAGAGATTATGTGTCTGAATGTATAGTTAGTACTTATCTGTGCTACATATGATAAAAAAACGAAAATCGATACAATATAAATAAAATTTTAAAACAGTTTAAGTTCTTTGAAAGCATTTAATTAGCTGAAAGAATCGATTATTTCTTAATGTTAATTGATTTTATTCTTAAAGATAAAGTGCGCTTTAAGTGAATCTTTAATGGATAAAAACAAATTGCTAGAAATAAATATATGCTTTAAATTGAGAAGAGAAAAACACAAAATGTACAATTCGTTATTTCTGTATTTATTGAAGAAGTTTTTTTTTCATACGTTTCAATTTT
>OY757911.1:71372250-71457250 GCA_963585895.1 Sepioteuthis lessoniana | reverse complement strand
ATAAGAGATAGATATTAAGACCTTAAGAGATAGATAGATAGATAGATAGATGCAAACTATGCATAAAAATCATATATATATATATATATATATATATATATGTGTGTGTGTGTGTGTGTGTGTGTGTGTGTTCAGATAGATAGGTCGTTCAAAAACATTAAGCCTTGCCAAGAAAGAAGAACCACAGCTGAATTGAGTAAAACACCGATTTATTTTGGTAAAATATATGCATACTTTATGTAGCAAATACAGTTCAGTCGCTGAGAACTGATCGCCCATAGGAAGGACCTTCTGTCGTTTTATTCCTTTCTTTCAGTTTCTGAGTCCATGGAAGTATATTGAAACGATAAAGGGACACAATGTGCGGGTAGATTTTCCTTCCCAGGAAGAATCAGCTCTTCTCGTATTTTGAATGGTTAAACCGCTCTCCGTTCATCTCGCTGAGGGTCACTACCTCCATTAGTTGAGGTTCACTGAACACTGAAACTTCCACCGCCTACGCCTTGCGTGAGCAGCATAGTTTGGCCAGCACCGTAACCAGGTGATTTTTTGCTAATTACTCTTTTCGGTCCTGGGTGCGGGATCAAGAATATCGTGATACATCTAGCCAACTGGACGAGATGTTGAACTTTGTTCCCTCGAATCTTTTACAGATGTAGGCATTTTTATATAATTTATTTATTCACTCCACGAAAAGTTCCCTTAAAATTTTTCAGGTGTCCACAAGGCGATGAAACCTTCTAAATTTTTTTTGAGCTCATGCTTAATTCTTGAATATCTTCGCTTGCAAGTTGTTGTGACTTTTGATTGTTGGACAGATTTCTGCTAAACTAGCTGGGTTAGTTAAAGTTTTGTATACTAATGTTGAATTACTTCAAAATCATTTGTGTGATATACTGTTGGGCGTTTTTATCTTGAAGAATAAGTTCTTTTCGATTGATCACTGTGTTAAATGTAAATGTAGCTATTATTGGTGCATTTTGTCGATTTCCTGACAATATTGCTCTGCTATAATTGTTTCACCATGGTCCAAAAAGCTGTAGAGCAGGGTTTTATTTGCCGACTCCCTAAAATAGATTTAATTTTCAGATGGTTGCGAGTGTTTTGTTGAGTCATCTCAATCCAACTAATGTACAGAACAATCGTCAGTTGTCATTCATTTTTGTCACGCGTTCATATTTTACCAACCCCTTCGCTCGGGCAGGATATGACACAGGGTCAATTTTTAAGCGAAGTTTAACGGGTTTGAATTCAGTGTTTTCCTTCTCCTAGACTAGTTTCCTCACCAAGGCTGAAGAACCCAGTCTGTCCTACTATTTACCAATAGCTGGAGGGAGAATAATTGGATTCATACCTTTCGCAAGGATATTAGTGCTATGTGAAATGCAATCAGACTCGACTAGGATTTGAACTCGTGCCGTCGTGTTTATTTCCTACGACGATCATCCATTACACCACGGACACCTCCTTTTGTCACGTGTCACAACGTAATAAAGTTGGCGACAGTAGTCGAGGGCGAACTGAAGGCTCCCTTTTCAATAGCTACTACACCGAGGTGTAGGGGAAGGCGTTACTCCTTTCCCTTGATTGCTCAACTTTACCCTTGATACGTACCTTATAATGATGAGTGTTAAGCAAAGAGGTATCTAGTGCCATTTTTAAAGTCTTTGGTATGACCCGACCTGGAACTGAACTCCGGTCTACCGGACCATTGGTGAACACTCTACCCTCTAGTCCAATGAGCCGGTCACAACGTAACCAATAAAATTCAAAGCAGACTTTGAACGTGTTTTTCTTTTTTCTTTCTGTATGAGTCACATTCATTTGATCATCAAGCATCATCTCAAAACTTTAGACAATCACATTCATTTGTTGTGATTTTTTTATTCTTTCAATTTACTACAAATTTTGAACAACTGTTTCATTGTAATCGTTTTGTTCTTCGGCAAACTATGGTTTATTTGGCGTGAGTTCGCTTGGGATATTGGTTGTCATCAATCGGAGAAGGACGTCTACGAATCTAATTTTCAGAGCCATTGTTTCCATTGCGAAATGTTTGGAAAAATATGAGAACGATTTTTTTCACAGTCCCCTGGCCAAGTGTTTGGTTGATTTTGCGAGCGGTTTCCGCTGTTTGACGTCTCAGTTTTTAAAGTTGACAACCTAAAATAAACAAGAATAAATAGTAGAAAAAAATCATTAATAGATTGAAGGACATTCGTACTTGAAAATGGAAAATTATATGACTATAATTAAATGATTTTTTTTTCAAAAAGTAAACACCAAATCTCACCAAAATCTTGACACCTAATAACTCGGTTTGGTTTCTTTATTAGATGGCATATCAACTTCGTGCGTTATTTAATGCTAAAGCAGTCCTACTTGAAGAACAGAAGAGTTGCTATTAAACCCCTATATAAGAATGTTTATTCTTCATATTTACACTGAGTACCTAGAGTATATGTTTGAATATATATATATTATATATGCATGCATGTCTGTATATATATATATATATATACAGAGAGAGAGAGAGAGAGAGAGAGAGAGAGAGACAGAAAGAGAATAAATCACTAAAATTGTTCGATGTCATAGGAAAAAAGATTTACGAAGTAAAATTGTGAATCATGATTCTATGTTTTTTGACGTCAATTTCTTCAGAGTATTTGTAAGAAAGTGATCGTAATAATGCAATTTGAGTTTTGAGATCACTTACTATAATTCCGCAGTCCAGCGCTTTAACCTCAACACCACAAGGTTAGACCGATTTTTATGACGTGAAATTGAAACTGTTCACTAGTAGTAGTAGCCGTTGGAAAATGTCCTTGTTAACGTAAGACAGCTCTGAGGTTGATACTTCTGTTCTTGAAAAATATTCGTGCCCTTGTATGCGTATATGCTTATTGAAAACATAGGAAAATTTCTAAGAATAAATCTTATCTATACTATTTCAAGATATTGTCATGTAATTTTGGTAAATATAGAAGAAGGATGTTTTTGTCATTTTTGCCTAATTCTGATGACAATTTACACATAGCACCCTGTGTATATGTTTGAATATATGTATGTACGTATGCATGTATGTATGTATGTATGTATGTAGAATAAACCACTAAAAGTCTTCGATGCCATCGGAAAAAAGATTTACAACCTAAGATTGTGAATTATGATTCCGCGTTTTTTTACGTCACTTTGAGTGACATGATTCACCCGGAACATTTTCTGTCTAATAATTGTGAAGAAGTAAATCGGGATCATAATTATATATATATATATATATATATATATATATTATATATATATATATATATATATATATATATATATATTAGAGAGGACTCGTCAGAAAAATGAAAAATAAATCCGTACGAGTCGTAATAAAATGAATAGTAATATATATATATATATATATATATATATATATATATATATATATAAATATGTGTGTGTGTGTGTGTGTGTGTGTGTGTGTGTGTGTGTGCGTGTGTGTGTGTGTGTGTATTTCAAAATGAAAAACCAATATAAATCAGTTGTTTTTGGTCTATTTTTGTCGCTTGATGAATAAACTCTTCTTTAAAACCACTTCTCTTGTGGGTTTTAATATGCATTTACTTCTTTCATGGAAAATGTTCTTATTTGATGATAATCTACATATTCTAGCATTAGCAGCTTTCAGGACTTGTTTAATTATAAAACTGGGTTGATTAGAATTTACATCAAATAGGAAGGATATTGGTTTGTCATAAGGAATGGCTTATAAGTATTGTCAGGGAGGTTAACTGTAACGTCAAGAAAATTAGTTACCTTAATAGCAAAGGAAATTTCAATTTGAATCCTAAGAATTTAAAAGCTCTTATATTCTTTTTGCAAACTGAACATTTAGGACTGTCACTTTTGGGGATGTATAAAATTCCATCAATACAGTGTAATCCTATTTGTATCGGGTCAACAATCATACCAAGGATATTCAATATACATAAACCCTCCAGATCTGCTATTTGAGCAATATCGTATCCATCCACAGGAACATCAAAATTATCTAAGCTAGTTTTTATCCAAGTCGAATTACCGTTCTTAAGAACAGTTTTTTTGCATGTTAAAATCATTTGGTATTGTTCATCTGTTATTTCCACATAGTTTTTGCATAGTTAATGCTATCATTAAATCTTTCTTTAGAGATGGAGGGATAAAATCTATTATGTCAAATAAAAGCAGTCTAACTCATATTTTTAATATTTTAAACCATTCAATTATATCAGTTGAATTCTTCCAAATATTGTTATGGGTATTTTTTTTTTTTTTGTATATTAAGTACAATATTTTGAATAATATTTTTAGAAATTATCCCTAGCTCAGTTTTAGCGGGATCATTAGACCTACATTGAAATTTATTTTCAAAATTTGGTTTAAGATTTTAAATAGGATATAGACATTTTCATGTTAAATTTCTCTAATCTGTATTCAATATGTAATTTATTAGCGAATTTAAGAGCACTTTCGTTAATTTGAGAAATTGTAGCTTTATCGGTCAATTTTGTAAGTATCAGTAATTTTATTCTACAGAATTTTATGGTAATTAGAAGGGTTGATTTTATATATTTTTATTTATTTATCAGCTCTCACCCATATATATTTCGAACCTTTTAATTTCTTTATGTCATAGTTTAATTTAGTTGGAAAATGGTTATGATCTTTTCTAAATCTGATTTTCCAAATTAATTTAAATAAATCAGCCTCAAATGGGTCTAGCAATTTATTGTTTGAAGGTGTTCTTTGGGATTTCAGGTTATGTAACATATTGACCTTCGGCCCAGCCGTCAATCGAGAAACAGGTGCATCCGGTCGAAGACATCAAGATATAGCCTTGACCTAGGACGGGTTGAATTGGGTGCAAACTCGAAGCTCACAGGAAGCAGGTGTACGTCAAACAATGATATAACCCGGTGCGACAGACAGTTCAAGTTAGTTGGAGTTAGTTAGTTGGTATAGAGAGAACCAGAACTCAGCAGAGGGCTATGGGTCCTTAGGACCCCCGATTGAGCAGCCCAGCAGAACGAGAAAGTAGTGCTGCTAAAGACAAAGGATTTGGGGGTCAATATGTTGCAGTTTGTTCAGTCTCCAACTGACCTCTCACACATAACCCTTTCGCAACCATTTCGAATAAAGTGTGAGAGGTGTATTTTTCTAAAGAAGTATGTTCGTTTGTCATTATTGTGTTGACTATGTTTCAGCATGTATATGTGTATAATTGTATATGTATCATGGTTGTGACTATGCAACAGTTATACACTTCTTTTTTAGTGCAATTTGGAATATCTGAAGAGTTATGATAGAAATAAGTTTTCCACCGTATCATTTTTATGAAGTCTTCTTTTTTTGAGAGTGATAGCTGGAAAGCATGCTAAGTTGGATGGTGGGGTTCTTCAGTGAATATTCTGGTGTAAATATCTCCATTTACTTGAAGTGGGAAAGGTATCCGATAGTTCCTTAAGTAGAATTTTCTAGGAGAGTTCAACCTAATAGGAGCAATTATAAGTCAGTAATAAATTCAAGTAAACCGGAATTAGAAACAATTTCAAGCAGGACAGTTTAATCTTTAAATATTGAATATTAAAGTTAGATCGTTCCGGTGAAGATCTCAATGCAAATAAAATCTACAGAGCAAATGAATTTTTCCAAATAACAAAACAACAATCGGTCACATTAAGATAATAAATTTATTTCCATCCTGTTAAAATGTATGACTTATTAAATTGATAAATGAATTAAAATTTGAATAATTATTCGGAAATTTTAGCTCGGATATTGTAAGGTAAATTACTTATATAAATTTTGTAAATTACTCGTATGTACATATATATTTCTTTTGTGTGTAGGGGGGAATTACTATGAATAACATTAGTTGAGATAGAATTATTTCGTTTAAATGATTAAAATTTGATGTACTAAAATAAGATGTGTCAGAATAATATTCTTATATAATTTTGGATAGTAAGGCATATGTACTTTTGCAGCTTTAAATTTTCTTCAGTTAAATTTGAAATGAAATGTAACCGAAAGTTTTTTATACATTCCAAAATAAACTGATGCATTAGGCTACTAAGTTTATATTGGGTTAGGTTTATGTAGGCGAAATATGTGTGTGTGTGTGTGTGTGTGTGTGTGTGTGTGTGTGTGTGTGTGTGTCTAATCTGGTTGGGAATTAGAAAACAGTTATTTTTATTCGTTTTTTTAAGTTGATCTGAAGAAGTCCTGTTAATTTTTAGAGCATTGATTTCTATCAATGCTTTTTAGAAGGATAGAAATAAATTTATTATCTTAATGTGATTGTTGTTTTTTTTTATTTTGATTAGTTATTTGCTCTGTAATTTCATTTGCCCTGAGTTCTTCACTGGGATGATTTAACTTTAATATTCTATATTTAGAAATTAAATTGTTCTGCTTGGAATTATTCTCAACTCCGGATTAACTGGATTGATTGCTGACTAATATATATATATATATATATATATATATATATATATATATATATATATATATATATATATATATATATATATATATATATATATATATATATGTGTATATATATATATATATATATATATATATATATATATATATATATATATATATATATATATAAGTAATATCCAGGTCAGCGTCCTAAGACAATGGGTGTGGATTATTCTTGTATAGAATATATGAGGAATATCATATAAATCTATGTGAGTGCTCGATGTATAGCTATTGTTGCATCACTTATTCCATTCAAGTATATATGACAAAATTCACATTCAGAGTATATATATATATATATATATATATATATATATATATATATATATATATATATATATATATATATATATATATGTGGATGACAATATATACGCTCCCCCATGGGGGTTGAGCACTCTGGCGAAGGAATTGTCGGCCGCCCCTAGCGTAATGCAAAGCTCTTCGTAAGAATTGAGCACTCTGGTAGCCGATAGGGTATTAAAAAATGTAAACAAAGGCTGCTGCTGCTGCTGTTGCTAAAAATTAAATACCTTAAAATTCCCTTAGCCAACGTAGTCCGCTTGTAGCCGTGTGGTCTGGAACCTTAGTCTATCGTAAAGTTAGACGGGTTTCGATCCCGGCTTCGAGCGTCCTGCGGGTCTAGCCACACTGAAGAGTTCTGATAGAATGAAACAGTCTGTCTGTGGATGACAATATATATATATATATATATGAGAGTCGCATCTGTTTCCTTATGTACGTGTCTACTTATAACTCAGAAAAGATATGCCATTCAATATCAAATTAAACACACTCTTTAACATTTTATTATAAAGCAAAGAACAAAATTTAGTTTTTACAGCTTAATTGATATGATTCTATAATGAAATCAGTAGATTTGTGTAATTCTACTTAGTTCTTCATAAGTGAAAAAAGGGGAATTCTTCAGTTTTTCTTAAGACCCATTATGTTTAAATATCACGCGATTCCATTGACAAATTTTGGTTTTAAAGTTTTTTTCGAAAATTATTGTTTTGTAATTTAGGACAAATTAGAAAGAATCTTTATTTCTTAGAGGACTAGAAAGATCATGGGAATGTTTCAAACCAAGAGGTACCTTTTTTAAAATACTATTTTAATGCAAACCGAAAAAAGAAATTGTAATACGAAAATTTTAATACTTTTAAATCTTAGCTTTTATCTTTTATTAGGACTCATTTTTAATTCTTTTCTTCTTTTTACTGAAAAGATACATTTTGTTTCTAAGCTTTTTTTAATGTACCGACTAATAGTGTTGCTTTTTTAGCCGTTAAAAAAGGAAAAAATAACAAAAGATTAAACGAAAGCATTATCTATCGATAACTCAAAAATTGATATTTAAATGAATACTTTTCATATTTCTTTGAATAAAATGTATTCATTTTAATAAGTGTTATTCCAAAACATGGCTTGTTTGTTTGTTTGTTTGTTTGTTGGTTGGTTGGGTTTTTTGTTCTTTTTTTTTTTAGATATTGGGTGATCTTAAAAAAAAGAAGAAAGAAGCTGTTCATAGAATAAACGAATACTTTCCATTTGAATTAATACGTGAAATTTTTTTTCTAATTCTTAGCTCCTTTTTATTGTTAATTCTTCATCGAGAAAAAAATAAAACGAATAGATTTTTATCACTATAACTCAAAAGGCAATTTAAAACTCATTTTCGATTTTCATCATATTTTCATAAAAAAAGTCTTTAGAAAAATATGATTTGAATATTTCAAACTACTCACGAGTTTAAGGTCATATTTTTAAAAATAATATTCTATATATATAAACAAAAGTTTTCCTAAATAAAAGAATATTTTAACACGTTAATTCTTAAATCCTCTAATTGTTAAATTTTTGCGCGTATAAAAAATATGAATTGAATATGCAAATTTGTCGAAAATATTAGCTAAAAAATTATTCTATACCTGAGCACTAATTGTAAAAAAAAAAAATGTATTAGGGAATCTAAAAAATAATCATGAAAATGTTTCAAACTTTTCACCCAAATCGGGATACCTATTTTTATACTTTATGTTGAATTCAAACTAAAAAGAAGGAAAAAAGAACAAAAAAAATTAAGAAAATGAGAATTAATTTTTTTTTTATTTTCATTTAGTGGGGACTTTTAGTCCTCATCTTGGTAGTTTTGTGTTGTTTCTTCTTTCACTACATTTCGGCCAAATTTCACCTCTTGCCTTCTTCAGGTGATTAGGAATGCTGAGTCTTGTAACCGTATCCCCAGTAATTACTGCCTTCCATAGTTGTTGTCTATCGCACCACGTTTTTGACCAAGTAAACCTCTGGCCGGCTTGGGTAGGATTTGAAACCGCTATCATCTGACAATGCCCACCTGGAACCGTAGAGACTCAACGCCTCTATCCGCTGCGCCACGGGCCCCGAAGGGCGATCAAGGATGTATTATTTGGTCTTATAAATCCTTATCTGGTCTTCCAGAGTCGGGTCCGTACCGAATTTTTCAAAATGATTCCAATTAAAGACAATTAAGAAAATACTTTTCATTTGAATTATTAGGCAATATCTTTCAACTACAAAAAAGTACACTTTGATACTTAACTCACTTTCTTCTTCCTCTTTTCTGTTTCACTCACTGAAGTTCATAAAACCCTTTTAGTCCGGTCATAGACCAAATACTTCTGCTAGTATATATACATATATATATATATACGTGGTGCTTTCAATATGTATCCAGACTTTTTTTGTACAGGTATTTAAAATTGTCGTAGACTCTTGAAAATTCAGCATGTTATTGCTATACATCTTATCCTATTTACCAACCCCTCCGCTCGGGCAGGATATGACACAAGGTCAATTTTTAAGCGGAGTTTAACAGGTTTGAATTCAGAGTTTTCCTTTTCCTAGACTAGTTGCCTAACCAAGGCTGAAAAACCTAGTCTGTCCTACTATTTACCCATAGCTGGGGGGAGAATAATTGGATTCATACCTTTCCCAAGGGTATTAGTGCTAAGTGAAATGCAATCAGTCTCGTCCAGGATTTGAACTCGGGTCGCCGTGTTCATTTCCTACGACGATAACAATTACACCACGGGCACATCCACTTTGCTATACATCTTATGAGACCAATTTTCATGATTTCAGGTTTAAATGAACAGCTACAGCAGCAATTGGACTACACCCTACTAAAGCCTGATTGTCACAACTGGTGAATTTCAAAAATGCAATCTGACACTTTAGAAGAACGATATGCAATAAAATTCTTTAAACTTGGAAAAAGCCATGCGATGAAAGCTGGATCTACTGGTATGAACCAGAGATCAAGAGACAGAATTCCCAATGGAAGCATGCTGGCTCTCGCAGACCCAAGAAGGTCAGACAGAGCAAATCCACCCACAAACTTTTGATGATCTTTTTTTGACAGCACTCGCATGATCTGCATGCTCTGGGTTCCCACTGGACAAACAGTCAACAAGGAATACTATGTTGAGGTTTTAAAGGAGTTCAGGAAAAGATTCCGTTGGAAGAGGCCAGTCCTCTTCAAATCGGGTCAGTGGCATTTCCACCGGAACAATGCACCAGTCCACTCTTTAATCAAGCTGGGCATCAAGACAGTTCTTGACCCTCCCCATAGTCCAGACCTTGCTAACTGTGACTTTTGGTTATTCCCTAAGCTCAGAGGCTGTCGTTACGAGACAATAGATAATCCAATTATTCTCACTCCAGCTATGGATAAATAGTAGGACAGACTGCGTTCTTTAGCCTTGTTGAGGCAACTAGTCTAGGAGAAGGAAAACTCTGAATTCAAACCTGTTAAAATCCGCTTAAAAATTGACCTTGTGTCATATCCTGCCCGAGCGGAGGGGTTGGTAAATTGGGTTATGAGACAATAGAGGAGATGAAAGAAGCAGTGACGAAGGTCATTGATACGCCCACACAAGAGGACTTCCATGGGGCCTTGGAGAAGTTGTTAGAACGGTACAACAAGTGCATTGCAGCCGGAGGAGAATATTTCGAAGGAGACTAGAGTTTTATGTGTGTACTATCAATAAAAGTGCCCACACGAAAAAAAACTGGAAACTTATTTAATGATCCTCGTATATATATATATATATATGTGTGTGTCATTTGTTACTACTCTTTTGATTTTGTTATGCTTAGTACTCAATTTTCTTAAATGTATGTGCCTATGTGCGTGTGCGAATACAAACCTACTTCAGTTTTTCTGGCTACTTTGTGCCTGTGGATTAGAAAACCTGTACGTGTGTGTATGTGTGAAAAGCGTTAGTCTTACTCATAAATGCAAAGATAGAAACTGAATCTCAGAAATCGAGTTCTCGATTTAAGGATTAATTTATTAATACAAAAAAATACTAATGATACAAAAAGCTCAGTCTCCAAGTGGCTCACTTTTTCCTTCTTATTCCACTCCCTCATCTTTTTCTTACACTCTCCCTCTCCGATTCAAGTGTGACTATTGATGTGATTAGAGTTAGAGGTAAAAGCGCTTGTCTCTTTCTATGTTAACGATGAATTGTCTAGTGGTATCAGTCGGCTTGCCATCGAGCAACATTTACGTATCACTAGTCCTGACAACCGGCTCATTGGCCTAGTGAGTAGAGTCTTCGCCAATGGTCCGGGAGACCTGGGTTCAATCCCAGGTCGCGTCATCCCAAAGACTTTAAAAATAGTACTTGTTACCTCCTTGCTTGACACTCAGCAATATAAGGTACGTATCGAGGGTAAAGTAGAGCAATCCAGGGAAAGGAGTAGCGCCCTCCCATACACCTCGGTGTAGTAGCTATTGAAAAGGGAGCCTTCTGGTCGCCTTCGAGTACAGTCGCCAACTTTACTTTACTTTTATTCCTGACAATTAATCCTGATCGAGGGTCTTCACTGTATGTTTTTCGTTTGTGACCTTCTGCTAAATTCATCATAGCTAAGGGCTTTTTAATTAATTGTTGAAGAATATGAGAGATTGACCAAAATATGGCACATGCTAAGATATTACTTCCAACTGATTTTAACCTAATTTTTAACAATAAACACGTGAAAGTGTTTTATTTATTTTCGGCAATATTTGTAGTGTTGTGTTTTTTCCCGTAATTTTATCTTTTCTTTTTACATTCCATAAAAAAAAATAAGATGCAGAAGCCTTTTTAAAGAATGGGATACACACATTGTTTTTGATAAATTAATAAACGCTAAATATATTTATATGAATGTATTTACAATAATTAATTCTTTCTCTTTGTTTTGTTTTGTTTTGTTTTGTTTCTCTCTCTCTCTCTCTCTCTCTCTCTCTCTCTCTCTCTCTCTCTCTCTCTGTGTGTGTGTGTGTAACATAGACAATGTTCGTAAATTTTCAATTTCATTTTGACAGCTTTAGACCAAGACGATAACAACTACGCTACATCGGACGATATCCAACGACTGTCACTGTCACAGAGATGCATTCTCACAAGAATCGAAAGTAACATGAGTGATATGACGTCAGATTGCCAAAATAAACTGGTCAGTTTCGTCTCCAGAAATGCCATTGGTTTTGAAAGGTATTGGTTTAAAAATATGGTGATATGGAAGATCAGATTTGGTTTAGTTTGTTTTTATGATAGGTAATTCAATAACAAATCTTCTTTATACATGTATTTTAAATACATACGATTTGGTTTGGTTTGGTTTGGTTTGGTTTGATTTCGTTTGGTTTGGTTTAGTTTGGTTCATGACATATCAACCGTTGTAGGTTATTTAAAGCCAAACCCTCTTTATACATATATATAATGAATATAATCAGAATTATAACCGTTACGCTACGTGTCCAGCAGGAAACGTAGCATAACGGTTATATACGTTGGTTCCCTAATCTTCTAAAAGACAATCATCTGGCGGGTTTGGGTTCAATCTTGACTGCAGGCGAGTAACAATACTGGAATACTTAACACTTGTACCTGGTTATGGTTAACGGAATCAAAGCAAGCGAACCCGTGGATTAAATAAAGAACGTGGTTTGACATTCCGTGTAGGCTCCCGATTTCGACAAGAAACACCGGAAGAAGGCACTTATCAGCCGAAACGTTATGATTATAGCAATAAAGATGAAGACAATAATCGGAAAAACCTGAATGATAAAAATGAATTCATATGTAGATCCGTTGATGTAAATGCCTCTGTAGCTTCGCTTTAAAATGAGTTGAAATATATTTCCCAGTGAAATAAAACATCTTAGCAATGATACGAACATCCCCTTTTAAATCAGACACTAGCTTATAGCAAAAGTAAAATTATTTCTGATTTAACGGTAAATCAGCAATAGTGACAAAAATGTCAATAGGCTAATTAAAGCTGATCTGTTACACTTTGGTTGGATGATTTTCACTTTTTTCTCAATAAAAACTAAATGGTTTTATAAACACATGCATTTCACGTGCTATAGCCGTCCGTTTCAAGGCCAGGCAAAATATTTATCTTTTTCCGTAATCGACGAGGCAAATAAAGTTTTTGTATCTAAAAGAAATAAAACACAAATTTGAATAGCCCAGTCGGCTGGGGCTGTAAAATATACCAACTGTAATCTTTGCTGTTGGGTAAGACTCCCCTACAATGAGTGTCATATTCATGACACTACACAATCTGATGGTGAGACTCCAGCGTAGGAGATTTGGGGAGTGTGGAGCACCCCTTCATTACGATTGTTCCCAGGTCCACTCTGACCTGAAGTGGTAGCACTTGATAGGGTCCCATCTATGGGTCAAATAGAACAAATTATGTGTGTAAACAAAGGACTGATGTTAAATTGCGACTGTTATATAGCAATTTTTGGAAACATTTAACTGTGTGCAAATAAAAAAGAATACTATCTATAAAAGATGTTTACAAATCCTACATATCTAATATATATGTATAAAAATGATTTGGTATTAAATAACGATTAAAGTTTGATATTCCGAAAAAGCAAACCAAAACAAGCCTAACTAATTTTATCATCCTTCAGTCTATCCAAGTACTTAGTTATGTGAACCAAGAACGATATCAGGCTATGTGTTTGGATGTCAGAATAGTCTTTCGGCTTTATAAGGTTAAATTTCATAATTACCTATTCAACAACCTTGCTCTGGAGCAATCATTCGAAAGAAGCTTGTCGCGCCGATTATTATCATTGGGAATTCAATCCACACTGGCTAATCCACATATCTGATCTTTTGCCAGACTAAGCTAATTGTAGTAGTTTCTTTTTTAAAGATACTAATCACTTAAAGGTATTTTCATCGTGGATTTGTTTTAGGATAGATAATCTTTGAAAGGAACATAGAAAGCTACAGATAATAATAAGTCAGATTTTGCGAGGAAAAAAGATTTTTTAAAAAGTGGAGAAAAAATATAAAAAAGAAATGGCATTTTTACTTTTTTGCAAAATGTTTTTACCGGGCTTCTTTCGGACATTTTCATTTTGCATGTATTGAGTATCGTATGATTCTGAAAAATGTTTCAACTGTGTAATTATATCTATCCACAGACACGCACAAGCGCATGGATAGAAACTGAACCTGTTCTTTGTAAACAAAACCTGCATGGAAGATATTTTCAGATCTTAATTTGGTACAAGGATAAAATTGTGTAGCACATAATGAAAACGGGACCAAACTTAGTTCTGTCTGTCTAACTGACCGAAAAATATATGCAAATTAATCTCAAATTAATCTCTAATTTTATGATTTTTATAGATGAATGAAGAGCTACATTGTACGAACTCAGTGGCTGGGTTATAGGGTGGTTCCTTCGTCAACAATCACAACTTAGAAAATAATAACAGAAGTTGGACAGATTAATATTGTTTTTGTCTATTGATATTGTAAGGGGTAGTATAAGCCTTTCCAGTGTTGATGATTGCATCAAGAAAACTGTAGAAAATAATTGCAAGATTTTAGATTTGACTTTTTTTTAAATATAAAAATACAAAAGCTGCTATGATAAGTTCTGAAAAAATTTTCAATGAAACCTGCGCAAAGGTTACGATATTATATACGAGCCAGAAACAGTCCTGGAAATAGCGAACGTGAAAATCATGGGAAAGTTAATAATGCATACTGTCTGTGCTATCCATCAATATCAACCTTATCTAATTCTTGTTGGGAACACACAAAAGTGTCTCATCATTGATGTTGCCATCGTAGACGATACCGAGTGAAAATGATTAGAAACTTACTAATTATGTTGGACGATAGACTGCTCTATCCTGAACATTCCGCTCGACTGGGCACTAAGTACCGTAACTGAAAAAAACATGATGCTAATTTCTGGGTAAAGAGAAAGAGGAACAAATAAGAAGAAAAAGAAAAGGATGTTTGTAGCAGACCGAGAATCTGCGAGCGACGAGATGAAAAGTGAACTCTGAGAGAGTCGGGCCAAAGCACTCGTTGTAGGTCAGCCAGTCACGGGTGAATGACTACTGTAATTAGGGATTAAGATTAAAAACCGTAAGTTCTGAATCATCTGCGCAAGTGTAGAAACACCGGAAACAGAGATGTTCCTCTCCTCGACCCAATTGGTGGAAGTAAGGGGGCGACATGTGTTAAACGGGAGTTCCAGACGAGCCACGTAGTAGTGAGGACGGACAAAAAACTATGGCACCTATTTTGGGTGAGCTCCTTGGTGGAGGGGGCAACCTGCACTGATGCTCTGTGCGAGTCGCTTTAGTGCAGAAAGAAAGAAGGGGCCTCAGGTATTCTCTTTAAAAATGTGAGGAAAGAAAAACAACGAATCTGAGCTCCCCAGAGACTCTATAACAACAAAAGATCGGGACAGAAAAGATATGGTCTGTGTCTGCCCCTCTCGTCTTGCGACGGTATATTTCTCTCTGTCCATGTAAAACAGTTGACACATTTCATACTGTTTCTCTCTTTTCGGAAACCACAATAGAAGGGTGGTAGCAAATAAACTTTAGTACCAAGCGAATCATCAGACGGTGTTTTGTTTGTTCCTCACTTTTTATCAAGGTGTAAGTTACCACAGGGTCCGGCTGAAACTTAAGGGGTAGTGCTTCACTCATTGTCTATTAAGAACCGTGCTGTTACATGCGTCTATATAGTGCCCTAGAGTTACATCGGTATACAAGCGTTTAAAGATGTCTCTCGAGCTTATAAATGTTTTATATGACACTGAAACTGTTTAAAGAAAGCAGTCTTAGGAAGAATATATATTTTGAGAAAATACTAATTGTATTAAGTCATTAATCTGATACTGAGTGATGAACAAAAACACATATAGTTGGAATCAACATTTATCATGGTGCCCTTCGTTCCGTAGATGTATCCACCCAATAACACTGATATGAAAATATAAATATGATTAAATTTAACTGAATATTGCAGAAAGTACTGGCTCTTTGAAGAGATTTACACTCACCTGATATGGTCCTTATGCGAAAATTCCATGATATTAAGAAGAAAGATGATGATGATGATGATGATGATAAAGAACAAGGGGGGACATTTTTAATCGAGAAAAACAATAATTGAAACAAGTTAATTCAATAAACAATTAATCTAAATTAAACAAGATCTGAATCTACCACACCACAAAAGCCCGCTTCTTCTAACATTTGGTCTATCCCACTCTTCGTCTTCTCTCTCTTCCTATTCCTCTTCATCAAATTTCTCCCTCTTCCTCTTCGTCAAATTTTTCCCTTCTCTTCCTCCACCTTCATACAGACTTATCATTTATTTCTTTTGCGCGTTTATTATTCACTAAATGCTAACACTTTGCTCCGGGCTAAAAACAACTCACAGAGTTTGAAATACAGTTGTATCATTTTGAGTATGAGACGTAGCGAGAAAAATAAACGGCCCCAGGCGGTCCAGTGCCCATGAGTCGCTTGACTGCGGAGAGGTTCGCCAAATTAACGTTAGTCAACACCATTGAAATCTTCTTGAAACACTGGTTTGTCGAAATTAGATTACTTTAAAACTGGCTGGCTATTTGTCGCTTGTCACCGTCAATGAAAAGTTTCTTTCATATGACGTACAGTCGTGGTTTGAAAAATAAGGCCGACAATTTCTATTCTTTCAACTTTGTCCTCTTTAATTCTTTGATTTGGTTTCTTTGTTTAATAGCATCTCAAGCAACTTTGTCCTCACCCATTCTATTGATCCTCTCTCCGACTCTCTCCATCTATCTGTCTGTCTGTCTGTCTCTGTCTTTGTCTCTCTTTCTCTCTCTGTCTCTCTCTCAGTGTGCGTGTGTGTTTTTGCCTCACTCTGTCGCTATAATCGTCTCATTTCTTACCTTCTGTTTCAGTCTGTCTATCCCTTTCTCTCACACTGTGTGTGTTTCTTCGTCTTTTTGTGTAGCTGTAACTGTCTCATTATCTTTATCTCTCTCTCTCTGTTTCTCTCTCTCTCTCTCTCTCTCCTTCTCACACACACATACACACACACACACACACACACACTCGCTGTCTTTGTCTCTCTCTGTAACTTTCTTATTCTCAATTTTTGTCTCTATCGGTAAATCCTCTCTCTCTCTCTCTCTCTCTCTCTCTCTCTCTCTCTCTCTCTCTCTCTCTCTTTCAGTGTCTTTGTCTCACTCTGTAACTGTCTCATTCTCAATTTTTGTTCTTATTTTTCTGTCCCCCCCTATCTCGCTCTCTCTCTCTCTCTTTGTCTTTCTCTGTAACTATCTTATTTTCAATTGTTGTCTCTCTCTCTCTCTTTATCTCTCTCTCTCTCTCTTTCTCTCACTGTCTTTGTCTCTCTCTGTAACTGTCTTATTCTCAATTTTTGTTCTTGTCTGTCTGTCTGTCTCTCTGTCTTTGTCTTTCTCTGTAACTATCTTATTTTCAATTGTTGTCTCTCTCTCTCTCTCTCTCTCTCTCTCTCTCTCTCTCTCTCTCTCTATCTATCTATCTATCTATCTTTCTCTCTTTCTCTCACTGTCTTTGTCTCTCTCTGTAACTGTCTTATTCTCAATTTTTGTTCTTATCTATCTGTCTGTCTGTCTCTCTCTCTCTCTGTCTCTCTCTCTCAGTAACAGCCTAATTCTCAATTTTTGTCTCTATCTGTCTGCCCCCCTCTCTCTCTGTCTTTATCTCCCTCTGTAACAGTCTCTTTTTCAATTTCTCTCTCTCTCTCTCTCTCTCTCTCTCTCTCTCTCTCTCTCTCTCTCTCACACTGTCTTTGTCTCTCTCAGTAACTGTCTCTGTCTCTCTCTGTAACTGTGTCATTTTCAATTTTGTTCTCTATCTGTTTGCCTCCTTCCTTCTCTCTCTCTCTCTCTCTCTCTCTCTCTCTCTCTCTCTCTCTCTCTTGGTCATAAAAATATGCATACTTTTTCTTGAAAATTAATAAAAAAAGTTAATGTACTTTTTAAACTAAAATAATTTCAACTTCAGAACACTGTAATAAAAATTTATTTAGTAAATTAAGATAAGTTATTGTTGCGAAACACTGCTTTAATTTTTATATTTCTTGGTAATGTTTCTTCTTTTCGAACTTACTTCATATAAACTGGTTCCTTTCATCTTCAATGCAACGAAGGCTTTCTTTTTTTCATAAAATGTTTGTTAGAGAAAAAAATTCTATTGCATATAAATACGAAACGAAAAACTGAATCAAAATAATTAAGGCACTTTAGCAACTGCTTGATATATTTCTTGAATCAATGATCAACAACTGAGAGCAGTTTGTTGTCTCTATAGATAGGTAAATCTTGTATGCATACTTTTCAGATCCAACAGCAGGTTTTAACCCCAAAAGAAAAAAAATGTGCTCGAATTTTGAGGAGGTCTCTAGCAATAATAAAAGCACTGTTGCCGCGACTGAACAGTGTTTGAATTTCCAAACATTAATGGAAAAATGAAACATCTTTCTTTAATCGAAAATAATTATTACCGTTCAAATTAATATGATTAATCAAATTTATGGCTCATTTTCATTTAACTTAAAGATTCCACGATTCTATTAATTGTAAAATAATTTTATAATGAAAACGGACATTATAAGTATTATTGCTAAACCCAACAGAACTGAAACTCGGCAGCAAAAGTCGAATTGTAACACATCGAAAAAAAAAAAAATTCAATTAATATATATGAAGTGTATTTCGTTTAAAACATATATACCCTATTTTATTTCCGTTCACGTAGAGGCCCATGCATCCCGCTGCTTGTTTAAGGCTATACAGTAGAGATTCTGCTGGGGCTGGTGTATTTGCAAGAACCACTAGATCATATGCTCAGTCTACGTATATCATAATTTCTGAAAGATATCGTCTGCTTCCAGTATTTTTCAATGTGAAACCAATTTTTTTTACTGGATCTATAGACGTTCGTAGTACCTAGTCTAGGCAGAGTATAGATATATATGGCGCTAATGTATCTCCGTGAAAGACTCCAATGACAATGGCGTAGAAGGAACCATCTCCACTCTAAGAAGCAAGACTCTAAAATTAGTGTACCAGTTTACATACCTCGGTAACAATATCTCATCGACTGAAAGTGATATCAACATACGCCATACGAAGGCATGGAATGCTGCTGAAAAGTTATCGATCATATGGAAATCTAATCTATCCGATAAAATAAAACGCTGTGTCCATACTACTCAATGGGTGCACCACATGGACTCTAAAAAATGCAAAGAGTAAAGGTTATTTGGAAACTACAAAAGACAATGGCGTACTGTTTGAAAGAGATCCTGGAAGCAATACGCCACAAAACAGTCGCTGTAAGGCCATCTGCCTCCCATCTCACAAACCATTTAAGTTAGACGACTAAGACATGTTGGAGAAATAAGGCTGAACTCATGAGCGATTTCCTCTAATGAATTTTCTCATATTGACGTACCAGTGTTAATCGACCAGCAAGGACTTATATAAATCAGCTTTACACAAACTAAAAGATCTGCCAGAGTGAAGAATGATAAAGATGCGAGT
This sequence comes from Sepioteuthis lessoniana, assembly GCA_963585895.1. NCBI lineage: Eukaryota > Metazoa > Mollusca > Cephalopoda > Myopsida > Loliginidae > Sepioteuthis > Sepioteuthis lessoniana. The sequence goes on along the minus strand of OY757911.1, from coordinate 71,437,822 downwards.
CGAGAGAGAAACAATCAGGGAACCCCATACTTTCAGCACGACTTGATGATGAAGTGTGTTTGTTTTTGTTCTGCAACATAATGATATCATTGACTATAGAGTTTCGAAGATGTAGGGCTTTGCAATGAATAATACCTAATAATATCCGTTTTGATTGTGCTAGAAATAATAAAATCCTGATTTCTTTGGCTAAGAAGAAAATTAACTTTTGGGGATACTATATATATATATATATAACTCTTCTTAAGAACTGAGCACACCAGTTAACCGATAACATATATGTAGAAAGTTATACATAAAAAAATCCCTTCACTTACGCTGAGAATGACGGTGCCTCTGGGGTTTAATGTCCGACTAAAGTAAACTCAGCCGAGTTTCGATCCAAGCTTGAAGCTCAATGCAGAGATAGCCCCACTGAAGAATATTGATTCAACGAAACAGTCTGTCTGTGGATGATAAATGTCCAGCAGACAGCACCCAACAAAGCAGCAGCTATACGGAGACCTACCACCCATCACGAAAACTATCAAAATTAGACGAACCAAAAACGCGGGAAACTGTTCGAGAAGTAGGGACGAGCTCATAAGTGATGTACTCCTGTGGAGCCCTTCACATGGACGAGCAAAAGCAGGACGTTCAGCTCGAACCTACATACAACAGCTCTGAGCCGATACGGGATGTAGCCCAGAGGATCTGCCGAAAGCAATGGACGATAGGGAGGTGTGGCAGTAGAGGATCAGGAATATCCGTGCTGATAGCGCGACATGGTGACAATATATATATATATATATATATATATATATATATATATATATATATATATATATATAGTAAACAGAGGATAATAAACAAGGGCTGTTTACACCACTCACCAAATAGTAACGTTGAATATCAAGCTGAGTTTTCCCCCAAGAATACCAAATCCTGTTGATACATATATATTAAATATATGTATAAACAGGATTTGGTATTCTTGGGGAAAAACTCAGCTCGATATTCAACGTTACTATATATATATATATATATATATATATATATATATATATATATATTGTAAAGGAATAGTTTGTTGGTAATAATTTTTAAACGTACAAGAATTCATTTGTTTTCACATAGTTAAATGGTTTCAAGAATTGCTATTTAAATCTAATAGTTTGATTTCCTCTGCTATTTCTTTGATTTCCATGTAATACAAATAATTCAATTTAAGATTTATTTTTTGCACACAGTTAAATGTTTTCTAGTATAGTAAATGATTAAACATTTCTATTTAACCTATTGTTGGACCCTAACAGATATTACCACACCGGGTCAGAATTGAATTAGTGTTATATAATTAAGGAATGATTTTTTTATATTAATCATTTTTCGCTAAATATTTTTTATCATTCAGTTTGGTAAGGCTTTGATTCTTGTTGTTACTGTAATTTTATTATTCAAGTCAATATGAGGAAGAGTGTTACATTTTGTAACATCGATACATTAGTTTAAAAATGTTTTGTTATCTTCGAAAATAAAATCATTTTATTTTGTGAGGAGGAAAGATGTGTTATACAATTGAGGAATGATTTTTTTTATATTAATCATTTTTCGTCAATTATATTTTATCGTTCATTTTGGTTGGGCTTTGAATTATTCGGGTTAAGAGTTCGAAGCATAGTCATTGCGTACAGTTTGACTCTCGCGCACAAAGGATATGACAATCACCATGGTCAGAATAAACCCCAGACAGGAAATAGGGTCGGAGTGTGGATGACGTCATGTCCAGAAGGGATGGGCTGATTTTTTGAGGATTTTAAAAACACGTCAGTTGGGAGTTGACATTGGACCATGCAGACAGACAGTTGAGTTTCTGTCATTGAGGCGTAAGTTGGGGATTCGGCCATTGAGTCGAAAAGTTGAGTTTTTCGGATCTCTACCGACAGAGATGAATTGAGATCCTAAAGAAACACCACAAAATTCACCGTGCGCTGGGATGGGGCCAGCATAGTAAGAATTGTGTGTATGTGTGTGTGTGTCTCTCTCTCTCTCCTAGTGTCGAAGAACCGAAGTCAGAAGTTAATAAAACCGTTCGTATCCGGAACAACAGAGTTCGCCTGTACTGTGTTTTGCATTTGTACTTGTGTTTGTATCATAGTTGTAATTGAGATATTTATGGCTATACAACAATAGTAATAAGGGCAATGAAGAAGTATTCTACTTTCCCCAAAGCACCAGTACTTGAGCCTCATCATCTGATGACGTAGTGCCATATCTTGGATTCATGTTAGGTGGGAGGTGTCTTACCCCTCTGCAGAGATGAAGTCAGTTTATTCTGCTGCCCCAGACGACTGGGGTTTTTCATTCGAAGATATCGTTTTAAATCAGAACTAGTCACAAAAGTGTAATGGTTGACAAGATAACCATAAAGACTTACGTATGGAGGTGCCCGTGGTGTAATGGTTATCGTCGTAGGAAATGGACACGGTGACACGAGTTCAAATCCTTGACGAGACTGATTACATTTCACATAGCACTAATACCCTTGGGAAAGGTATGAATCCAATTATTATCCCTCCAGCTATGGGTAAATAGTAAGACAGACTGGTTCTTCAGCATTGGTGAGGCAACTAGTCTAGGAGAAAGAAAACTCTGAATTCAAACCGGTTAAATACCGCTTAAAAAATTGACCTTGTGTCATATCCTGCCCGAGCGGAGGGGTTGGTAAATGGGATAAAAACTTACGTATGGACTGAACATTATACTCAATTGATTCCTCTCAACTGTGACCTTATATCAAACTTAACAAATATCAGTATAATTCGAGGCTGAAAATTAGATGTTCTTTCATACTGTTCAAAGAGTAACATAGACGAGAACTGAAGGAAAATGTTGTATGAATGATTGATCTAATCTATGAATGAGTGAACAAAAGAATAACAAAGGAATGAAAGAGTGATTTTATTTTTAAATGAAAAACAAGCAGGTGGGAAGAAAAAAGAAAATGTAATTGTTAGAAGAAAGCTAAGGAAACCATAATTTCAAAGCCAGACGTTCCAACAGACGTAAAGTTAATTTTTCAAAGAGACCGGATGAGATTGTATTTATTTATTTTAATTTTTAAAATGTTAGCAGGGGAAAGATGAGAAAAAATCAGATATGAAAAAAATATATAAATGATGACCAGTAAAAAGATAAGAAAAAAGATTAAAAAAAAAGAAAAAAAGCCAGAAAGAAAAAAGAAAAAAAGAGAGACAGAAAAACTTAAAGGAACTATAAAAATAAATTAAAGACAAATGGTAAGAAATGGAAGAACACAAAAAATAAGCATCTGCTGTACTCCAAGTCAATATTTTTACGAGGAAAAATCGAGGAGATATGAAAATACTGATATAAAGACGAAGGAAAACGAGGAGATACAAAACACTAATATGAAGCAGAAAAAATCGAGGAGATGTGAAAATACTGATATAAAGACGAAGGAAAACGAGGAGATACAAAATACTAATATGAAGCAGAAAAAATCGAGGAGATATGAAAATACTGATATAAAGACGAAGGAAAACGAGGAGATACAAAACACTAATATGAAGCAGAAAAAATCGAGGAGATATGAAAATACTGATATAAAGACGAAGGAAAACGAGGAGATACAAAACACTAATATGAAGCAGAAAAAATCGAGGAGATATGAAAATACTGATATACAGACGAAGGAAAACGAGGAGATACAAAACACTAATAGGAAGCAGAAAAAATCGAGGAGATATGAAAATGCTAATCTGAAAATGAGAGAAAACGAGGAGATATGAAAACACAGTAAAGGACGAGCATTCATCGAACTCTAATAAAAAAAAAGTGCAAAGAAAGAAAAGAAAAGAAGTTAAAGAGAGGAAGAAATAAAAGGAAGAACAATTTTTAGAAATTGAAGAAAAATGGAAGGAAAAGGAAGAATAGAAAAACTAAGCATCTACTGTGTTTTTTCTTCAATATATTTACAAAGTTCCATGTCTGACAAAATTTTCGGCCGTTTCCTCCTTGTGGATGAAAAAAATCGATAGCGGACAAGTGAGTCTGATTAGTACGGCGGCATTCTGATGTCCCAGTGCTTCAGGATGTCAAAAAGGATAACTTTTTACTTATCATATCTCTCTCTCTCTCTCTCCCTCTCTCTCTCTCTCTCTCTCTCTTTCATATATATATATATATATATATATATATATATATATATATATATATATAAACAATTATATAACTGAACCTATAAATCTATGTGTGATATAGTCGGAAAGTCATACAGGCTGTGTCCACTTCCTGTCTAACAACCAAACATCTAACAAAAACACAAAGCTATATCAAATTATCCTGGCTTTTTAATAATATGGGTACGTGTACGTGTGTACACACACGCACATAAATGTACACACACACTGACAGATGGATAAATTCATATATTGATATTTGAAAAAAAAAAAGGGAAAAGCAACAATACTTATATAATCAATTACTGTATTATAAATCTTTATCTGTCACGATTTCAGAGGAAATAAAATCTTATTTATAATTTGCACAATTTAACTTTAGTTTTTTGTAAACAAAATCTTAAGACTCGCTCGTTGACTGGATTTTGTACTCATAGAATATAAAGATATAAACGTAAATTTTAGAATTTAATCAATAGTAAATCTTGACGACTCATCAATAAGTGTTGATATTTATAGATTCTCAGTGTATTTTAATATCTTTGACAGCAGCAATTTATCTGCTTGAGGAAATCTGATGTATGAATGTATGCACATCATTATTTTTTAGCAAGCCAATACATCCCGTATCAAGTGTGTTGGGCAAGGTATCTTACTGGGAAGGGAGACGCTAGTTAACATGATAAGCTGTTTTACGAAGAGTTGCAACTTTCAAGCAATGAACCTTAGAAGCTTTTTAGGGATGTCGTCAAAAACAACTTTAAAGTTCATTGTGTAGATGTTAAAGACTGAGAGAGGAAGATGGAAAATCAACTAATTTGAAAAGAAAAGGGCTCTAAAATGGATGTAAATCACCTGAAATACAGAGAATTGAACACTGTATCTTGAAGTGAGCTTGTCGAAAATAGACTGCGAACTCTGATACAGACTCTATTCTTCCTCAACAAATTTGTAAAATTTACACTAAGGCCTTTTTGTTCCAAGCCGGAATTAATAGTCATATAAGATTTCATAACACCAAATAATCACAAGCTGATTATATACAGTTCATTTCTCAACAACATACAGATAATTAGTATCAATTTTGTAACAAAGTATGTGAATTACCCAATCGGCTGGGGCTGTAGAATACACCGACTGCTTGTCTGCAGAGGGGTAAGACTCCGACCCACAACGAGTTTCCTGGATATGACATTAAACAATCTGATGGTGAGGCTCCAGCAATGCTGGAACTTTGGGGTATACAGAATATCCCTTCATTATCATCGATCCCAGGTCCACTCTGACCTGGAGTGGCAGCCCCTGATACGGTCCTATCTATGGGTCAAATAGAACTAAACTGTGTGCTTGTACTAATCTTAATTACTTGAAATAGAACTATTTTGCCATTTAAACTGCGTACTTCATTTAAACTGCGTACTAATGCTAAACTCAATTGTTTGAAATGGAACTGTTTTGACATTTAACTGTGTAAACAAAAACTATTCTTATACAAAACTGAATTGTTTGAATTAGAACAGTTTGACTAAACTGAAAAGCTCGAGATTGAAACTTTTTTTACAATTAAATTCTGTACTCATGCTAAACTGAACTGTTTGAAATACAACTGTTTGTATAAAAATTGATATGACATTAAATAACCTATAAATGTTGATAAGCCATAAAATCCAAACAAACCAAAGAACGTGTGATTTCTGTTTGTATGAAAAAACAAATGAGAGTGCACGGTGCTCATGTCAATGCCAAAGACAAGATTTCTGCTTGCCACATGTGAGGTAGAATTTACAACGGTAAAGTTATCCTGAGGAACCACATGAGCGCACACATGCGCTCTTTGAAGTAGTGGGGAGATGGCCTTCTGTTTAAAAAAGCATTTATAGTTTCTAAGTAGTAGAGACGCTGATGATAGCGTTTATCGTTTTAATCGATACTAGCGTAAATCCTGGCTGAGGCTGTTTGCTTTTCACCTTGTGCGAATGACCTTGGGTAAATAGCAAGAAATGTACTCCTTTCTAGCCTTGGTAGAGCTGCCAGTTTTGGAGAATGAAACCAAATAAGAGTAACTGGAGTCTCTAATGATTTGTATTGTTCCTTTACTTAATAGCATATCAACCTTCGTGTATTATTTATGCTAAAAGCATATTAGTAGGTGGAAAGCAGTCGTTCTATTTAACCCATAATTCGGAGATAATGGTTTTCTTACTTCTCCAAAAAGAACGTAAAAGTGCTTTTGGAGTTCGAACTAGCTTACAACAAAATCGCAATCCAGCCCGTTAGTCACTTCGCCATAGAGACTTCCCATGTGGTCTTTAAGGCAGTCTAATGTTGCTTTCAGCCCCTTTCTAGTAACACCAGCGACGGCACAATATCATCCCAAACTCTTCCCTTGAAAAACGTTGGAGTTGAATAGATGAGATACATGCTGGATGGGCAACTAAGAGTCTTCCTGACAACCTTACCGTGGCCTGTGCTGATCTCAGACCATCAGTATCGTTAAGCTGACGGCATCAGATACATGTACTTAGCCACACAATGTCAATTTTTAAGAGGAGTTTAGTAAGGATGAATTCAGGGTTTCCTTCTCCTTGACTGGTTGCCAAATCGTCCTGTCTGCATTGTAATTTCCTCATTGAGGAAGAATTGTTAGATTCTTTCCTTTTCCAAAAACATTAGCGCTTTATAAAATAGTAGCTGTCTCGTCCAGGATTTGAACTCAAGACGCCGTTTCCTTTTCCTACGAAAATAACCATTACACCGTGAGTACCTTATATATATATATATATAGAGAGAGAGAGAGAGAATGAAAAATAGAACTATTATTTTAGAGATTAAATATCGGTGATCTCCGTTATGAGTTTTTATTGTATAAGATGCGAGTATTATTGGCTTTTTTATATCAAATATTGACTGGAGTATTTTGATTTTTTCCTCTTATTACTTCTACTTATTATGATTTTGGCACAAGGCCATAAAAGTTATGGAGCACTTGATGGTGAATCCTACTGATTCCTCCCAAATAATGGACTATATTTACAATATTACAACTATTACGACGATTTACCCCCACATATGAATATGTGAGTGTGTGTTTTTATTTGTGTGTTTATGTGTGTCTTTAAATGTATATTCATCATTTTTTTATATATATTTCACGCTTCCCTGTCATTGAAGAATTCCCTGGGCTTCTGTATCAAGGATTATCTTATCCCTCCCATGCGGCAATCTCTTTATTGCTCTAAAAAGTGTTGGGTCAAGGCCAATCATTGTTATCTAAAACGTCCTTGAACGGGGAGGTTTGAAAAAACTGTGCAATGCTTTTCAACACACTCACTTTCCCGGTTTAAACTTTAAAGTAATTAAGTACCTCCGTCTTTATACGTGGGATATTGAAAAAGTAATTTGTGAGGTAAACATGCATAAATATAAATTAATGTGTGTACGTATTAGTACTCAGGTTTCTATGTTATGAATGTATAACGTTTTCGTCTTTTTTTATAGTTTCACTCAAATCTAAAGAAGGAAGTGAATTAAAACAACATCAGACTTGTTCAGCATATATGTGTTTACATAATTTCTGAAATGAAAATAGCAGGAATTGCAAAAACAAACTTTGTCAGTTTGGATGATACATTTTGGTATTTAATGCTCAATTGGTGTAAAGCGATCATGTAGCGTCAAAAAGGTTATTAAAAGCCTTTGACAACTGTGTGTGTAGCAGTGTATCTGTCTAACAGACACCAAATCGCGGACTACTTATTTCAGCGTTAGGGGTTGGAGAATCAAAGAAGAGACCGAGACACAGAGAGAAAACACTGCCTACTTGTTAATAAAGAGTTTGAATGCTTTCACTGGGTCCAATGATTGGTTTTGCTCGTTCGTACATAGTCATGGTAAGTGTCCGGAGTGACTAGGTCTTTAATCACTTTAATTGTCATGCAATGTGCTCTCTGCTACGTCTACGTAGATAAAGACAATCATATTAATATTTTTAAAAGTTGATCCTTCAAAAATGTTCGAAGTTTTTAAATGAAGTTTTAACAGGTTAGTTTTTTCTTCAATTTTTATTTTTATTTTTTATTTCAGGAACATAGTTTCCATCAATATAAACTTACATTTTTATTAATTACCTATCTTAGAATATAACTCAATATGTATATGCATTCACCAACATTTTCGTCTGTCAATTACCATGACCAGGAAATCCGGCGAACACTTACGCACGACATTCGAAAAAACTGGACAGCTATTTCGACTTTATTAGGACTTATCTGCAGTGTATACCGTGATCTCCACCACTGGAGATCGAACCAGCGACCACAGATTGGAGAGCCCAAACTCTGCAACTGAGCCTCCAGTTCATATCGCACACAAGTGACGCCAAATTAATGAGTCGCTGGATTTTCTGGTCATGGTAATTCAATTTACTACGTAATTCCTCTACTTAAAAAAGAAAATGTAGATTTTGGTCAGTATACAACATATATTCATGTCTCTAAACAATTAAACATCTTCATGTAATCATGAATGAATATGCACCTGTTTGTTCCCTGCTTTAAGATACGCAATTACAGTGTGCTTCCACTTTCAGATCAAAGGTTCAAAACTGTTTGACTACGCCAGCTTCATGTCAAGTTTCTACTGAGTTATTTACTGTTACATTTTAAGAAGCTATTATTGTTCATAGATATGTGAAAATTAATCATTCAAATTTTTTTGAAAATTGCTGAGAATTCGTTATGTATTAGTTATGCTGACAAATGAAATGGAACGAAATGTCAGCTGATATTGAAATAAAATCAACGAAACGGTGACAAAAAATGCATTTCTATTACGCTTTTACGACACCGGTATAAGTGAATAAAAATGTAACGGTAGTATGGAAAGTCGACAGGAGTTAAATTTCTGGGGAAGTATTTAGAGAGAAGAAAAAATAATAGGAAAAAGCAGACACAAGGTCTACGGGACGGCCAGCTGATCCCTAATGAGTCAGGATGAGGCACTCGTTGTGAGTCAGCCAGTCATGGGTGAATGACTTCAGTGAAATAGAAATTACAAGAAAAAAAACAGGAGGTCCCAAATTTTCTGCGCTTGTGTGGAACAAACGGAATCAGATATGTCTTTCATCTGACACCGGAAGCGACAACTAGGGTATAAAAAATTGATAAAAGACAACAGTTGAAAAACAGCCATGTAAGGACGGACGAAGATTTACGCCCCCATTTTGGAGTCAGCTCCGAGAAAATGTCTCACGCTAGACGCAAACATTAGAAAACGTAACCGGCGAACAAGCACGTGTTTGGACGACGTGGAAGAAAATTCAAGGTTTGTGTCTGCTCTCTCTTTTTCTTTTTGCTATTTTTTTTTTTTGTCCAACTAACGCGGCCGACTCAGCTTTCATAGTCTCTTACTTTCTCACGACGACTGCTTAAAAAAGTGTAGTAGCGAATAAAATTGTGTATTAGTGAACTAAGACAGAGTTTTGTGTGTTCATCAACTTTTCCCACGGCGAGGTTACAACAGGGTCCGACCACTACTTAAGACGTAACGATACAGGCATGAATGCGTTCTAGCAAATGATGGTACAACAGTACATTTGGTGCGTAACGGTATAATGTCCTATTTGGTGCAGTAACATTATAACCTTCTGTTTGCGATGTATTGATACAAAAATACGTTTTAGTATTTTTCGTATATTTTAACCAACAGTGAACTTTTTTCCCACAGTTATCTTTTTTAAGGCTCTTTTTCTATAAACTTTTAAAATGTTCTGCAATATATGTATTAACGAAAAAGCGTATTAGCCTTAGATAGATAGATAGATAGATAGATAGATAGCCACGTCAACCAAGTTTAGGTCACTAATTGGGGTTCAATAACGCCATAAGGAATATATTAAATCAAAAATTGATATTACGTAACAGAATTGCAAGCGTATGTTATGCGGATAGAGAGATAAAACTATTAATCATATATTAAATAAATGTAGCAAACTAGCACAAATGTAGTATAAGATTAGACATGACTGTCTAGGGAAGGTGATCCACTGAGAACTGTGCAAGAAATTGAAATTTGGCCATACTATCAAATGGTACTTGCACAAACCAGAATATGTCCCGGAGAAAGAGACGCATAAAGTACCCTGGATTTTGGAGATACAAACAGATCAACTAATCCCGAGCAGAAGACTAGACCGATTGATAATTAAGGAGGGTTGACAGTTGAGTGAAAATCAAAGAAATCAAAAAGAAAGACAAATACTTGGACCTTGCCCGTGAACTAAGAAAGCTGTGAAACATAAAAGTGACGATGATGCCAAATGTAATTGGCATACTTGGAACGGTCTCCAATAGCTGGGAAAGGGGGCTTGAAGAGTTGGAAAATAGAGGACAAGCCGAGACAATCCAAACTACAGCATTTATGAGATCGGCCAGAACATTGAGAAGAGTCCTGGAGACTCGAGGAGACTTGCTGTAAATCAGACTCTAGTGAAAGATGAACAGCTAACGCTGTTGTGAAAAACTTGCAAGGATTCCTAATCTTCATTCTTGGAATTTAGCGGGTTTCCAAAAATGTATTTACTCCTGATACCAAACAAGATCAATTCTTAAGCGAAGTACAGCTGGTTTGAATTCAAAATTTTCCTTCACTTAAGCTGATTGATATATCAAGGCTAAAGAACCCAAGATCCCCTACTATTTACCCATAACTTTTCCAAGAGCATTAGCGGAAAGTGAAATAAAAAAAGCTTCGTCTAGATTTGAACGTGGGCCACCAGTTCCTTTTCCTACAACGATCTTCAGTAATGTAAATCCTTTTTGATTTTATATTCTTTGAAGAACTGATGATCATGAAAGCGTGTAATGGTTAGTTGCAATATGCGGTTTTAATTTCCGTATATATATATATATATATATATATATATATATATATATATATATATATATATATATATATATATATATATATATATATATATATATATATATATATATATATATATATATATATATATATATATATTCTGTGCTACGTGCAGAATTTAAACAGTATTTTTAAAAGCGTATATATTTTAAAAGGACGAGTATTTTTAAATAACTTTTTTTTTCTATCTCTTTTCTTTCCCCCCAACTTCCATGTTTTTTTAACGGTCATTACTCCAAGTCTAATTCCTCATACATAAACTTTTCTGTCACCGTTTTTAATACTCTGAAAAGACGTTACCGAAAGGAAGGGTTCTCTTTTTTATAATTTCTAAATATTTTGATTAATTTTAAAATATTTTATCAATTCTGATATGCATACTCATTTAAAAGTACTGTTTAAGCATATATATATATATATATATATATATATATATGCTCTGTCCCAGATCTCGAGCACTCTTTCTTTCTTTCTCTCTCTCTCTCTCTCTCTCTCTCTCTCTCTCTCTCTCTAGATACTGCAACGCACATATAGAAAGAGAGTGAGATAGATAGATAGAGAGAGAGAGAGAGAGAGAGAGAGAGATTGGAGGCATTTCTGTAAATAGACCGGATGACCCGAGTTCAAAACCTGAACGAGATTGTTTGAACTTCCCATTGCGTTAATACTCTTGGGAAAGACATTAATCTAACTTATCTACCTCTTGCTATGGATAAATAGTAGGGTAGACTGGCTTTTTAACCTTGGCATGCCGATCGGTCTTGAAGAAGAAAACGCTGAATTCAAACCAGTTAAACTTAGCATAAAAATTGAACTTGTGTCGCAACCTGCTCGTGACGGAGGGGTTGGGTTATAACAAACACACACACACACACACACACACACACACACACACACACACACACACACAACCATATATATATATATATATATTAAAATAGGTTGGTCCATGAAGAGATTTCACATAGCACTAATACCCTTGGGAAAGGTATGAATCCAATTATTCTCCCTCCAGCTATGGGTAAATAGTAGGACAGATTAGGTTCTTTAGCCTTGGTGAGGCAACTAGCCTAGGAGAAGGAAAACTCTGAATTCAAACCTGTTAAAATCCGCTTAAAAATTGACCTTGTGTCATATCCTGCCCGAGCGGAGGGGTTGGTAAATATGATAAATAAATTCTAAAAGTACAAATATCTTTGTGGACCTACCTATTTTAATATATTTTTATTCTCTCTGTGAACCCACAACAAAAATTAGCATATATATATATGTGTGTGTGTGTGTGTGTGTGTGTTAGGATAGCGTAGACATAATGTCGATGAACCAATGATGCAAAGATTTTATAGCCGAGAAAGTGATACTCAACGACCTCCGTTGATACTGTGTGTATGCTTTCCTAACTCAGATATATACATATATCCAATCATTGATGTTGAGAACTTTTAAATTTGTATAGCAAACTCACTTTCTCTTTTTTTCTCTCCCCTCTGTCTCTCTCTCTCTTATTATATATATATATAGTGCCATCCTTCTTTGATGCAAGCTTCATTAAGGATGATTGACAAACTTTTCTAGATTTTTTTTTGTTAAATAGTTTCAAGTATGGAAGTAATTTACCAAGCTCTGTTGCTTAGATATGGTGTAGGGCCGTATAAATGGGACTTCAAGCGAGAATCGAACTCACTCGTAAAGGTTTGCTAGTCTAGGCTGATAACCATTACACCACTCGAAGCACCCTGTTTTCAAGTATTGAAAATGATTAAATAGTTCTATTTGACCAATGGATAGGACCCAAACAGAAACTTCTCCAAATCAGAGTAGACCTCTGAGTAATTGCAATGAAGGGGTATTCTATGTTTCCCAATGCTCCAGGACAAGCGCTTCACCATCAGATGAATTCTATTTCGACCTTCTTTAAACAATTAAGCCTATTTGTAAACATTTCTTTGAATAAAACATGCTTTTCCCTGCATATCACACACTCTTCTCTAAATTTTACACTGTTTGCATTTCTCAGCTATCAAAAATTTGATGACAAACCTCTGTTCAAGCCTGTCGCTCTCTGCTTGATTCGCTCTCATTTTGCATAATCTGAAAACAAATACATTTGCAAGATTAAATTAATTTTTATCCATAAACCGATTCGAAACAATGCATAGTTTTCATTTATGGAAAAAATATTCTGAAAAAAGTTTTATTTTGCTTTTTCGAAAAGAATTCATTATGTTTATTGAATGAACCTCGTACATAAGAACTTTCTAAACTTCCTTTAATCTGGCTCAGGGCCAAACTATTAGAGCATCTTGTTTGGATAATAGAGACTTTCAAGACGAGCTTACTCTTTATCGTTCTACAACAAACGGCTTGAAGATAAATACGAACAGAAATTGATTGATATATAGGAACGTAGAACAGGTAAGGGACAAAGCGTCATGCTGATAACTTAGACTCACAAAGCCGCAAAGATCAAAATTCGATATAGATCATTAAAGCAGTTGAAACCGATGTTCAGAAAGAGTTTATTCAATGACGAAGTATATTTATTGGCTTTTGAATGGTAAAAAAAAGCTATTTAAAAGAATCCTTGAAAAATCAACTTCTCATTTACTCATCCCACCCCCTAAACTCTTCCTAAAGACCTGAAAAGGATGGATGAATCATTTTTTGTTGTTTTATGGTTTTTGGGGGGTTGTTTTTGGTTTTTTTTTTGGTTTTTTGTTTGTTTGTTTTGTGTTTGTGTGTGGGGGGGAAAGAGGTTGTGCGGTACTGAAAGAGGGGAAGAGTTCTACTTAATGCTATTACGGTCGGGTTGTTGACGTATACTGTTCTTGCTTTCTATCTACCTTTGCCCATTGCACATCTTCCTTTTCCTCTTCCTCTTCCTCTGTTTTCCTTCTTTTTCTTCTTTATTCTCCACATTTTCTTAATCCACTTCGATCATAATTGAAATCATTATACTCTTCGATGTTACAATAAGTATGATGATAATATCAATAATATTAAGAAGAATTGGCCTGGTGCCAACCTAAGCTAAGTTTAGGAAACGACAACAAAAACAATAATAATAATGATAATACTCTGGGATGTTGAAATAAAAAGAGATTGCCCAATTCGGACCCCAAAACGAAACCTGGAAATGTGTTTTTGCAGATCACGGGTTAAAAGTAAAGGAAAGGTGAAAACTGAATAAATAGCAAGACTTGAACAAAGAGACTACAGCATCGTTGAGATCTGTCAGAATACTGAGAAGAGTCCTGGAGACCTAAGGAGACTTTCTGTCACTCAGTCTTCACTGAAAAACCACAAGTTAACCCTGATGTGAAAATTCTGCAATGAGTAGAAAAATAATAATACGCTTAAAAACCGCGTTTGCTTGCCATTAATCTCGATTCCAAATCAGGTCCTATTTACTGAATTTATCTTATAGTTAATAACAAATGAATAAATGAAACAGTTATTTCCTTTGAGAAATTATGATAATCAGGATGAGCACAATCACAGCCCCCTCCAGAAGCATAAAATAATTCTCTTTTAGTGTTCTGCTTTTACTCAATGTTGAATCACATAACTTTTACTTTTACATATGAAAATGGATTTTAGAATCTAAACTATGGAAATAATGATGTGATATTTTTCATAGACAGACAGAGTGTTCCTTCATCTTTAAAGACACCAATAAGATACCTAATTGTTGAAATTTGACGTCTGATTGATTTTTAAGAATAGGAAAATTTTATCGATTAAAAAAAGCAGTTTTGAGTTAAATTGGTTGTACAGCTGTAACATTTTGTGAGAAAATCAGAGACTGAAGTGGAAAGCAATCAGCTGGACGAGGGTTAGCAACCAAATTGTTACAAGTAAGCTGGTGTACACAGAATTATTGTTGCCTGATTTTCTGGCTGAACCGTGCGAGTGAGCATGAGCTTATCGCACTTTGCTAGGTTAGTTTATCCCTTCTCTGCTTAGCATGAAAAATCCCGACTTTTTAGGATGAAGGTACTTTGGTATGTAATGACAAAAGTATTAACAAGTAGAATCTTATTGATTTTTCTAATTAATTCAACAGTCTTTTTCTTTTTTGTCATATTTTTCTAAGCTATAAAACTTTATCCTTTCCCTCAAGCGTTATGTATATACTAACCTCTTCGCAGGAGCAGGATGTGACACAAGGTCAATTTAAAGCGGAGTTTGAATTCAGTATTTTCCTTCTCTCAGACCACTTTCCATACCAAGATTAGAGAGCCAAGTTTGCTCCATCATCATCATCATGTCATACCATCAGCACCGATATCACTGACCCTTTCTAGCCACCTCTCCCAATCTTTCATCGCTTCCGTTAGGTCCTCAGGGCTGCACTCCGTATCTTCACAGAGCTGCTGTATGTAGGTTCGAACTGGTCGCACTGCTTTCGCTCGACCATGTGAAGAGGTTCAAAGGAGTACATCACTTATGAGCTCATCCCTACTTCTCCAGTAGTGTCCTGCATCTCTGGTTCGTCTAATTTGGATAGTTTTCGTGATGGGTAGTAGATGGTCGTACAGCCGCTGCTTTGTGGGGTGCTGCCGCCAGGACTTGTTCAGTATTGCTCAGAGCATTCTTGTGTAGCTGCCGTTAAGCTTTTTCTCCAGACGTTTAGTTAGCATCCATGTAGTGCATCCATATAGCTGTATCGACACGATCGCTGCTTGGAAGAAACTGCGTTACCCATAACTGAAAGGAAAATAGTTGGTTTAATATCTTTCCTAAAGGTATTAACGCTAAGTGAAATGTGAACTTGCCTCATCCAGGATTCGAACTCAGGTCGCTGTGTCAATTTCCTGCGACGATCATCATTTTTCCACGAGTGTCCCCCTCTATCGTCATTGTCTTCTTCTTCTTCTTCTTCTTCTTCTTCTTCTTCTTCTTCTTCTTCTTCTGTTTAATCTTTCAAATTCTTTTTCCTCTCCATCTTTCTTTACTTTCCTATCATTCTTCGCTTTTATTCTTTGTTCTCTTCTTTCTCTTTCTCTTTTGCCAACATTTAATCATTTCTTTATGACTTTCTCCCCCACTTTATTTTACTTCTTCCTGCTTTTCTTTTTTCCTTTCCAACTGCAAACTCAAATCATCCATTTCTTCCTTCCAACCCCTCACCACCATCCCATCACCTTAGACAGTCTTAAGTATGCAAATTCTCAAATTAGCTACTATATTTGGCGACAGCCATCAAAGCAACTATGTCTGGG
Source organism: Sepioteuthis lessoniana (assembly GCA_963585895.1). Classification (NCBI taxonomy): domain Eukaryota; kingdom Metazoa; phylum Mollusca; class Cephalopoda; order Myopsida; family Loliginidae; genus Sepioteuthis; species Sepioteuthis lessoniana. The sequence goes on along the minus strand of OY757911.1, from coordinate 71,421,495 downwards.
GAAATGGTAAAAATTAGATTGCCCGTGAGCGTCGATTTCACGGTATTGATTAAGATCGCCTAATGACTTAGGCGAACAGATGAAAGGAAGGAACGGCTCGATATTTGATCTATGAGACCCGATGAGCTTGAGCTATTTTGCTGATTGATTTTTGTCATTCATAAGAATTCTGAATGACTGGTTTCTCACTCAACTAATATCAGTTTCAGCTGTAATGGACGTCAGATGATTAACCTATCAACGTGTATCTGTCAAATGAGAAACCTTATTTTTCTTTTTTCAATCAGACACCCAACTTGAAACTTTTATTTTTCTTCCGGGCATGAGTCAAACTTTTTCAGAACCTTCACATTCATGGACCAGTGTCTTGCAGGATCTTGTTGGATCTATGTCTATTCCTTAATATTACTTTGATACGATTCCTGACACTTTTTCTCAGACTGATGCATTCCATCTTTTTACATTTTATAGTTTCTTCAGATCTATGTAGTTTTGTAATTATATATATATATATATATATATATATATATATATATAACAGTGTCGTACGATCGGTGCTATCTTTTTATAAAGTTTTATCTATCTATCTATCTATCTATCTATCTATCTTAGTCTCTCTCTCTCTCTATCTATCAATCTATCTCTCACTGTACATATATAGCCCTGTTGGCTGGGGCTATATTATACACCGACTCCATATCTGCAGAGATGCAAGCCCTCCTCCAAAAAGTGTCCTGCTGGTGAGGCTTCAATAATGCGAGAGTTTTGGGGAATACGGAGTACGCCATCATTGGCATTGTTCCCACGCAATCCTCGTGGTCACGCCTAAGGCCCATACATTGCTCATGAACACGCCTCCCGTCTAGCATGTCTCCCACACAACTTCCATAACACTTTCGCTGAAGAATTATTTGCATTATGTTTACTTTAGAAAAAAGGTCTATTCTTTGTTATGACACCCACGCAATTTACACAATCCCAGTCAATATCCAACACCTGCTAACATTGAAACGTCCATGATAAAAATCAAAACAATTTGGGCATTGTCTGATTTGATACAATTCAGGCAACATCTTTATATTTTTGGCATTTTTACGATTTTACTGATTTTTGGGACAATTTAGGTATGGTCTCTAAGGTACAATGTTTTGACATTTAACATCTAACCAAGCCTATAACACAACCGCAACTCTTAACAAAAACTCAGCTCCATAAGCTCAGAGGTCGTTCATGAGCCTCAAATTAAGTTCTGCTTTTCATCATTATAAATTTTGATTCTTGAAAAAAATGCCTAACTTTAATTGGTATTTTAAAAAAAGAAAGGAAAAAGTAAAATATCCTGGTGATTTGTTAATGCGAAAATTATGTTTTTTCTTCCCTAATGAAAACAGAAATGCCGTCTTCGGGGGTTAAATTTGACATGAGAATGTGTCAGTTTTGTAAAAACGCGTAAAATTTTCCCAATGAGATTATTTTTATACAGCCTAAACCATAACGTAATTGATAATCTAAAATACGTGTGGTCACAAAAAGCTGTATCTTTTAAACATTTTTCTAAATATAATTCACAAATTTATTTGAAATTGGTAAAAAAAAAAAAGTCAAATGATGATACGTCTATCCGTACTTCCAATTTTGTTCACACACACACACACACACACACACACACATATATATATATATATATATATATATATATCGCATGTCCTAGCAATACATTTAAAATACACTCAGTTTGGAAGAATTAGAATTAAATAGGTTGGAAAAAGAGGTATTGGTCTATTTTTCATTACCTGAATCTATCTATCTATTTATCTATCTTCAAGTCTTTATGTCTTCTGAATTCTATTCGTATTAACGAGGAACATTTAACGCTTTGAACTCACTACTCCCGATATTTCGAACTGGACGTTATTTTCCAATGATACAAAAATCCTATATTTCATGCTGAGTGATATACTGCTGGGCACAGGAAAGCTAATACTTTGAGTTCAAGAAGATCCCTTCATATACCCATTATAAAAAATAAACTTAATGTAACAATTCGGAACCCTTCTTTTATTGGAATATATCATAAAGCATATATATCGACTTCGTTAAATAAAGTTTGAATGTATTTTCTATTTTATATACAGAATAGCAAAGTCTAAAAAAGGACTAAGAGAGAGAAGAATTAAGTTGGCATTAGGTAAAATATAGATGGTAAATTTAAAAGTTTTAATTGCATAACGCTCTCTGTTGACTGGCTATTTTGACAAAAATAACTAAGAACTAATATGTCAGTAGAATATACACACACACACACATATATATATATAGTCGGCTACAGGCATCGATGGCAACTGTAACAGTTTCAAGGAAACTACTTCCCTACGCACACTCTGTTTGCAAAACTCCTTAGCGTAGTGATACCATAAAACATTTACTTCGAGTCCTGGACTATTTCTCTACGCGCAAGATTAAAACCCCTTGGCGCAAGAATACACACACACTCTGCCTATTTGGAATAAATATGCCTTAACTAAAGCACACATGCCTTATGTTGTTCTTAAGCCTACTAAGCTTACTAATACCCACAGCAACAATATATTACATGGTGGCGGCTGGGATGATAAAAAAAAAGACATTTAAAGACTTAAAAAACGAAAACAACATTTAAAGGTTTAAAAAACGAAAATAACATTTAAAGAAACAAACCGAAGATACTTCTAGACAAAAAGCCCAACAAACCAACTCGGAAAAAAAAGCAACAAAACGTTGTCTTTTTACAGAATTTCAAGAAAAAAACATATCAGGTAAATAATTCAAACTCTTTTTAATTACAGCCACGTGCGTCGTTTTTTTTTTTTACGTGATACAGCTATCTTGAATTTGCATTTTTTTTTGTAAACACGTTCAACGTAGAACATTTATGATGGCTAATAATGATATCCCTTATATGGACTGTCAATCCTCAAATCTAACTGAAACATTTAAATTGTTTAAACAGCAGATGGAGTTGGATTTTGTTGTCAATAAAATAAAGATAGAACAACAAGTAAACTACATAAAATTTATTGTTGGGAATGAAGGATTAAAAAAATACAACACATGGTTATTAACAGAGGAAGAAAAACGTACTCCTGAAATTATTTTTAATAAGTTCATTGAACAACTGGGACCGAAAGAAAATTTTAGAATAAACCATTTGAAATTAATGACTTATAAACAGGAAGCTGAAGAATCGTTAGACGACTTTGTCAACAGATGCAGGCGAATGACTCAGAGATGTTTGTTAACAGAACATAAACTATAGCAACGGATAATAGACATCATTATTGCCAGTACTTCCATTGCAGACTTCCAAAAGAAGTTACTAAGAAAAGACAAAACTCTAACCCTAGAAGAAACTGTTAGGATTGGCAAAACATATGTAGCTTCCAACATTCACATTAAACAACTGAGGGCTATGGTGAATAATAATAATGTAGATAATACAAATATACAAGCCATAAGAACACTATGTCAAATAAATTTCTCAAATGTGGTAAAAGCCATGCTTTTCACCGTGAAGCTTGTCCAGCATTCGGATTAAAATGCAACACATGTGGTAAAGCAAACCACTGGGCATCAGTATGTTTGTCACACGGAACAAAACCACAACAAAGGCCGAGGTCAAAAAGCAGAGAATACAAAAAACCAAAATCTCACTATCAACCACAATATAGGGGGAAACGGTACGTGAAAACTGATGCAGTATACAACAACATAGAAGCTGAGGAACAAATGAAAACCTTGACGTTCAACTGTATTAATATGACCCATAGAGATGAAGCTTTCGTACTCATTAACATTAAATTGCCAAATCGAAATGGCATCCACAAGTTGCGTCTGAAGATCGACACAGGGGCGCAAGGGAACATCCTACCAGTTTCTACATTCCGTAGAATGTTCCCAGAAAAACTGGACGCAGATGATTTCCCAAACATAAAAAAACAATTCATCAACAAAAAACTGATAGCTTATAACGGCACACCAATAAAATGCTTTGGTAACATCAAAATACCTTGTCAATACAACAAATCAGACTGGTACGTTAGCACCATCCACATTGTGGACGTAAAAGGGCCAGCAGTAATAGCGCTACCATCGCCGGAACAGCTCAAACTAATTACCCTTCACTGCACAGTCAAGAAAGAAGATGCATTCCAAACTCCTGCAGCAACACCGATAAATGAAACCAAAGACTTGATGCAGATGTATCCTGATCAGTTTGACAAAATTGGCTCCATGCCAGGTGCAGTCAGACTATCGGTCAACAAAAACATACATCCACATATTGACGCACCTAGAAAAAACCTAATTGCACTTAAAGACTATGTAAAACAGGAGCTTGATAACATGTTCAAAAATAAGATAATAAGAAAATGAACCAAGGCTGATCCAGTACTTGATCAACTATAAGGAATCATAACAGCAGGATGGCCAGACTCAAATAAGGATTTACCACCGATTATACGGTCATACTGGCCATACAGAGATGAACTATCTATCAACGATGGAATCATCATGAAGGGGTCAAGAATTATTATTCCTGAAACCCAACAAAGCACTATCTCGGACCAGCTACATTTCAGCCATCAAGGTGTTGAAAAAACACGTTTTCAAGCCAGATACGCTGTATACTGGGAGCGAATTAATGCAGATATCGAGAACATGATCAAGAATTGTTCAATATGCCAGGAGAGCCTTCCGGCACTACCAAAGGAAACTTTACAGCCACATGACATCCCCAGCAGAGCATGGGAAGTTGTCGGCACATATTTGTTTAACTGCAATAATCATGAATATCTGATAATTGCAGATTATTACAGTAAATTCCCTATTATACCGAAAATGAATGGCCTGACAACAAGCAATATGGTCATATCAATAATGAAGCAAATATTCTCTGAACATGGTATTCCCAGCACAGTTGTTAGTGACAATGGACCTCAGTACTTCAGTGAAGCGTTCAAAGGATTTGCCCAACAATGGCAATTTGATCCCATCACATCATCACCAAAGTTCCCAAAATCAAATGGTTTTATTGAAAGACAAATCCAGACAATTAAAAGAGCTCTAATTAAGACTACGCGAGTAGGAAGAGATCCTAACTTAGCAATGCTGTATTTGCGAACAACACCAATCAACCACAACCTTACAAGTCCAGCTGAACTCTTAAAATATCGCATTTTAAGATCAAACTTAATTGCCAGAGTTTCAACCCCAAGATTTTCCAACACTGATCATATCCGTGAAGAGCTGAAACACGGACAGGATATGCAGAAAATGTATCATGATAGAACAGCTCATAATCTACCACCACTTGTCCCTGGGCAAGATATACGTATATTGGTTAACCAAACTGGGAAATGGGAACCAGTAACAATCACAAGTAGATGTGCAGAATCCAGATCATACATCCTTCAACTCCCAGATGGATCATCAAAAAGACGAAACAGAGTCTAAATAAGAGCAGCTGAAACATCCAGCCATCAACAGGTTCATTTTAATGACCACATCACTTCATTGCAAAAAGAACTTACAAATATAAAAAACATCTCACACCAGAGAAGTATAAAACAGTCAACGTGTAACACAAGAAGGGGCCGTGAAATACACAGGCCAAAAAGATATAAAACAAATAAACAAAGAATATAGCATCACCCTTTGTTTCCATTGGTAAGGGGGATGTCGTAATAACACGGACTATTTCTCTACGCGCAAGATTACAACCCCTTGGCTTAGGAATACACACACACTCTGCCTATTTAGAATAAATATGTCTTAACTAAAGCACGCACGCCTTATGTTGTCCTTAAGCCTAGTCAGCAATACTAACATCCACAACAGCAATATATTACTGGCTTAAGATAGCCGAGTCGACTGGGGCTATAGAATATACCGACCATCTCTGTAGAGATGTAAGGCTCCCGCAACGAAACAAATCTAATAGTGAGGCTCAAATAATGCTGGAGCTTCGGAGAATTTGGTGTACCCTTCATTACCATTGCTCCCAGGCCCACTCAGGTCCGGGGTGACAGCACCTGATAGTGTCCTATCAATGGGTCGAATAAACTTGTTTGACATTTAAACTGTGGGCAAAAAATCACTAAAATTAAATTAAATTAAACTAAATAAAATTGTTTTATATAGAACTGTTTTATCATTTAACTATGTGTAAACAAATGACTAATGTTTAATTGAATTGTTAGTGATACATAGGAGTACTTAAAATATTTAACTTAGTTGATTTATGCTAAACTGAATTGTTATAAATAGAATGTTTGATCATTTAACAGTGTGTGTCAACAAACTGTGTTTACAAATTGTATTTAAAATGTATGTAAAAACAGGATTTGGCATTAAATAACCAACAATAGTTGATATGCCATGAAACCAAACGAAACCAAACTGACGTAAAATAAAATGTGCCAGAATAGTTTGCAGGTAATTCCATTTTTAAATGAGTTTGAACTCGTTTGTTTGAATACCAGTATTGCTATTGTTTCGCCACAGTTAAATGGTTTCAGTTATTTCTATCTAACACAAATAATTCTATTCAATATTAACCATTTGTTTGCACACAGTGAAGTGGCTACTAGTATTACTATTTAACAGTACTTTTTATATTGAACACTCTTCATTCATTTACCTTCAGTCAAATGGTTCCATTTATTGCAATGTTATACAGATATTTCAGTTTAGTCACACAGTTAAAGGGTTTCAACTATTGCTATTTGCCACGAATAATTCTATTCATCATTACTCATTTGTTTGCATACAGTCAAATTGTTCCAAGAATTACCATGTATCAATAACAATTCAACTAGACATTAGTCCTTTTTACACACAATTAAATGATCAAACAATTCTATTTCTAACAATTCAATTTAGCATATCATTTCTTTGCACAGTTTAAATGTCAAACAGTCCTATTTTACCCATCGATTAGGACCCTATCAAGTGCAACCACTCAGTGTGTACCTGGTAGAAATGGAAATGAAGAGGCACTCAACACACCCCAAAACCCTGAAACTGTAGCCTCACCATTAGATAATTTTGTGTCATATTCAGGACACCCGTTGGTGGGGAGTCATACCCCTCTCCAGAGACGAAGTCAGAGTATTCTGAAGCCCCAAAGACTCGGCTAACTGTTTTGGTTTGATTCCTCTTGTAACCTAAAACTTATTTTTGATTGGCCAATGGGAAATTTATCAAAATAGCATAAAAACAATAAAAGGATGGGTAATAACCAAGAAAAAAAATGAGTTCTTAAAACGTTAAATTTTAAAAAGTTAGTGAAAGAATTGGTGAATGTATGAATGACTTAAAGAAAAAAAAGCTTATTGTGACTGAGCGAGTGAGTGACAGAAGGAAGGAGAGTGCCTTCGTGAATGTGTGAATGGTTTAATGATAGAATAAAAGAAAGTACAAAGCTTATAATAAGGGAGTAAGCGAGTCACAGAAGGAAGGAGGGTGCTTTCATGAATGTGTGAATGGTTTAATGATAGAACAAAAGAAAGTACAAAGCTTATTATAAGTTAGTGAGTAAGCGAATGACAGAAGGAAGGAGAGTGCCTTCGTGAATGTGTGAATAGTTTAATGATAGAATAAAAGAAAGTACAAAGCTTATTATAAGTGAATGAGTAAGCGAACGACTGAAAGAAGGAGAGTGCCTTCGTGAATGTGTGAATGGTTTAATGATAGAATAAAAGAAAGTACAAAGCTTATTATAAGTGAATGAGTAAGCGAACGACTGAAAGAAGGAGAGTGCCTTCGTGAATGTGTGAATGGTTTAATGATAAAATAAAAGAAATACCAAGCTAATTATAAGTGAGTGAGTAAGGGAGTGACAGTAGGAAGGAGAGTGCCTTCATGAATGTGTGAATGGTTTAATGATAGAACAAAAGAAAGTACAAAGCTTATTATAAGTTAGTGAGTAAGCGAATGACAGAAGGAAGGAGAGTGCCTTCGTGAATGTGTGAATAGTTTAATGATAGAATAAAAGAAAGTACAAAGCTTATTATAAGTGAATGAGTAAGCGAACGACTGAAAGAAGGAGAGTGCCTTCGTGAATGTGTGAATGGTTTAATGATAGAATAAAAGAAAGTACAAAGCTTATTATAAGTGAATGAGTAAGCGAACGACTGAAAGAAGGAGAGTGCCTTCGTGAATGTGTGAATGGTTTAATGATAAAATAAAAGAAATACCAAGCTAATTATAAGTGAGTGAGTAAGGGAGTGACAGTAGGAAGGAGAGTGCCTTCATGAATGTGTGAATGGTTTAATGATAGAACAAAAGAAAGTACAAAGTTTATTATAAGTTAGTGAGTAAGCGAATGACAGAAGGAAGGAGAGTGCCTAAGTGAATGTGTGAATAGTTTAATGATAGAATAAAAGAAAGTACAAAGCTTATTATAAGTGAATGAGTAAGTGAGTGACAGAAGGAAGGAGAGTGCCTTCGTGAATGTATGAATGGTTTAATGATAGAAAAAAAGAAAGTACAAAGCTTATTATAAGTGATTGAGTAAATAAGTGACTGGAAGGAGAGTGCCTAAGTGAATGTGTGAATTGATTAATGATAGATTAAATAAAACTAGAAGAAATGCGAAAACGATACAATAAATTTGCATATAGATGGTTTAGTACTTTGAGCCCATTACACAAGTATACCAGTAGTACTTTTATTTCCTTCTACACACAGCATAACATCTGTTTATCAGTGCCAAGATCACGCTCAAACGGCAGAGGGTAAATTTAGACTCAAACGCTCTGGGCAAGTGTTAAAAAAAAGGAATGTAAAAAAAGGAAGGGAAAGAAATGTTTTAAATTTTAAGTCAAGGTTAGTTAAGAGAGAGATAGAGAGAGAGAGCGGGGAGAAAGAGAAGATAAATGACAAAGAAAAGAAAGAAAGAAATCTTAAAAAGAAATAAAATTTGGGGATATTGAAAAACTTGATATCTACGGAATTATAATTAAAGAACAAAAATTTTATTTTTAATTGAATTTATTTTCTAAAATCAGCATCTCCTTGGAATTCATATATATCCGTAAATATTTTTCAAATAGTAATGATGATATCATAAATAGGAAGTTCTATTTTCCAAAAGAGTCAATAAATTAAATGCAGTATCTTAAGGAAAAAAGTGCCTTCACTAAAATTGAAACGTTGTTAACTTGACACTATTTGATTGTTAAAGGAACTTTAAAAACAAAAACGTTGAGACATGACATCCGGTAGAGACAGCAAAGTCGACAATTTATCTGGCTTATATAGAATTCTTGAACTGTTTTCTTTATTAACTGTTTTTGTGAAGAAATAAGAACTTCCGTCTACAAATGATTACTGACGCATGGAATATTAAAACACAATAGAACCAATGTCAAATTGAAACTCAAGTGAGGAAGAAGTAACTTGTTAACCCTCTATACGACGACAGTTGCCTGTTTTCATTAGAAAATAATTCAAATTCAAAGAAACCTACTTAAAAGAAAATAAGTGAGAAATGTATTATGAATTGTCTCTATGTTTTCATTGATAAAAGTCTTCGTTTTCAAATTTGAACAGAAGATTTGACTCTATGCTGCACAACAGAATTTTTGTTTATTTACAAAGTGTAGCATTGTTGCCTTCTGTAGCTTTACAGCTTTGAGTAGCATGGCAGTTTAAACCAACACCGGATTGGTTTGAAGATGCATCTGTTCAGAAAATCGCTTGTGGCTGAATGCATATGAAATGGAATGGCCGAAATCGTCTTGAAGTGTTGGGTCCATTTAGAAATTTGTTAATAAAGCTCTACCTGACAAAAAAGGAAGTTCGATGTCCAGTTAGAAAATTGTTAGTGGAGCTCTTTACCAAAAAAAAGTACGGGTTTGAATTTTAAAAATTGTTAGTGAAGCTCTCTACCTGACAAAAAAAGGAAGTACGTTGTCCAATTAGAAAATTGTTAGTGAAGCTCTCTACCTGGCAAAAAAATGAAGGATAGGGGTCAATTAAAAATTGTTAGTAGAGCTCTCTACCTGACAAAAAAGGAAGTACGTCGTCCAATTAGAAAATTGTAAGTGAAGCTCTCTCTTGGCAAAAAAAATTGATGGATAGGGGTCAATTAAAAATTGTTAGTGGAGCTCTCTACCTGAAAAAAAGGAAGTACGTTGTCCAATTAGAAAATTGTTTGTGAAGCTCTCTACCTGGCAAAATAAAATGAAGGATAGGGGTCAATTGAAAATTGCTAGTGAAGCTCTCTACATGGCAAAAAAAAATTGAAGAATAGGGCTCAATTAAAAATTTTTAGTGAAGCTCTCTACCTGACAAAAAAAGGAAGTACGTTGTCCAATTAGAAAATTGTTAGTGAAGCTCTCTACCTGGCAAAAAAATGAAGGATAGGGGTCAATTAAAAATTGTTAGTGGAGCTCTCTACCTGACAAAAAAGGAAGTACGTCGTCCAATTAGAAAATTGTAAGTGAAGCTCTCTCTTGGCAAAAAAAATGAAGGATAGGGGTCAATTAAAAATTGTTAGTGGAGCTCTCTACCTGAAAAAAAGGAAGTACGTTGTCCAATTAGAAAATTGTTTGTGAAGCTCTCTACCTGGCAAAATAAAATGAAGGATAGGGGTCAATTAAAAATTGCTAGTGAAGCTCTCTACATGGCAAAAAAAAATTGAAGAATAGGGCTCAATTAAAAATTGTTAGTGGAGCTCTTTACCTGACAAAAAAAAGGAAGTTCGTTGTCCAATTAGAAAATTGTTAGTGAAGCTCTCTACCTGGCAATAAAAAGAAGGATACGGCTCAATTAAAAATTGTTAGAGAAGCTCTCTACCAGGCAAAAAAAGATGGAAGGGTATCAATTAGAAAATTGTTAGTAACCTCTTCATATGACAAAAAAGGAAGTATTGGACCTACTTAAAAAAATTGTTAGTGTTGGTCTCTACCGAATAAAAAAGGGAGTGTAAGGCTCAGTTAGAATAATTAATAGTAATGCTCTTTTCCAAACAAAAAAGAAAGTATGTGGTTCGATAAAAAATTGTTAGTGGAGCTCTCTGAAATGAAATGAAATGAAAAAGGGAGTGTAAGGCTCAATTCAAAAAAAATGTTAGAAAGGCTCTCTTCCAGACAAAAAAGGAAGTAATGTGTCCAATTAGAAACTGGTAAGCAGAATCACTAATAGACAAAAAAGTGTAAGGCACAATTAGAAAATGGTTAGTTATTCTCTCTTCCAGACAAAAGAGGAAGTACGGTGTCCTAATAAAAAAGTGTTAGTGTGAAGCTCTCTCCCTGACAAAAAAGGATGTTAAGGACTCAATTAAAACATTGTTAATGGAACTCTATACCTGAAAATAAGGAAGTACGGGGCTCAATAAGAAAATTGTTGGCAAGGCTCTCTACCTGACAAAAAAGAAAGTACAGGACTCAATTAGAAAATTGTTAAAGAACACTCTACTCGACAAAAAAGTACGGAACTCATTTTGAAAATGACAAAAACGGAAGGACTGAGCCAATTTAGAGAATTTTAGTGGAGCTCTCAACCTAACAAATAAAAATGAATTGAAGGGTTCAATTAGAAAATTGTTAGTAATGCCCTCTTCCAGAAAAAAAAGCAATTAGAAAATTGTTAGTGGAGCTCTCTACTGGAAAAAAAGGAAGTAAGGGTCTCAATTAAAAATTGTAAATGAAGCTCTCGATCAGTTATAACATGAAGTGTAAGGATCAATTAGAAAATTGTTAGTGAATCTCTCTATCTGATAAAAAAAAAGAAGTGGAAGGCTCAATTTAAAAAAATTAGTGGGGCTCAATATCTGACAAAAAAAGAAGTCTAAGGATCAATTAGAATATTGTCAGAGGAGCTCTCTACCTGACAAAAAAAGAAGTACGAGGCTCAGTTAGAAATTTGTTAGTAAAGCTCTCTACATAAAAAAGGAAGTACGGGTTTCAATTATAAAATTGTTAGTGGAGTTCTCTACCCAACAAAAAAAAAAAAGAAGAATAACTATCGTCCCGCAGTCTTTTCTCAATTTGGCAAATTGTTTTATCGTACCAAAATAAATCTAAACCCAATAATCAAAGACAACAAGTGTGTAACATTTTCAACAGTTTTACTTACCAAATAGTAGCACCGTTCCTGAACAAATAATCATTTTAAGAAACTTTATTTATTAATAAATACAAATAAAAGAAATTAAATCAATTCAAAATTTAACCTTATAAAGATCACTTTAATATTTGCAAGCAATACTGGGTGCTGGACTCATGTAAAGTAATCGATATATCTTCTACATGTCGTAAAAGAAATGGTTCTCATAATAAACAGAAGAGATATTGCAGAGAGCAAGAGGTGTATACAAGCATTTGGCATGCCATTTCATCAATGTCTCTACTTCGAAGCTGTGGGGTTCCGGAAAAATAGAAACGAAGAGTGCAGCTTAATATATTAGATCTTATTTGCAGGTGTACGTCAATATAATAACAAAAAGGAGTGAGTTGTAAAACCTCTTGCTGTGAAACCAACGCCATATTATGAAAAACTCCAAGTAAATGGAAGTTTTGGATATATAGAAATAAAGCTTTCTTTATCTCTCTTCCCCTTTACACTCACACATATGTGTGTGTATGCATGTATATATCGTCATCTACAGACAAAATATTTCGTTGTATCACAACTCATCAGTGTGGCTAGACAAGCTAGATGATTGAAACTGCGATTGAAAACCGGCTGATTTTACGCCAGTCCGTTATCTTACCGCAAAGCTAAGGAATTATACGTATATATATTATTTTCCTTTGTTTACCTATACGCTTAACAGCTACTAGAGTGATCATTTCATTTGAAGATATTTGCTTAAGATGAATGGCAACCGGTAATTCCTCGCGAAATTGCACAAATCTATATGTTCTACAAAATTCCCTACAGTGTAACTAAGATAGAATTTCGTGATGTGTGCTTACGAGCAAAACGTCACTTCTGAATCAAACAAATTCTTGATAGAACCAAGATAATTATGAAATGCTAAATTAACTTGTTTAATAAACCGAAGCATCAATATTATCACGGAGTTATTTTTTGTGTGACAAATGAGAATATTTATTTTGTGTTTTGTTTGTCTCAACTAGTTTCGACCTCATGTCGTCGTCAGAACGAAGTTGTTTATGAAGAAAGTTTTATAAGAAAGTTTTTCAAAAATACTTTTTAACAAGGATAAATTATGTAATAGAAACGACTAAAAAATTTATGAGCACAGTAGCATAATCATTTTTTCAATAAAAAACACCTACACACACACACACACACACACATATATATATATATATATATATATATATATATATATATATATATATATATATATTGCAATACATAGGGAGAACAAATCAACGATTAGAAGCAAGAATTAAACATGTGCCTACGAAAATACAGCTAGCAAACTACTTTGCTGACCATATTGATAATACATGCGGGTCTGCTATAGCGAAACACCTTTTAAGTAACCATGATTGTGCCTCATCCTTCAGTATGGACCTATTTACTATTTTAAGTAGGTCCCACTCAGATTTCCACCTTAAAATGTTAGAGACCATTCATATTTTGACCCCTAAACCGTCCCTCTGTAAGCAGAAGGAATGTTTATTGGGTCTTAATTTGATTACAATTTAACATTCCCTTCCTCGTGATATTTTTCTAACATTACAAAGTCTAATTCCTCCCTTTTGTCTTAATCGTTGTCCTAGTTTAACTGTGACTCGGTAAGACCGAAACCAGTTAGTTGTTCATTTTCATTTTTTAACATGAATAAATTTGTTCTTTTTGTTAAGTTTAATATATATATATATATATATATATATATATATATATATATATATATATATATATATGTATATTAGGAATAATTCAAATGTATTTAGTCTAATTCTTTATATTTTTCTCAAGTTAAAATTTACAATTTGAAATTGAATGAAGACATGTACCTAACTAGGAACTTCTCTAAGTGATTATTTCATAATACAGAATTTTACTGGTTATACACACTAAATCTGCTTTTTACGCGTATCTTATTTCCAAAGCTGAAACCTCATCTCATCCTTTAAATTTGAGCACGTAGCGGGCATTTAATAATATCAAAAGTTTTAGTGGTTCCTCGAACACACAATACGTATATGTTTGACTGTATTATTATTACTCATTAGAATTTTTCACATCAGCGTAAGCTGATGGTCTTTCACTGGAGATTGAATGACAGCAAGTCTCCACAAGTCTCCAGGGCTCTTCTCAGTATTCTGTCCGTTTTCAATAATGCTGTTGTTTGGATGGACTCCACTCGGCTGCTAACTTCCAAATATTCCAGGCCCTTTAATAATCCTTTAGATATCGTGCCAAAAGCACCTATCACAATTGGTATTATTATTATTATTATTATTATTATTATTATTATTATTATTATTATCTCATTTGAGAATGTTTTGCCTCATTACTCTTCTCAGTATTGTGGACGATCTTAATAATTCAGTAGTCTGGATGTTCTCTACTTGTCCTCTTATTTCTAAATCTTCCTGTCCCTTTACTGATCATTTGAGGATTGTTTCAAGTGCACCAATCACAATTGATATCATCGTCACCTTCACGTTCCAAAGTTTTTTTTTATTTCTCTAGCAAGGTCTAGGTACTTATCTCTTTTTCGCTTTCTTTTATTTTCACTCTGAGGTCTGTTGGGAAGGCAAAGTCCATTTTCGGCAGTTTCTCTTTTTTATTTTTATTTTATTTTTGACAATCACGAAGTTTATTCGTTCGACTGAGATTAGGTGATCAGTTTGTATCTCAAAATCTTTTATTATTATTATTATTATTATTATTATTATTATTATTATTATTATTAAATTGAACTTGCTACTTTCAACCATATAACTGGGTATAACGTTTTAGCTTTAGAAAGGAAATCTTGATATCAAATAATTGCTTGCAAGCAAATGATTATAAACAAATACAAAAGTAGAATTTTAAAAAGAATTTGTGTGAAACAGTAAAAATAAAATCATTATCACGATCAAACAAATGAATCAAATTTCGGCATTAAACAACTCATAACGATTTGATATGCCGTTAGCCAAACAAATAAAACACTCAATTTTATCCTTAAAATAATAATAATAATAATTAGAAAACAAAAATGAGAACAAAAGCAATTGTATGGATATTTCAAACGGCAAACAAACAAAATCTCCCTAAAAAGAAATTGGGCATGGTCTAGATAGCCCCCCGGCTTTTTAGCTGGGCCGTCTGGCATTCGTGCCGGATGGGTGCTCGAAACCAAGAGCAGACTCGGGGCCGAATAGGCCCCCAGCTTCGGCTGGGCAACCTTCGGGTGGGCGAGCTGCACTTTTGTCCCCTTTGTACGGCACTAGACCAAGCGTCTAGTTTAAGCCGTTAACTGGCATACGTGCCCGGACCCACATTTGGGTTCGTGAAACTGCTTGCCTCATCAGGCTCACATTGCACTAAGTGAGCCGATGAGCAGCACAGACAAGCAGGGTTCGAGTCTCGGCTCGTTCCCGACCTACCCCTCCCCTTTATCCCCACTTTAATAGGCCTTCGGGCTTTTGACCTTGTGTCAAGTCGTGTCTGGTGGGAGGCAGCGACAAATACATGGTCTAGATAGGCAAACATAAAGAGAGAAACTGAATCGCTTCAAATAGCCACACAAAACGACACCCTAAGGACAAACTACGTTATAGACAAGACACAACAAAATAGAAAGTAGAGGTTATGGGGTGATTGAGACGAAATGATCAATCATATTATAAGGGAATGCATTAAATTAGCGTAAAAAGAGTATAAGACAAGACACGTCTCTGTGGGGAAATTGATCTACGGGAAATAGTGCATGAAATGGAAATTTGACTCTCCGAACAAGTGGTATGTGCACAACCGAGAATCCGTCATAGAAAATGGGACGCACAAAATTCTCTGGGGTTTGGGGATACCAAGCGGATCACCTAATCGTGACCAGATAATCAGACCAAGTGATATTCAACAACAAAAAAAAATGATCTGTCGAATAGCAGACTTAGTCGTTGCAGCAGACCACAGATTAATATTAAAGTTGAAAGGAGGAATAGATATCTGGACCTAGCTAGAGAACTGAAGAAGCTAGGGAACATAAAGGTGACGGTGATACCAATTGTTGTTGGTACACTTGGAACGATCCCCAAAGGATTAATGAAGGGACAGGAAGACTTAGAAACCAGAGGACGAGTAGAGACAATCCAGACTACAGCCTTGGTTTGGCGACCAGTCTAGGAAAAGGAAAACTTGGAATTCAAACCTTTTAAACTCCGCTTAAAAATTGGCCTTATGTCACATCCTGTCCGAGCAGAGAGGTTGGTGAATACATACTAAGATCAGCTAGAATACTGAGAAGTGTCCTGGAGACTTGAAGAGACTTGCTGTCTCACAAACTCCTATGAAACCCATCATTGTTGATGTGAAAAGCTCTCGAAGGAGTAAAATAATAAAAATTGAAATCTGAGCATTCAGTCGCCGGTGTAATAACGGTTGTAAGGACCTGGTACTTTTTTCCTTTGCCTATCCATGCACTCAATTTTACCAGCTTTAAACTAGCCATTGTGCCACCTATTCACCTGAGATATCTTTAAATACTTAGATTTAAATACTTAAATTTCATAGACTCCGTGCCGCTTCATGTTATCGCCGTTATTTAAGCAAAGGGAGTAGTTACGCAATACCAGATAGTCGATTCAATCTTTTAAAAATCAGCTTAGAGAAAGCAGAAGTGAGATTTTACTTATGTATTTTCTTTTCTTGTCAATCTTTTAGAGAAAATGAACATTTGTTTCGTTTACGACCAGCTTCGTTCTTGTCTACTTTCGTTTGTTCAATAAGGAACAAAATTAAATTCATTTGGAATAAATGAGTGAATTAAAGACTTTAAAAAGTGAATAAAATCGAAAAACATTTTGATTAAAACAAGAGATACAAAAGAGACAAACAGATAGACTGCAACCATAAGTTAATTAATTATCTCTGACAATAATTTAATTTGTAAATTCATTATTTGGTCACTTTCATAAATGGCATTAAACAAAATACGTGCCCTCTGTCCGCTCGCACATAATACATGAACGCGCTAACACCTGAAATGAGTAGCAGGTTCATTTCGTTCGATATATGTTTTTAGAAGAGAAAATAATGATAACGTGACTTATCAGAAGGATAGATAGAAAGAAGAAGAAGAAGAAGAAGAAGAAGAAGAAGAAGAAGAAGAAGAAGAAGAAGAAGAAGAAGAAGAAGAAGCACAGTGGAGTATTTAAGAGATTGATAGAACAAGAACAGACGAATAATCACGACAACCATAGTTGTGCAGAGGTCACTCAAAAAACGTATTTCCTTGTATGTGCTATCAAATATAAATGCTATGAAAGAGAAAAAAAAAAGAGATTTTTAAAATGGGTGCAGTGGTATCCGAGTGGTGATAGACAAAACAAAAACCTTCATCCATATCGTCAACTGGTATCGGCACTAGAGGCTGTCATGAAAAGCAAAAAAAAAAAAAAAGATTTACATCCAGACTGACCACCGCATCCAAGGGTAAAGATTTTTTTTTTTTTTTGATAATTATACTCTGCTGAAATGAGATGATCAGAAAGTAAGAATTTTTGTTGTTTTAAATTATGCTTATAAGTTGTTTTTAGTTCGGAGTTGTTTTTGCTGCTTTTAATGCTGTGAGTTTCTTTTGGTGCAAATTGCTTTGAGTGAAGCATATAACAATCAAGTTTCAGTATGATTGGGTTGCACTCATTCTGCAAGTTGCCTTGAAGGCAAATTTACTTGCGTACTAACATATAAAATATATATTGGGTGACCATATTCTGTTATGCACCATGGCAAACTTGGTGTACAACAGAAAAAGGTTGCCTTGGGTGCATAAAGTTGCCCTGGGTGCATATATTTAACTAGGTAATTTAGAGCAACAGGGTGGACCTAAGGCAACTTGGTGTACAACAGAATATGGTGCACAAAAATTGCATGAAAGATATGATTTGCCATATGTGCACATATTTAACTTGGGAACATATTTGCTTGGGAGCAAATACGTGGTGTGCTCCAACTTTATGTTATCACATGTTATCTTGGTGCAACTCACCCAAAGATCACCCAAGAAAACTTGGCGCAATATTGCATGCAACTTGTTAGGTTCACCAAATTGCCTTGATGCAACCAAGTTGCCTTGGGAGCATATTGTTGGTGCACCCAACAATATTTCGTGCACCTGTATGCCCCCAAGGCAACTTGGTGTATACGCAACCAAGGTTGCCTTGGGTGCAACAAAGTTGCATTATGTGCAACCAAGGCGACTATATGCACCCAAGGCAACAATACATATTGTCCCCAAAGCGACTCTTGCCTTGGTGCACCAGGTTGCCTTGGGCAAGTGGCCTTGGATGCACCAGGTTGCCTTGGGTGCATTAAGTTGCCTTGGACAACTATAGTTGCAACTCTATGCACCAACTCTATGCACCAACACCCAACTTGTTACACCCAAGGCAAGCTGGTACAACCAAGCAACTATATTCACCCAAGGCAACTATATGCACCCAAGTTGCCTTGAGTGCATATTGCTTTCACAAGTTGCCTAGGGTGCATATAGTTGCCAAGGCATCCCAGGCAAGTTGCCTTGGTGTTAGTTGCCTTGTTAGTAGTCTTGTACTCTCACACAAATCAACCAAGACAACTCTATGCACAACAAAGTAATATGCACCCAAGGCAACTTGGTACAACCAAGCAATATGCTATATGCAAGTTGCCTTGGTGTACAACAGAATATGTGCAAGTGTCCTTGGGGGCATATATGCAAGTTGCCTTGGGTGCATATGTAAGTTGCCTTGGGTGTACCAAGTTGGGTGTTCCATCTTTGGTGTAAAAATTGTCTTGGTGTACTTGGTGTACTTTGTGTCTTATCACCCAAAGCAACTTGGTGCATACATTCTGTTGCCTTGGGTGCACGAAGTTGCTCTACCAAGTGCCTTGGGTGTACCAAGTTCCTTGGGTGTACCGAGTTCGGTGTACCAAGTTGCCTGGGGTGCGTGGGTGCATATAGTTGCCCAAGGCAACCTTTGGTGCTTATAATTGCCCAAGGCAACTCTCCAAGGTGCCTTGGGCAATTATAAGCACCAAAAGTTGCCTTGGGCAACTATATGCACCCACGCACCCCAGGCAACTTGGTACACCGAACTCGGTACACCCAAGGAACTTGGTACACCCAAGGCACTTGGTAGAGCAACTTCGTGCACCCAAGGCAACAGAATGTATGCACCAAGTTGCTTTGGGTGATAAGACACAAAGTACACCAAGTACACCAAGACAATTTTTACACCAAAGATGGAACACCCAACTTGGTACACCCAAGGCAACTTACATATGCACCCAAGGCAACTTGCATATATGCCCCCAAGGACACTTGCACATATTCTGTTGTACACCAAGGCAACTTGCATTTTAATGTTTGTTGTTTTTATTTCCATAAAATGAATTCGTGATTTACAACTATATGCACCAAGGTTGCATTGGGCAACTATATGCACCCAAGGCACCCAAGTTTGTCTGGGGGCATATATGTTTGCCTGGAGGCACGAAATATTGTTAGGTGCACCAAGGCAACTATATACTCACAAGAGTGAGAGTATATGCACCAAGGTTGCCTTGGGCAACTATATGCACCAATATGCACCAACTATATGCACAATATGCACCAAGGTTGCCTTGGGCAACTATATGCACCCAAGGCACCCAAGACAACTTGGTATACCCAAGGCACCCAAGCAACTACATGCACCCAAGGTGCAACTCTATGCACCAACCCAAGCCAATTTGGGTGCATAGAGCAACTATATGCAACTAAGGTTGCCTTGGTGCCCCAAGTTGCCAACTTGGTACACCCAAAGCAATTGGTACCACCCAACTTGGAACACCCAACTTGGTACACCCAAGGCAACTTGGTACACCAAGGCACCCAAGGCAACTTGGTACACCCAAGCAACTATATGCAACCAAGTTGCCTTGGGTGCCTTAGGTTGGTGCATAGATTTGGCGTATAGAGTTGCTTTGGGTGCATAGAGTTGCAGCTATAGTTGCCTAAGGCAACTTAATGCACCCAAGACAACTTGGTGCACCCAAGGCAACTTGCCCAAGGCAACCTGGTGCACCAAGGCAATTTGGTGTATAGGGTTGCAACTATAGTTGCCCGAGGCACCCAAGGGAACTATAAGCAACCAAGGTTGCCTTGGGTGCACCAAGTTGCATTAAGTTGCCCAAGGCAGCTATATGCACGCGAGGCAACTTGTTGCACCCAAGACAACTTGCCTAAGGCAACTTCTACAATTGTACAACCAAGGCAACTATAGTGCAATACTTTGTGCGCCAAGCGCTTGGGGTGCACCAAGTTTCCTTCTGTGTATTCAAAGTATATTCCAAGTATATTCAACTGTAAGTTGATTTGGCTCAACCGATGATCCATTTCCTTTGGGGCAATCACACCGTGACTTGCGTTTGTTGCAAGTTGTATTGGATAAAGTTGCTTTGCGTGAAAGTCGCCTGCGTGTACGCAGTATGATTTGTCCATAGATTGTTGATTTGATTTCAAGAAATCAAATTGTGTGCAATATGGCATGAATGCATGATTCAATATGAATATTGTGCAATGCCAACTTGTACCAAGAGAAAACTTGGGGTAATCATACTTGCTTTTGTCTTGGGTGAAAGTTGCCTTGGGTGCACTAATTGCAATGCAAACCCATACCAAATTGCATGCAATATCGTATGAAAGCACTAAAGGCAACTTGCAACTAAGGCAACTTGTACCCCAGGCACTTTGCACCAAAGGCAATTTGCACATAGTAGGATTTGCACACAGCATTATTTTGTAATAAGTTTCATTGGGTGAAAGTTGCCTTAGGTTGGCATGCCCCCATATTATATTGAATACCATATTGCACGCAATTTTTCATGAAAGCACCCAAGGCAACTCCACAATCTAGTAGCACCCACAGCAACTTGCAAATATTATAGCACTTATACATACTTAAACCCAAGACAACATACAACTTAGGCAACTCAGAGTATGATGTATCTTCTTGCACCCAAAAACGATAGCAGGAAAAACAACTCAAAACAAGTAAATCCACTCAAATCTAGCAAATAGTACACAATATTAATTAAAAGGGATGTTTTTCTTTGATAGACCTTAAGCGGTACATTTATTGGATAGCTTTTTATTTCTCTATTAGTTTTGCAAGTACCAGAGAATAGTACCTTACTTTGGCCTCGGGTTGGTGCTTATACCATTTATTCGAGTTAATTTTACGATTACTGCGGTTTGGTTTGGTCTGATTCTTTCTCTGATCTCCATTTTCCTCCGATTCATTTCCAGGCCACTGAAGACCCCGAGAAGGTCATAAACTAAAGTTCATATTTCCTTCACATTCTTGTTTCACAACTTTCTGGCAAGATTCATGTATTTAACTATCTTTTCTCTTTCTTTTAATTTCATTTCTTAGGAACGATAAAAGCCACTAGATGTCAAGCCCTTTTCTTCTTGTTAATTAATACTAAGGTTTGGTGTTTTTCATTGTTGTTAATAATAATTCCAAAGGTATTGTATGTATCGTACTGCTTACGAAAGGCTTACTTCGTTCAAGGTGCATACGATAAGTTTCCAGACTTTTCTCGTATGGGGACTTTTATTGATAGTGCACACATGAAACTCTAGTCCCTTTCGAAGTAATCTCCTCCGGCTGCAATGCACTTATTGTACCGTTCCAACAACTTCTGGAAGGCTCTATGGAAGTCTTCTTGTGTGAGCGTGTCAATGACCTTCGTCACAGCCTCTTCCATCTCCTCAATTGTCTCATAACGACAGCCTCTGAGCTTAGGGAATAAGCAAAAGTCACAAGAAGCAAGGTCTGGACTATGGGGACGGTAAAGAACTGTCTTGATGCCCATCTTGATCAAATAGTCTGTGACAAGGATGGAGTTGTGGACTGGTGCATTGTCCTGGTGGAAATGCCACTGACCCGATTTGAAGAGTGCTGGCCTCTTTCCACGGAATCTCTTCCTGAACTCCCTTAAAACCTCAACATAATAACCCTAAGCCTAACCGTTTGGTCAGTCAACTCTGGTCTATTGACTTCCTTACTCCTCCCACACCTCTCATCATTCCTCACAGACTCCCTGCCTTCCCTGAATCACTTATGCCACTCCAAATCTGATGCTCGATTCATGCAAGATGCATCAAAAGCAGTCTGAAGCATTCCATACATTTCTGCGGCATTTTTTCCAAGTTTAAAACAGAATTGTATTGTATATCGTTCTTCTAAAGTGTCCTCACGTCCAGATTGCATTTTTGAAATTCACCAGCTTTTACAATTAGGCTTTGGTAGGGTGTATTCCAATTGCTGCTGTAGCAGTTCATTTGAAGCTGAAATCATAAAAACTACTCAGTCATCAGATGTATAGCAATAACATAGTGAATTTTCAAGAGTCTGCGACAATTTTAAATGCCCATACGAAAAAAGTCTGGAAACTTATCGTATGCACCTCGTAATTTTAGCGTTTGATTCATCTGTTTTTATGGCTGGGTGGCTAAAGTACTGAATTGCAGCCTTGAAGTACGCGAGTTCAAAATCCAGTCACGCTGTTAGGTTCCCTTTTGGATTAATATCTTTGGAAGGATTATCCCCAATCTGTGGGTTAATAGTGCTACCAATGTTCTTCTACAAGAATAGCTTTTGCTTTAAATAATCTACGTAGGTTGATATGCCATTAAACAAAGAAACCCAACCTAATTCAAAACAGTTATACATAAATGTTTTTGTGAATGAAATTGGTTTAAAGTCGATAAGGCAAATAGGATTCGAGTTAAAAGTATTTTGGGGAGACATTCCCAGTTGAAAAATTTTCAGATCTTTCCCACAATACTACAATTATCTCCCTTGACTAGTACTCTTTTTGAAATCAATCATTTAAGTAGAACATTAACGTTGCATCGATAAAAAGATAAGAAATCAGTCAAAAAAATTGAATTATGTTCTCCATTTTTTTCATGAATAGATATTAATTATCGCAAGAAAAAAATGACAATAAAATAATTCGTATTATTAATATTCTCGTGTTTTTATTTCTCTCCACCCGAGCAACACCGGTTAGCCCTTCTAATTTGAAGTTATTCTCAAATCAAACTGCGTATAACTATTCTACTTCGGATCAAATTTTTAACCGACTTGAAATTTTAATGTTTGTTTGTTGTTTTTATTTCCATAAAATGATTTCGTGAATTTACAAATTCTGAACAAAGAGAGAAATAAGATAAAACACATATGTCACGATTTGTTGGAAAAGAAAAACAACATATTATTTTGTAATTCTTACAATTTACCTTTCAATCTATTTAAAAGGCCAAAGATCAAGAGACGTCATTTTGGGTCATGTTTGTTTGTTTGTTTGTTTGTTTGTATGTATGCATTTTTATCCTAATATGTGATTCATTTCATGAAAAGAAAGAACAAAAGCTATCGATTAAAGTTCACTGGAATTTTCCTCTCAGCAAATCAACAATACAAGTAAAACATCTTGTAGAAATTCCACGGGGAATCGTTCCATTTAATGAGCAAAACTGTACGTAATATTTAAACCAAAAGAGAAAATACAATCACTTAACTTAGAGGTCAATGATCTTTCATATTTTGATATTTCTAAAGAACCATCAATCGATTCATGTGTAATATATGTTGTAATTAAATGTACATATATTTTAAAGGGTAAAATATCTTATGTAACTTTTTTGAAGTAACTTATCCATTTGATATAAACTCATATTGTTATTATTCTGTAAAAAAAAAGCCTTTAAATATTCAGACTTTGAGAGATTAGGTTAGGTTTGATGATTTTTGTTGAGTGTTATATTATTGTGGGTCATTCAATGCCAAAACCAGTTTGTTTTTAGTTTGATTTGTTTTGTTTTTTTTTTCTTTTTGGAGGAGGGATTCGGTATCTCTCTTTATTTAAAAAAAATTATACGTAGAATGTATGTTTGATTTTTTTTAAGAATAGGTTTAAATTTTCTTTTCGAGTTTTATTTCTATCTTCATTTATCTATTTTATTCATTTATTTATTTTTGTATTATATTGGTTTTAGGGAATAGACGTTATAAGTTATTTGTCGGATAAACATTTGATCGGATCAAACTGAAATCACTGCAAATTTTGATTCATCGTGTAGGACTCCTGAGATGTAGTGCATGTTAGGGGACTGGGCTCGATTTTTAGGCAGATGAGTATGTAATATATATATATATATATATGCCCTATTCGCAATCATGCCTGAATCATTTTCCCCTTCAAAATTTTCTACATCCTGTATGACGTTCACATTGTGGAAACCCCCATCTTTGCAATTTAGAAAGAGAACGACTTTATATTTTTTTGATAATACATGAAAGTGATTTTAAATTTCAAATTAGGAATAATTATCAAAAATTATTTTAAAATCAAATGTCAACAACTTCTTAATAAGTGACAATGATTGGATGAAAACGTTCCGTGACTTTAAATAATCAAAAATCTATTAGTTAAAGGATTACGGTTGAACTACTTGTAAAATAAAAGTGACGATGTCTTGACGTCGAGAGAACTGCTTCGACGAATCGATGTCAATTTGAAAAGAAATTTTAAATCTAGTTTCGATACTTTTTCAACAACAGGTTTTGGCGAAAAATAGGATTATTCGAATGAAACACTATCCATACACACCAAACCTAGCTCCATTCGATTTCTTCTTGTTTTCTTCGCAAAATATTCTTCATATAAGTAATATTTAAGGACGTGGGGAAAATAAGAAATACGACAGAACAGTTTCATATCATAACTAAAGAAAAGTTTCATAGTTGCTTCAACTAATAAAAAACTTTCGGGAATAAAGGTATTGAACTTCAACTGGATTACTCTGAAAACTTCTTTCTATTTTGATAAATGAAGCTTCAGTCTCAATACTTGTGAAACACGCTATTCTTTGTGAGAAATATTCCCAATCTTGTAATATTACTAGCTGTAGAAGTCAGTGATTGTACGCAACAAATTATTATTCTTTAAGATTTATTCCAGTAATCAACATCAGCTATTTTGAGTATCCTTCTTGGAAAAGAACTTCACCAAATACTTCTATGACGATGATTGCATGTGTTTCTGCCAGGTCTTAACAACCAGCCCGGTTGACTGGGGCTGTAGAATACACCGACTGCATCTCTGCAGAGCGCTAAGATGCCCCCCAACTAACGAGTGTTGGGAATACGACACTAAACCACTGGTTAGTGAGGCTCCAGACCTGAAACTTGGGGGAATATTTAGAACTCCGTCATTGCTATAATTCACAAGTCTATTCTGACTGGTTCTAGTGGTAAGAGTTCCATCTATGGGTCAAAGAGAACTTTTGTAACTATTTATTATACTTGTCGGACATTGGCATAATGGTTGGAGTGTTCGCCAATGACCCGGAAGACCTGGGTTCAATACCAGGTCGAGTCATACCAAAGACTAAAAAAAATGTTACTTGATTCTATCTTGCTTAACACTCAGCACTTTAAGGTAAGGATCAAGGGTAAAGTGGAGCAATCCAGGGAAAGAAGTATCGTCCTCCCCTTCACCTTACTGTAGTAGCTACCGAAAAAGTAGCCTTCGGGTCACTCTCGACTACGGTCGCCAAATTTACTTACTTATTATACTTGCAAATATTCAACTGTTCTTAAATAAATGATTATTATTTGATCGAATTAGTAATATTACATAGCAATACTTTAAACCGTTTAACTGTATGCGAACAAATGATCTTTGGCTATTATTTGTCTAAATTTCTTAGATGGAGCTTATGATAGGAGTTTTGGCTAGTTTTAAAAAATAATGTTGCCTACAAACTTTTTCTCTAAAAAGAAATCATATATAATATATACGTATAAACAGGATTTCGGATTAAATTGCTGTCAAGGGAAGATAAGTCGTTAAACAAAATAACTTCACTCGACTAGACCAAACACCAAATTCTGCAATTACGTCACTCTCTCGTCTATTAATCTTTTCCTACTATAGTTATTTACTTGTCAATGGTACCTTATATACGCCAGCTACTTTCCGAGCAGAGAGGTAAGAACCCCTCACCTTCAAAGAATCGTACCCTGATTATTGTTGTGATGCTGACAAAAGAAAGACACGGGGAACACAAAAAGAGTTGATAGAAAAACATATATATTCAAGTAACAGAAACAAGATACGCCGTCCTTGTGGTCACGCTTCCTACCAATACGTTTTACGTGGACACGCTTCCTGTCTGGCATACCACCCATGCAACAAACGCCACACTTCCGCGAAAGAAATACGTGTGTTCTATTTACTTTAGAAACCAGTGGCATATCTTGTTATGCCACCCATACACCTTATACGGTATTTCCGCAGGGATATCTGCGTCCTGTTTACTTTAGGAAACAGGTGCATATCTATTTATGCCGCCCAATCAACTTATAGGAAATGTCAAAGGAATCTTCTGGTCAATACCCAATCCCATTACCACCTCTGGAGACTAAAAGGAAAACATCTGAAACTCTCAATTACGTAAATATTCGATTACAGACGATCCAAAATTGGCTGAGAAGACAAATATTGCGGTAATATCTGTATCATCCGCTTAATGCGGCACGGCAAAACACATGGACAGCATATTGTAAACAAGAGAATCCTCACTCTGGAAACACCCGTTGCATTCTATGTATATCATGGCGAAAAGAATGCCTAACGCCGAAATCTTGTTCGTAGCTAGACTTCCCTTTGTTAGACAGCACAGACTATTCCAGCTTCAACATGTCTACTACGTGAAGGATAATCGTATTCCAAATAACATTCTCAACGGTGAGGTGATATCTGGAAAGTGTCACTTTTCTGAGTCTCGACGAAGTTTCTGGAGACACGGACGAGACGAACAGACGACAACGAATTCACATCAGAAAAAAGGAAAAGTCACTCTCAGGTAGTGAGAGAAAAATACCTCTCGTTTTATGCATTTACCCGACAGCTCCGCGCGTGCAGGATATGACACAAGGTTTAACAGGTTCTAATTCAGTGCTTTTCTTTTCCGAGACCGATTTGTATAGCAAGGCTAAAATTGCTCAGACTGCCCTACTATTTACCAATAGTTGGAGGGAGAATTGTTTCGGCTCGCTGTATTCATTTCCTCGGACGATAACCATTATACGACATTATTGATATATTTCATTTCCTCTCCAGGTCGGCTTTAAAACAGAGAGACGTTATGTGGTATTTCAAAGGTCTTGTTCTTCTATAAATCGTTGCCCATTATAAATGGAGAGGACGGTTTTGCTGTCTTCAAAATTTACGGTCCTCACTTGTCCTCTACCAGCAACTAACTGATCCATTTCAACATTTCCAAATCTCAGATAACCTCTTCCAGCACTTCAAGAGTTCTCGTTGTCGACCTCATTCTGTCGGTCAAACAAACGGTCACCGTGTTTACCGGGCTAAGAAGTCTGTAATAAACAAAAAAAGTAGTGGCAACTCACAGCTGAGATACCAGGATATCTGCAAGAATTAATTCAATCTGAGTCCGATGAGCGGCCAACAGGTAGACGCGAAAAAAGTGTGCCAAATTTCGAAGAATTTTCTGAACTGGTCACTTTATGTCACTATCTCCAGTGTTTGAAAACTACGACTCATACCCAAAAGGAATTACAGTTTGTTTTGTTTTTTTAGTTTGAAAAATTTTATAACTGATCGATGAGGCGGGTGTAGTACTCATGATGAACGAACTCTATAATTTGTGCCATTGCACAGTGGACTGACATTCAACTCGTTTGAACCGGGCTTTATATATTTCTGAATGCATGTTCAAATATGTCTTTATCTCTGCCATTAGTGACACGACGCAAAAGATGACGGTAATACTCAGTTAACACATCGAAAGTAAAGATATTTTCGTTAAAACAAAATAAATTTCAATGGTCACAAAATCTTCTCATCTCAACAAATCTCAACCTGATCGCTACTTTATAATTTGAATAGTGTCACCATGACATGCGAAAGCTATTTCTCAATGCCGGCGCACGGTGAACCGACCCTAAAAGGTTTCAAACGGGAATTTATACGTTACCGAATACTAATTTAAATTGGTCTCTATTTCGATTACTAAGGACAATATGCGGTACGAGATCTTATTCAATATTTACAGAATCAATTCTAGTTCAATAACTGTTTAATCCTTTCAACTGCAAGATAATTAAATTCCTTAAGTTGGTGTGCGATGTAGCTCAGTGGTAGGGTTTCTGCTCAGTTTTCTGTTGTCGCTGGTTCGATCTCCCCTGAGGGAGATCTTGGTACCCACTGCTAATGAGGTAGAAATAGCTGTCCAGTGGTTCCGTATGTCACGCGCAATTTTCTGTCGGATTTTCTGGTCATAGCAATTTCTGAAGAAGTACCATTTTGGACTTTAGTCAAGTGCCAAGCACTGTGCCGAATGCAATTTTATAATCCGTTCAGCATACTGCTTTTTTTTTATTTTTTGTAAAGTTTACATTGATTATCATATTTTATGTTGATTTAAAGCTTTGACAGTATCATTGTTTTTATACGGATTCTTTTAAAATGTATTATTGGATTTATTCCAAAAACGGGAAACTGTGGAAACGAATTGGTTAACAGATCAGTCCTGCGTTACGAATTGATGCATAAACGTTCGGAAAGTCTGAATTATTTTGAACTGCTGTCAATTCATTTAAATAAAAATAAAAACGTGTTGTTCAAACAGAAAATCTGGAACATTTGAAAGTCTTTAGAATAAAGAAATGTGGTTTCAAGATAATTGGACGTGAAAATACAAAACAAATTATGTCGGAGGAAACGCAGAAAGGCATGTAATTAGCTACAAACAGGAAACTATGATGGAATTCACAGCGAGTCGGATTTTACTGTAACTGACATTTGGCCCGTTTTACTTTCCAATAAACGAAAGCAATAAGAACATGAATAAGTGGGTAAAGAAGAAGAAAATTTACACTGTGGAGAAATAGAGGGAAAGATCAAACTGAGAAAGAAATGTAGGGAAAGGTTCTGTAGAAAAACATGATTTGTAAATAAAGAAGAAGAAGAAGAAGAAGAAGAAGAAGAAGAAGAAGAAGAAGAAGAAAGAAAGAAAGAAAGAAAGAAAGAAAGAAAGAAAGAAAGAAAGAAAGAAATTTTGATATTATGTAGAAAGAGAAAAAGTAAGGAGCCGAAGTAGAAAAATATAAAGAAAGAAAGATACGTATATAAAGATTACATTGTAAGTAATCCCTACTGAAGGAACTGGAGAAAAAGAGATAACAGAATATGAAAGTAGAAGGAATAGAGAAATGAACACGAACAAGAAAGAAAGAAAGAAAGAAAGAAAGAAAGAAAAAAAGAAAAAAAAAGTTATATAGTGTTTGCAGAGGGAAAGAAAACTTAAAAGAAAATGGAATACAAAAGAAGAAAAAGGAAGAAGAAAAACAATGAGAAATAATAAAAACAAAATAGAAAGAAAGAAAGAAAGAAAGAAAGAAAGAAAGATACAATGTAGTGGCTGCAGAGGGAAAGAAAACTTAAAAGAAAATGGAATACAAAAGAAGAAAGAGGAAGAAGAAAAACAATGAGAAATAATAAAAACAAAATAGAAAGAAAGAAAGAAAGAAAGAAAGAAAGAAAGAAAGAAAGAAAGAAAGAAAGAAAGAAAGAAAGAAAGATACAATTTAGTGGCTGCAGAGGGAAAGAAAACTTTAAAGAAAATGGAATACAAAAGAAGAAAGAGGAAGAAGAAAAACGATGAGAAATAATAAAAACAAAATAAAAAAACAAAGAGAAATAATAAAAGAAAGAAAGAAAGAAAGAAAGAAAGAAAGAATATCAATAGATAAAACAAATGTGAATGGAATGGCTAAAATTAAAGACAAACATGAAAGGAATAAATGTAGAGATTCGAACGCCCGCTAACCACTGCCAAATTGTTTACTTACGTATAAATTGAGATTCGTAATGAGAAACTGGTGTTTAAAGTGAGAATTTATCGTGACTGTTAAATCGTCGAACGAAACAAAGAGAAAAACGGGAAAAAAAGATGGCAGTCGAAGTATCGACAAGGAAAACAGAGAGAATATCTAAGCTTAGTGTTAGGAAAACACCTAATAAAATCAAATATCAAATGGAAATTGGTTTGAAGTGATTCAAACATTGGTGTTATTATAACAGTACGCGATACAGTCACAGGAAACATGTGAACACGCTTAGCTAAACGATATTTTCTCCTAAATGGTAGATTGTCACAGTTAGTCTGTCTACTTAGCTTCTTTCGTTTCAAATCTCCAACTCGTGCAGACCCGGAGCAAACTTAAATGCGCCAGCCGAAGGTAATACATTAGTTTATTTTAGAAGCAATGAAAATGAAGCGCATAAAGAACATGGCCTCAGACAAGCGATAAAACTTGGCTGCATGATCATTGTTAATTAAGTTAACAATACGTGTTTTACTTAATTTTCTTGAATATTTGTGATTCGGATCTCACGCAGAGTAATTTTTCTTTCTTCTTTTTTCTTTTATTTTTTTCATTAAAAAAAAAACGATTTGGATGTACATTTTTAATGCTTTAATTGAGCTAAAATAAAGAAATAAATTAATGGAATAGATCACAACAAACAAGTACTCAAAAAATACTTAGGATTCTTGAATGCATTTAGTTGCTGACGTGCAAAAGCAGACCTCGGTAGATAGATTCTTCAGCCTTCTTCGGGAGTAAAATCTATAAGATAAGAGACGATCCTCATTCTAATTACACTTACCGAATTTGTTCCTCTTCAGCAACTCGACCTTTACAAAAGATACCGGCATTATTCCCCTGTATAACACAGGTGATTCCATATTTATACACGAGGATGCCCATCAGATCTCTTTCTAAGGTGTAAAGTAAATCTATGATGAAGACAGAGATATAATTATCTTTTGGAATGTGAAAAGTTCACAATAACAACACAAGTCAGTTATTTAAAACATAACCATGGACGTTTATTTTCTAAAAGGTCGATGGAAAAGCGGAATACAAGAGTTACAAATTACTCGTTAAAGCCGGTGATCGTGGTGTAACGGTTATCGTCGAAGGTAATGAAGCAGGCTTACAGGAGTTCAAAACATAGTGGAGGCTGATAGCATTTCACTAAGTATTAATATTTTGGGGAAAAGTATGAGTCCTATTATTCCCCGTCCAGCTTTGGATAAATAATATAGCACACTGGTTTTTATCAGTAAGAATTTTCGGACTATTGCCTTCGTCTTGTTTTTTAACAACGTTTCGGCCGCTGTATTTCTCCGGCCTTCCTCAGGTGTCCCTTGTTTATCTGGGCATAGAAATGATTCAACCGGGGTAATTATTTTTAAAGTTTGACAGTTTTCCCAGGTTGAATTTAAAGCGATTGAATTTAGCATAAGCACACAGTTTAGTTCTATTTGTCCCATAGATAGGACCCTATCTGATGCTACCACACCGGGCCAGAGTAGACTTGGGAGCGATGACTCCGCATTCCCCAAAACTCGAGCATTACAGGAGCCACACCATCAGATTATTTACATCCAGGACATTGGTTGGAGGAGTCTTACCTCTCTGTAGAGAAGCCGTCGGTGTATTCCAAAATGTCTTTCAACTTTGATAGGTTCATTAATTGAGAAACAGAATAATAATAACAGAATGATATGAGATGAATTAGATGGTGGGGTGAGAAAGACTCTTATCCTTTTTTAATAAGGCTAGGAAAATGGAGAGTTTTGTTGGAATATATTCAACCATTACTTCGAAGTAATTTCCAATAATTAAAATAAATATAATAAAAAGAATTCTAAAACTTTTTTTTTATTCAAAAGTTATTCAATCTTAAAAAGTGTTAGTGACTTTTGCAACAACCGGTAAAAGTTAAAGAAAAATGCTATGTGATGAAGAAGGTTTGTGCGTAGAGTAGCCGACTCAACATACAATTCTTTCTTTATTTATTTATTACATCAGGAACTTTCATATTATCACAAAAAGGGAAGTGCTCAAGTCCTCTATATCAAATATGCTAGCGTGATTAACCCCTTACGGAAGGGAGAACCCATGACGTCGTGGTTAACGTGTTGCACTGCAAAATCGTAGTAAGCGAGTTCGAACTCAAGTCACGCTATAACCTTCACTTTCGGATTAATACACTTGGGAAAGGCATGTATCCTCTCATTTTCGGGCGATGGGCTTAATATTACAACTGTATCACAAATGTACAAGGAAGGCTTTAGATTTTAATTATCCACGAAGGTTAGAATGTCACAAAAAAAGAAACCTTAAAATCAAGCGGGTGGCAAATGCAATATCATAACCAACCATGTGAGATGAAAATCATACCCTTCATCTTTTACCTACCAGAACAGTAAAAATAACATGACATTTGACATTAGGAATTGGTATTTCATCGAAGATGATACAGCAGACCTATTTATCACGGATACTTCATAAAAAGGGTCTACGTGAAATTTATAGATAAGATGTTAATTAAACCGGTAGAAATACAAATAAAAGATGAACGTTAGCTTCAATGATAAAGACAGTCGAATCAGTCGAGATTACAATTGTCAAAAATTGGTTTAAAGTGCCATTTCAATAGAATTTGAATAAACAATTAATAGAACAAGACTTTGGACGTTATTGGAGTCTATGATATTTTCGACATTTAAAGTTCATCTGATATCTAAAGAAGTTCGCCAGTAATTTCTGACTTTCTTTAATAAAAGATGTAGATAATACAATTTCTTCTTTTTTTTCTTCTTTTTTTTTTTTTTCAAATGGAAAGAACTGATTCGACTCCTTAACTTCAAGTAAGTGACCTCAATAATCAGGTATATACTTTAAAAATACAATGCTAGTTACATCGAATATTTGTACAACAGACTTTCCTACAGACTATTTACCAATGCGTGAAAGTGAGTATACGTAGGAGCAGTTATTTGGAGGTTTAAGTGTCTATGGGTAATGAATATAAGATAACAGTTTATATATATTAAGGTGGGTCAAAAATTTTGCAATATTCTAGTTACCTTATATTTCAAGTATTTCATCGTCTTTTCCAACGGCTGAGCTTATAGAGATGTTAATTGATGGCGCAAAGAGAAAGGTCAAGTTCAACCGATAATGTACGAGTGCCTGTATTCGGCTGTTTCTTAACCATTTGAAGCAATGCCTTATATTTCACTAGAGATTTGGTTTAGTTTGGTATATTTGGTATTATGGTATATTTGGTATTATGGTATATCGACCATTGTTGGTTATTTAATGTCAAATGCTGTTTTTACATTTATATTAGATATATGATTTTTAAACGCATTTTGCTGATGCACACTGTTAAATGATGCAGCAGTTCTATTTCTAACAATTCAGTTTATACTGCATCAAAAATTAATGGTTTTAAGTAGTGTTAAACAATTCAATTAAACATTAGTCATTTATTTGCATACAGTTAAATAGTCGACCATAGTCGAGGGTGACCCGAAGGCTCCCTTTTCGATAGCTACTACACCAAGGTGTAGGGGAGGGCGCTACTCCATTCGCAGGATTGCTCCACGTACCTTATAATGCTGAGTGTTAATCAAGGTGGTATCGAGTACCATTTTTAAAGTCTTTGGTATGACTCGACCTGGGATTGAACCCAGGTCTCCCGGGCCATTGGCGAACACTCTAACCGCTGGGCCAATGTCCAAACAATTCAGTTTAAATGTCAAACAGTTCTATTTGACCCATAGAGAGGACCCTTTCAGGTGCTTCCACTCTGAGTCAGAATGAACCTGGGAGCAATGACAATAAAGGGGTACTCTGCATTCTCCATAACTCCAGTATTAAGGGAGCGTCACCATCAGATTATTTAGAGTCATATCTAGGACAATTTTTGTGGTGGGGGGAGTCTTACCTCTCAGCAGAGATGTAGTCAGTGTATTCTACAGCCCCAACTAAATGGGTTGATATCTGATAAAACGAAATGCTTGAGTTAACCAGCAGCAGTAGCAGCAATAGCAACGTATCACAAACAATTCTAACAGTCATTTGTTTACACACATTTAGATGATTAAATAGTTTTATATCAAACATTTTAATTTAGCCTAAGTCAATATAGTTAAATGGTTCCAAGTAATACTATGTATCACTAACAATTTAATTTAGCGCAAGCCTTTTATTTGCACTCAGTTTAAATCTCAAACAGTCCTATTTGACCCACAGATAGGACCTTATCAGGTGCTACCACTCCGGGCCAAGGTGGACCCGTTAGCTTGAAATTTAGCAAAAATTTATTCTCACCTTACTAATTATTCACATCACAAACTATGGGATCTGTCTATTCAGTTCATGTTGAAAATATCTAAACTGATGATATTATATCTTAACGTTCTCCTATCCCAAAATCAACCATTCAGACGTTATTCTAACTTTCAAAAGATATACAGATAGAGAGAGATAGAGAGAGGGAGGGAGGGAGGGAGGAGAGATATTCTTGCAAATAAACCTGAACGATGCATGAAGAACTTGTCAAAGGTTACGTTAGAATATAAGTTTCTAAGAACTGTGGCAAAATAGTTCGGTTATTATAACTTAGATTTCATGAATAATCTGTAGTCAACGTAGCAAGAAATATTACTCTAGCCTTGCACAGAACATGCATATGAGCATATGGAACTCATAAGAAAAACTTTCAAAAGGCTACTCATTTAAAAGCTCGTCTAGCATGTGTAAATAAAAAGAAATAAAGCAGAGCCTATCTTATTCCGGGAGAATATACCATCGTATGATGAGACAAAACAAGAGCTTTTAAGGCATAATAGCAATAAATTTGTTTGGAGACGTCAAACTGATGATCTCAATTCAAAGATCATTGTCCTCCGCAACAAAACCTGGAGAAGTGTCTATCGGGCTTGGGGGTGTTTCTCTACAAAAGTATCAGGGATCGTGGTATTTGTTAATGACATAATGGAAATAAAAGGGTTATTATAGAATATTGGATGTTAACATGTCTTTTAGAAATCTGAAAATGAAACTTTTTTTAACTTAACGCATAACAATGATATGAAACATACCAGTAAATTTGTCCAGAAATATCTTTAATATAAGAGAAGATACGTTTTAACATGACCTTTATAAACTTAAATGTATGGAATAAATTGATTAAAAAAACATGCAAGAGCACGAAAATAAATCTAAAACACCTTGAACACTATGCACATAAAGAATGCAAAATATCCCTGCAGATGTTCTAATATTGCAAGATTTTACCGAGATTATTGAAAAATGTTGTAGCTAAGAAAAAAGTTTCACAATTGACTACTTCACTTGTCTTATCCCCCCCCTCTCTCTCTCTCTCTCTCTCTCTCCTTTTCTCTCTTTCTGTCCCTCTCTTTCCCCTCATCTCTATTGCTCATCACTCTTGGTAGGTTAAAGAGATAGTCTCAATTATCCGGACAGAACTGATTGATGTAAATTGTTACCGGTCGGATTAAATAAGTGTGTCTATGCGTAGGAGTCCATAAAAGAATGTCTATTATGAGTTCTTTCTTATTTCTCCAGTGGGATTCAGCATGTCTTGTTCATCTTACTTGGTTCGTGTGGTAGATGGTAAATGATCATGCAACAGCAGTCTTCTAAGGTGTTGCTTCCAGGATTTGTTCATAACAATATCTTTGTGTTGTTCCATACCAGCTTTTTCTCTAAGCATTTTGTTATGGTACAGCCATAGAGTATAACTGACACGGTTATAACTCGGAAAAATCCCCGTTTCATTTTATCTTCTATATCGGGTATCCAAATGCCCGATAATCTATCAGTAGTTGTCGATGTCTTTCCTATGCGTACTTTAACATCACTTACATTTGATTATATATATATATATATATATATATATATATATTGTATGGTGATATACCCCATAACGTCACTGCATGGACCCTCCCCGAGTCAAGCAAGTCTAGTCAGTTACCGGTAACCGTTAATATCTGTCTATCCGTAAATATATACTGCTGTAAAACTTACATCTCTGTGTTATTCCTTTCTGGCCCTTCAAGACCACAACACACACACATACACACACATACATATACGTATATATATATATATATATATACACACACACACATATATATATATATATATATATATATATATATATATATATATATAGATGCACCTTAATGATTCTAGCTCAATAGCCTTATATCTTAAAGCCTATTCTACTACCAAATCCAAATTTCGAAAAATTCTAGTTGAAAACACCACTATGATAGCACACGAAATTAATAAGCAACGACAACAAATCCTAGAAGCCCTACATATAAAAGCAACAACAAAAAAACTAAAATCAATAGAATTAATTTTGAAAATAGCGACAATGTTTTGAAATGCCTTAAGTCTTTTCTTTCTTTTTTTTCTATTTCCGTTGATAGCGTTCTGTTTATTAAATTCATCAGCATCTCAGTTTTATCCAACTCTACGTTCACGTAATTTTGTTATGTCATAAAAAAACCTAAAAAAATCTTTTAAAAACACTCTTTATACATACAAGCAACCCCTGATGATGGCCTATGAAAGGTCCGAAAGCGCTCGGGAAAATTTTGGTAAATTCACCCACCGATTCCAACCGGAAACCAAGACACTTATCAGGAAACTTGAAAGGATCTTGATAAGATTATATAGACAAAATGTGTCTTTATTATTTAATCAGATATGCTTAAATGAAAAACTGCTGCCCAACCACACACACACACACACACACACACACATATATATATATATATATATATATATATATACTTAACCGCTCCAAACGAACAGAATGTGACACAAGGTGAATTTTCAACAGGAGTTTATTTGCTTTTATTCTCCTAGAATGATTGTTATGCTAAGGTTAAAGAGCACAATCTGTCCAACTATTTATTCATAGATGGAGGGAGAATAGTTAATATTAGAGCTATGTGAAATACAAATAGCGACGTCCACCGTGAACCTATGCTATAGCAATAACAATTGCATTACAAGTGCCTCCAATATAATTGGTCAGCAAATGAATCTGAATTTAGTATGGCACGTTTTAATCATTTCATAATTATATTTTGATATTTCATATATACAAATAGAAACAATAGAAAAAAGCCTAAAATGTCAAATTCAGATTGATTTGCGGAGCTATTCATTTTAGCATATTTACTTTTCTCTTGTTGAACAAAGAACAATATATATATATATATATATATATATATATATATATATATATATATAAACAAAATCTTGAGACAACTTTGAATATTTCTTTTGTTTCATTTATTTATTTATTTACTTGATTTTTCTCAACTAATTTCAAACTTATATGATTATAAGAAAATCTTTTAACAAAAATTGATTTAAAGTTTGTTTTTTAAAGATTTCTCGAGGAGATTGAATATACGCTAGTGATGTGTGTGTGTGTGTGTGTAAAGATTCTGTGGTACATGCAACTTTTAAAAACAGCTTTAAGAAACGTACCCAAGAGTTTTAAGATATGCTCAAATATTTTTAAATATTTAAAAATTCATACCCTTCTTAGAGGCGTTTTAAAATTTTGCACATGCCATAGAATCTTTATATATATATATATATATATATATACCAATGGGAACGGTGTGTAACTAACTATTCTCCTTCCATGGAAAAATTGTTGGGAAAACTGATTTCTTTAACCGTGATATAGTAACCTGCTCGCGTGTTAAGGTTTGGGTATAACAATATATATATAAATATATATATCCACAATTCTGTTGGTTGACACATTAAGCCAACCTATATTTTCTGTATCTTCTATAAAATTTCAGATATCATTCAAAATCAATTTATTAAGATTTAAAAAACATTTTCTATTAAATTTTTCTTTCTTTAGGGAAAACATTTCATACCCTAAGATGATTATCATTTCGTGTAATATATAATTGTATATGTGTGTGTACACAAATATATGTGTGAGAATGTAATCGTTACTGTAAGGTTTGAAGAAAGTGTACATCTTGTGTAGAGAAATACATTGTTTGTGCGATCAATACATTGATCTTAAAATTTTATACATTCATCAAACGAGAAATTTTCTTTCAAGTTTATAAAGCATTTCTAGAAGGAGAATTCAGGTTTAAATCTTTTTCCATAAGTAAAATTTCTTTCGATATTTTCTAAATTTATAGAATTTATTTCTTCTTAATTCTTTTAGATACTCTTTAGGGTTACATAATAGCAAATGAGAGTACATGATAAAGTTTAAGTAAAAATCGTCTGAAATCGTGTTCTATGTCCCACGAAGATATACAAAAGCGAAGTCAAACCAACGACAGAATTTCTAAGAACTGGAGCTATTCTTTTTCTCTCAATACAGTTTTATACAAACAAGAGATGTAAGTAACATGACGAGGTATGTATATCAAAAAAGAATGCATGGCGACAATGGAGTATATCACAAAAGCCCCCATAAAAGAAGGAAAAAGAGAGACGCTCAGATATTATCTAACAAAATGCAAACAGACACAAGAGCAAAGAGCAATAGAATCTGTTTAAACAAACTATGTATTCACTAATCCAAAGCTATTTTTCTTATTTCTCTTTCAAACTTTTACGGTCTTTATTTATTCCCTTTTCTCTTTAGTTTCCCCAAAGACAATAAGTTTAGTCCGAAAAGGCTGCTCGCCGTATGTATAAATAAATAATCAAGCGCCTGGCTTCTTGTAAAAATTCAGTGTTCATAGCAAATGGGGGATATGCAGACGACGTAGTGTGATGGGGCCGACCACTGGATGAATTGTCGTGATCTCTTCGCAGTGTAAACACCCTTTGTACGCACTTACCCTTGAATCGTAAAGTCGCGGACTGACTGATGAATATAACAAAGCAGTAACAGAAATTTGCTTTATCTGCTATGAATGGATATCAGATAAGAAACGGTTGTGTATTGTACATGATGTAAAACTTTTGACTTAAACATATCGGTTACGGATCAATCTACATCCCACCTTAATTTTTCACCACACCTATTTTCACTCACCTCTCTCTCTCTCTCTATATATATATATATATATATATATATATATATATATATATATAAACCTAAGAAACTTTTCTTTTAGACTTCGTAGGTGTGTCAAAAAGTAATACCCCTTTCGTTAAAACAAAAATAATTACCGACACAGGAACATGTATAATTCATCAAAATGAAGCAGGCTCTCTGTGGATCATATTCCTATTTCTCCACATAGTCACCGTTTTTCTCAATAGCAATATTCTACCTTCGAATGAGAGCATGTATCCCTGCCTCGTAAAATTCTGCACACTGTTCTTTGAGGCATTTAATCACTGCAGTTTTCTCTTCCTTGTACTTGCATAATGTTTGCCTCTTTAACCCTCTTTCATGGGATTGAAGAGATGATAGTACGAAGGCGGTAAATCTTGCCAATCGATAATATCTTTCTTCTGTATGAAAATGCTTGACCATACACAAATATCAGGACAAGGGAGACAATTGCTTCATTCGGGTAGGCAACTTTACAGCATCCTCCATACGCACTAGATTTAGTATCATTTTGATGTATGGTACATTTTTCTATGTCGGTAATTATTTCTTTACTAAAGAAAAAGGCATTATTTTTGACAAACACTCATATATTGTTGAATACAGTAGGCTAAGAAGTCCTTTTTAATTTCATTATTAAGTTTTTCTTGTTTTCAGATAAGAGGATATATAAATGATGCAAAAGAGTGTAAAAACTCTCTATAAGTACTAATTCTAATGTTTAAGCCATTCTTTAAGTATTGTCACAAATGAGATGTATAAGTGTTATTTGTTATCAGAAAATTGATTTGTTTCTCATTTGTACTTTATGATTTTGAATTAGCGTCCTTAATTCGTCGATGGAAAACTCGCTCAAAAATTATTCATATTAGTGTTTTTATATTTGCGTTTGACATGAGGAATATGATTTTGTGATATACAGTATTACTCATAAGTAAGTTCCACCCTAACAATCGTTTTAATAAAAGCTGATTTTCCTCCAAATCAAAGTCACTGGGGTTTAATTATTTCATATGGAATAAAATTCAATCAAAACGGATAATATTAGATAGTGTTTGTTACCTATATCAAGCGATTTGAGGTGGTGCTCGTGGTGTAATGGTTATCGTCCTAGGAAATGGACAAGGCGACACTAGTTCAAATCCTGGACGAGACTGATTGCATTTCACATAGCATTAATACCCTTGGGAAAGGTATGAATCCAAAAATTCTCCCTCCAGCTATGGGTAAATAGTAAGGCAGACTAGGTTCTTCAGCCTTGGTGCGGCAACTAGTCTAGGAGAAGGAAAACTCTGAATTCAAACCTGTTAAACTCCGCTTAAGAATCGACCTTGTGTCATATCCTGCCTGAGCGGAGGGGTCGGTAAATATATCAAGCAATTTCATGATGGCGACCATCATTAATTTAGATATGTATATATATTTTCCTAACCTCTTCGCATGAGTTAGATATGACACAAGGTTAATTTTTAAGTGGGTTTGACAGGTTTGAATTAAGTACTTTCCTTTATCAAGAATGGTTGCCATACCAAGATTGGAGGATCCCCCACTATTACCCATTGCTGGAGGGAGAATAGTTGGATTCACTCCTTTTCCAATGTGAAAAGCAAACAGCATCGTCCAGGATTGGAAATCGTGTCACCGTGTCCACTTCTGATGAGAGTAACCTAAGGCGCCTCCTTAGAATATGTAAACGACCCCTCAGTTTTTAAAAATGTGTACTCCACGTTATCCATTCTAGGTTATCAATAACAAGTAAAAAGAACGATATGTGCATTTATGGGTTTA
Organism: Sepioteuthis lessoniana; assembly: GCA_963585895.1. Taxonomy (NCBI): domain Eukaryota; kingdom Metazoa; phylum Mollusca; class Cephalopoda; order Myopsida; family Loliginidae; genus Sepioteuthis; species Sepioteuthis lessoniana. The sequence continues at coordinate 71,380,494 of OY757911.1, read as the reverse complement.
GCTGAGTTGCACTTATCTACATCCATTCCCTTGACATCTTTTCTCGGATCCAGAGGAATGTTTGGTCCAGGACATCTGTTAGAGGATCAGTTGCAGTGAATGGCTTGAGGATGCATGGTATACCTTTTTTTCACATTTCTCGGGCTTTCTTACTAAATAGTTGCTGATTCAAAAAGATTTATCAATCCTCTAATAGGTCTTATTTTTCATCCTGCCACGTTTGTGGCTCCTCTCCCTTCTCAATAGGCAAATCCTGTGTGAGATTAAGGCAAGAACTACGACGTTATATGGTACTAGCTGTACTCTTGGCATAATCTGACACAAGTCGTAATCATATGCACGAAGTCATTTTACTTCGGCCTATTTGTCCATTTATAGAATCTGTTGTTTTTTTCTTATATTTTCACCTTTATTACTTTTGATTTTGATCTCTTAAAGTTGTCGATCAGTGTACATGTATATATACATGTATTTACCCAAGTCATTCGCCACGACCGGGATGCGAAAGAAGATCACTTTTTAAACGTTAAGTATATATATATTTACCAACCCCTCCGCTCGGGCTGGATATGACACAATGTCAGTTTTTAAGCGGGTTTTAACAGGTTTGAATTCAGAGTTTTCGTTCTCCTAGACTAGTTGCCTCACCAAGGCTGAAGAACCTAGTCTGCCCTACTATTTACCCATAGCTGGAGGGAGAATAATTGGATTCATACCTTTCCCAAGGGTATTAGTGCTATATGAAATGCAATCAGTCTCGTCCAGGATTTGAACTCGTGTCGTCGTGTCCATTTCCTACGACGATAACCATTACACCACGTTAAGTATATAGGTGGTTTGAATTAGGTGTTATTTCTCCAAGACTGGTTAATATACCAAGTTTGAATAGCTTAATCTGCCCCATTATTTACCCATACCTGGAACGAGAACAGTGTCCCGAGACTATTAACGTTATCAGAAATGCAAATGGTTCCGTCCAAGATTTGAACATGAGTCACCGAATCTATTTCCTAGAGCAATAACCGTTTAACCCCGAGCGCAAATGTATATGTGTAGTTATATACATCTCACCCTCCTCCTTTCTTCCTCCCTCTCGCTCTCATTCTTTCACTCTATCTCCCCTCCCCCCCCCTCTCTCTCTCTCCATCTGTCTATCTATCTGTTTAACTCCCTTTGTTTTGGTATAAATATGACAACTTCTGTTACTGCTGACCAGTAAAATGTCTTTATAATGCCTTGGAAAGCCAAGCATGAATAATGAAAAAGAAGAGTCTATCTTGTCTCAGTCGACAAGCAGTTTTACAGAAAGATTGAGAGGAGTCGTGCAACCAAATGAGCTGCGTCCATCGAATAGTTTTACGGTCACGTATCACCTTTGTCGAAAATTATCATTTGCAAGAAGGATGTAAATTGCCGGTCCCTACCAACAAAACAGGGGGGGAATCGCACAAGAAACAATTCCATGGGACCCGAAGCACATAAAAAGATTCCTTTGAATAGTGGCCAAAAGCTACGTTGACATCCCTGGCATTGAGACAGAAGCAAACGTAATAAATTTCCAGCACTTATGAAAAAACCGGAACAGTGGAAGTCAATCGTTTCCACCCGAGCCAGCTAGAATAATTAATTGACAATCTGACTGAAAGATTAAAGGAAAATAGCACGAACAATCTCTTCTTGAAAGAAAAAGAAAATATGAGAAAATTCCAATAATTTATTTCCTGGTGAAGTGTTTTCAAATGGGTGTAATATGTCCGCTGTAACAGAGCAAACTAACAGACAGGCAAATCTATTCCAACTCTCCCATTAAAGAAGGTAAAGTTGGTGACCTTTGTCGAGGGTGACCCGAAAGTTCCCTTTTCTATAGCTACTACACCTAGGTGTAGGAGAGGGCGCTACTCTTTCCCTGGATTGCTCCACTTTACCCTTGATCCATACTAATAATCCTGAGAGTTAAACAAGGAGGCATTAAGTACCATTTTTGAGTCTTTGGTATGACTCGACCAGGGATTAAACCTAGGTCTTCCAGGCCATTAGCGAACACTCTATTTTGTCGATCCATATATCTATCTATATATCTCCGAGGTTTGGTAGGGTTTGGTTTCTTCGTTTAACGGCATATGAAACTTCATGGGTTATTTAATGCCCAAGTTATTCTAGTCGGAAGTCAGTAGGGTTGTATTTAATCCTTTGCTGGTGAAATAAGAGGTTTCATACTTTTCTCTAGGATATTAGTCCGAACGTGAACATGTTAACCCAAATGGAGTTCGATCTCGCTAACTACGAACTCACAATCAAGCTAGTTAACCACAACGCCAAGAAGACTCCCCCATTTAATTATCTCTCTCTCTCTCTCTCTCTCTCTCTCTCTCTCTCTCTCTCAAGCGTTAAATGAAAAAAGGACGATAGTCAGAAGCGACAAATATCAAGGTATCGCCACACACACACACACACACATATATATATATATATATATATATATATATATATATATATATATATATATATATAAATTTATGGTTAAATATTTAGCCACATTTCTTTTGGAATGAAATATGACGCACGCATAATTGTTTTCTCTTTTATGACTTCAGTTCGATTTTAGAAGGCAGCGTCTTTGTCTCATTCCCTCTGATTCATGAATTTCTATTGTGAACTTCGATAACAAATATTTAGAATTCATCACTTTGTTCCTTGTAAGCTAGTCAAGAGGGTCGCTTCTATTTAATCTAATGGACGCCAACGATGCTTCTTTAGCGAAATATTTTGAAATACGGATGATTTTCGTTTTACTATCGAATCTATTCAATCTATAATAATTGAGGCTCTATTTTTACTTACCTAAAAGAAAATCCATATTCAACTTCAGTTATAAAAGTCATGGAACTCCACGATACAATAAATATCATATATTTGCTTATATATATATATATATATATATATATATATACATATATATATATATATATATATATATATATATATATATATATATATTGTGTGTGTGTGTGGTTTTACCCACGCAGAAGGATACACCCAGAATTTCTTATAAAAGTTTTTTTTACTTTTAAATCAAAGACACCATGAACTTATTACTTTTCATGGAAAAATATAAAATGAAAACGCATATAATTGTCATTATTTATTACCAAACTCTTCAGCAAAATTAAAAATGTAGCTTCTCTGTAGATTGCATAAATGTATAAAAGCACTTCACACACACACACACACACGCACACACACACACACACATATATATATATATATATACACACACACGCACATATACACACTCACATACTGTTAGCGTGATATATGCAGCAAATTAAACATTTTAATATTAATAAAATATGATTATCAATATGAATTTTTTAAATTTGATAAACAATAAGCTAAGCAATCTTGGTAATTTACAAACTAAATAAGAATTATCAAAACTTTTAAAATCGACTGTAGTCTCTTAATTTCTAGCGTTTAAAAAAATATATATCTTATAAAGTATCATGTTTTCTACCAAGGTTAAAATAAAATAATATTGCACTCGATTTGACATCGGTTTTAACTGTTAAAATAACAAAAACTTACCCGAAATCGTTTCCTAATTTTAATCTCCTGTTGACCTCAAAATAATTTCTTGTATTAGTTTACAAAATTATTTTCAAACCCTTTAAAAAGGTGCATAGATAACGATCGTGAGTACAATCTCGATCGTTTTTCGTTTTTCACTCTTTAATCTTTCTTAATGATCATTCCTATTTACGTTACCATGATAACTTCAGAGACACTCTTGATGTTTTTGGATATTTTCCCGAGAATTAAAAAAAGATACCCAAATGATTATTTGATAAAAAGCGAAATATACAAATATATAAACACAGCACCAAATTTATTTTCACGATTTATTTCTCTTCTATTCAATCGGATATGTTATCGATATATTCATTCAAACGTGAATATGAGATGTTCCTTCTGGCTCCAGAGTCTACTGTCTGATCTAGCTGTCCAGACTTCGTCACCAAAATATTTGGTTGTTCGGAAAATACAACCCGAAATATTTCAAATCATAATCTCATGAAGCAGATACAGAGGGAAAATTAATGACAAATATATAAACACTCCATCGAATTCGTTTTCGCGTTTTATTCCTTTTCCATTAAGTCATGAATAAATCATTGCTTTTTTTTTGTTTCTTATGAATCTTCACGATACAATAAACCCAATGATCAAATCCATAATCTCTTATCGGAGCTAAAGGGCTTCAGTTTGGTTTTACAACAAGTCTTCGCTTGATATTCTGCCTGCAATGTCGGGTTTTATCAAGATTCAAAATTTTATTTCACCGGTAAGTAAAATAGCAATTATTCCGGCTAGACTGTTCACGGAAAGTGGATTTCATGCCAAGAATTCTCATCCAAGATATCTTTTAACATACTGAACTTACACTGTGTGCACTTCTCAAACATCAAATATTCAACAAAATACATTTTAAGTCTGAAGCACTCTGTTTAATTTACCGCCATCTTGAATAACCTCAAAACAAATAATTTTTTTTAGATTAAAAAAAAATTGTTGCTATTGATCAATTCCAAACAAAGCATTTATTGAAAGACTCTGGGTAATAAGTATTTTATTTTTTTCCAAAAAGATTTCTCTTAGTTATTGAATGAACCTCGAATATATATATATATATATATATATATATATATATATATATACATATATATATATATATATATATATATATATATATATATATATATATATATATGTATATATATATATATATATATTCGTCATTCTTGTTCTGGTAGAAACAAATAACGTGTTATTTCGTATGTATATATGTATATATGTATATTAATACTTAAAGAGACAAATAATGATTTTGGCTTATTTAGGTTTTGGTTTTGTTTTCATTTTAATTTTTGTTATTTTTTAATCTCTTTTTTGTAGTTTCTATTTGTTTGTTTGTGCTTTGTTTTGATTTGTTTTTCTGTTTTTTGTTTTTGTTAATTTGTTTTTTGTTTCGTTTTGGTTTGGGGGCACAGGGAGGTGTTTGCTTTCTCTCGTGGCCAGACTAGTGAATGAGAGACTTAATTTTAAATGAACAGTCAAGTTCCTGCTACTCAACTTCTAAATGTCATTTTTGCCAATGCCCAAAAGGACAAGACTCTTTGTAACGAATCGAAGATTTTATGACAAATGAGTGAATTTTTCTTTGTTCTTTTAGGCAAATTTCTATGGATTATGATTTCCAATATTAGTTTGAGGATAGATTTTATATTTATTTTTAAAATAGATAAATGTCTCTTGGGTTACATCTGTCGAGGACGTGTTTGTTTGGAAATTGTTGAAGCGCTTTTTTTCCAGGAAGTAAGAATAGACGAAAGATAAAAATATAGGAAAGGCAAAGCAAAACCTTGGCATAGATTAATACGGAAATGATGTTTTAAAAAAGGAATGAGATAGAATAAAAGTTTTTTCACAGAAAACAAGAGAATTAACTTTTTAAAATATCACTCAGCCGGAAATACTGGAATTTTTTTTCTTCGTCTTCAAGGAGTCAATTTTAATCTAAAAAGTAGGAAAGATAAAACAATCGCCATTTTAGAAAAGAAATGTAACTCATTTATTTATTTATCTATCTATTTATTTATATGCATCTGTGAACACCAATGAAATCGGTAAGGAGTCCCCATGGGGTTATGACTAAGCCTCTAAATAAGCGAATTCAAATTCCAGTCGCACCCTCGAGAAAGGTATAACTCCCCTTACTCCCACCCCCAGTTATGAGTTAAAGAGTATCATTGTTGTACTACAAGGATGACTTGGCATTAAATAACCCATGAAGATTCTTAAGCCATTAAACAATAAGAAACAAATGTAAACGAAAAGTTTCATGGAACAATCGGTTGTTTAACAGCATATCAATATTGGAGGGTTATTTAATGCCAGGGCCACCCTCGTAGAAAGATAGAAGTAAAAGTATTCAACTTATAGCTGCATGAATAAAGGATATCACACCTTTCCCAACGGTATCAACCCGAAAGTGAACGTAATAGCACAACTGGAGTTGGAATTCGCTTACTTCAAGGTCAGCACTTCAGCCACTATACTACGGAATCTCGGGGGAGGTCCCAACCGCATAAAACATTAGTTGCTTCGTTTTGTTGTTTAATTGCATATCAACCTTTGTGAGTTATTTAATGCCAAAGCTATCCTTCTTGAAGAACCGCACTATTTAACCCATAGCTGGGAGGATAAGGGGATTCTTACCTTTCCCAAGGGTATTCGTCCAAAAATGACAGCACGCCTAGAATTCGAACCCGCCTACTACGTTTCCGAGGACATAACAATTTCATAATAAAGATTTCAATTTACATTTCCTTCACAGCTTTCAAAATTACCCATAAGGTTTGGGATAATGATACAGATGATAGAAAATATAAATATCTTTCTTCTTTTAATTTAGTCTTTTATCATTGCTACATTTTTATAAAAACTTTCTAAATGATAAATACTCACCAAAAGGATAACAAGATGTAATAAAAGTAATATAAAAAGAAAGCCCTAACAATCTGATTTTTTAAATTATTTTCAATGTTATACTGTTATTTGCGATCTGCCTTACGATGAATAATTCTTTCATCTGATTCTTGCAAAAACCTGTGACAATAATTTTACCACCTTGCTAAAAATCTAAATCAGAACTGAATAATCGACATGGTTTCATCTAAAACTCTGAAAACAATATTGGAACTATTTTTTTTTCCAATTACACTAGTTATGATGTATCAGATGGTCGGAAAAAAATGAGAAATCGTATTCTATGAGCAGAGGTTCGAGCATGGTAAAGTATCAGGGAGATTAACATGAGCTTTCAGAGGAAAAGACGTTCGATTTAGAATCTCGTCGAAGGATTAATCTTTATTCATAATTTGTGGTACAAAGTTAACTATCAATACTTTATTGATCATGACCACCCTAGAATGATGATTGATTTTTTGGTTGGTTCTATGGCATATAAACTTTTGTCGGGTTATTTTATGCAGAAGTCGTGGGGGGGACAATCAATTATATAGTTTTAAGTAACTAATTACAATAATTATTTGTAAACAATAACAATTCTTAATAGTTTGTACACACCAATATGGTATAACTATTACTATCTGGTACTAATAATTTTTCAACAGATTTATTTCCCCAAGAGATAGAATCACAAGAGATACTACCACTCCTTTGTTTCTTTGGTTGGGTTTTATGGCATATCAACCCTTATTGGTTATTCAATGCGAAATCCGGTTTTTACATATGTATTATATATAGAATTTGCAAGCAAGTAGTCTGTAGATAAAGTTATTTTTAAAACAGGCCAGAGCTCTTTTTTGTGCACAGTTAAATGGTTTCAAGTATTGCTATGTAACACTAATAATTTAACATCAGTCATTTGTTAGGACACATTCAAATGGATATATATATATATATATATATATATATATATATATATATATATATATATATATATATATATATATATGTATGTATGATTTGTAATTGAATAGTCTGTTAGTAATTTCATTTTTAAATGAGTTAGAACTAATTTGTTTGCACACTAGCATTACTGTTGTTTCTACACAGATAAATAGTTTCAACTATTGCTATCTAATTTTATTCAAAATCAACATTTGTTTACTTTGTGAAGTAGTTTAAAGTATTGCTATTTAACACGAATTATTCTATTCAACATTACTCATTCGTTTGCCCTCAGTTAATTGGTTCCAAGTATTGCTATGTATCACTAGCGATTCAATTACACATCACTCATTTATTTACATGCAGTTAAATCATCAAACAGTTCTATTTCTCACAATTCAATTTAGCATAAGTCATTTGTTTGCACTCAGTTTAAATGTCAAAGTACCCATCTTAAATGTCAAACGGTTCAATTTGAACCATAGATAAGACCGAATCATGTGCTACCCTCCGAGCAGAGTGGACCTGAGAGCGATGGCAATGAAGGGGTACTCTGCATTCCCTAAGCTCCAGCATTACTGGATCCTCACCATCAGATTGTTTTGTGTCATATCCAGGACTCTCCTTTGAGGGTTTTCGGCCCTCTACAGAGATGTAGTCGTTGTATTCTACAGTCCCAACTGACTGGGCTGATACAACTCCGAATCAGAGTGGATTTGTGAGTAAGGGTTGACATAATACTCCCCAGAGATCTAGAACAAGGACTATCAC